>JAEVFF010000364.1:0-51433 GCA_018901945.1 Pugionium dolabratum
CTTTTATATGCTTCTTGGCTTGTCAAATTTTATATGAGGTTGGCGAGTTCGGGCGAGACTTCCTCTATGATGGGCCTCTTTGGATTGGGTCATATCCTATATTGATGGTGCATGACCCATTTCCAACAACAATCTAAAAATCTTATTTTCGTGAATGAGTTAACACTATATGTAGTATAAGGAAGATAGTTATCTCCATATTTTAACTAATTATACATAATTCAATCTCTAAAATCTTATGCTTTCAAATTAAATTTTTTTTGCTAATGATTTATTATTGTTTTATATATATGTGTCTGAACATTTGGGTTAAATCGAATTTGTTTACATTAAATAAATTACAAATGAAATTACTATTGCATTTGAACCTGTATATTAAAATTATGACAAATGTATAAAATAACACATTTTTAAATTTTTATTCCAAAAATAGAATCATTAGTTTAAATTTCTAATAATAGCACAAATGTAAGATTAAAATGTATTAAAACTATATTTTAAAAGAAAAAAACTAAACTCTAAATTGGAAAAAATGAACCCAAATACAATAATTTAAGTTTATATATAATTTGTTTAAAATAAATAAGTATTTTTACATAAGTATTTGTACTATTTTTGGGACTTTAATTTTGAGATGCTAAATTTGAAAAAAAATTTTTTGAAAAGATGCTATTTTAGGGTATTACTCTTAAAACTAAGGCTCTAAAATTAATGATGATATATTTTAAAGGTATTTTTAGTTTTAAAACAATACTTTTATCAAACTGAATAACTTAATCAAATATCTTCAAAACCAAACTAATTTTTTTCGTTTTATTTGTTTGATTTTTCTCAACTTAGAAAAGGATAAGCTAAAAGATTGTTTTCGGTTTAGATATTTTAGTTGATTTATAAATATATATATATATATATAATTTATAATATTTTATAAAATTTACTAAATTCCAAATTTAATATCTGAATTGTAACTAGTATTTGTAAATATTTAAATTTTCCTTTGAATTTCAGCTTTTGTATTTTTAATATAAAAATTATTTCTAATCTATTAAAATCTATTATAAAATCAATCAATAACAAGTGATTTGAATTAATATTTATACAATCAATTAAATCATAAAACCAAAAACATAAAATTTAATTTAAATAGATTAAAATATATCTACCAATAAGGAAACTCCCCAAACTTGTGTAGTTGACTTAGCGTCAAAAACTCACAGGTCATCATATTCCCTAAGTAATATTATTCTGTGAAAAGCCATAATAATAAAGTTTATTTATTTTAGTCATTGCGAGTTAATGGCGTCGTTTTTCTCTTGCGATCTTTGAATTTATGATCCCGCTGGTCAAAAGTCTTCGACATTTTTCTTGCTATGTCTCTGTCTATTCTAGACATTGAATGCTGGATCGTCTGGATTCGATACCGGTTTTGTTCTGTTAAACGCCTATAAATTGTTGGATCAGATGTGTGTGGATTATGTGTGCCTTTACCCGGTGATATATTTCCCGGGAAATCGCTGAACGATGGCTATAGCAGTTACGGCTTCGAATGTCTAGATTATGCACATGTGTTGTTTGAAGAAATGCCTGAACGAGGGTACAGTTTCATAGGCTGGGAAATAGAAGCTGGGGTGATCTTTAAGCCCGTAAAATGTTATGGGTCAATTTCTTCAAAGTTTTTGGATCTTATTTACTTGGCATTTACCTTCTCTAACAAAATGAACAAGCAAGTTTCTAAGCAATTACCAATTCTGTATTGTCCTTCTCGATAATGCAAAAAGCTTATTTCCTTCGTAGAAAGTTGACTTATGACTATTTTTTGTGGACAAGTAACCTGGGACTTTCATTGTCAAGTTGCTCTATTTTTCCATTTTTTTGTTTCTCTGACTTTTTTGTGAGTGATTTTAATTTTCTTTGACTTACCATCAATACAGTTTCTTTTAGTGCTTGCAATATTCAAAGAAGCAGTCTGAACCAAGAAGATCCTACAGGTTTATAATTTACAGGATACATCTGATCGGAAGTTATTTTTTACCCTTGGTTTCAATGCCAAGTTTATCCACATGAATTTTTGCTCCTACACAAATTTTGAGAAGATATCTTGCTGAAGTAGGAATACACATGAGGAAGATGGCTATGGTCATCGGTATGGTTTTATTTGCTTGCTCAGTATTACTAATCATATTCCCACCTTGTGGCTATGCAGCTATAAACACATTAAGTCCTTTGTCAATAGGACAAACTCTGAGTTCCCCAGCTGGATTTTTTGAGTTAGGCTTCTTCAGCCCTAATAATACCCGGAATCAGTATGTTGGGATCTGGTTCAAGGAATTTGTTCCTCGGGTAGTTGTTTGGGTGGCTAACAGAGATACCCCAGTTACGAACTCTGTGGCTAATTTCACTATCAGCAGCAATGGGAGCCTGATCTTGATTGAGGGAAAACAAGATGTGATTTGGTCAACTGGAGAATCTTTCACATCCAACAAATGTCATGCAGAGCTTTTAGACACTGGAAATCTTGTGGTAATTGATGATGTTTCAGGAAAAACTTTATGGCAAAGTTTTGAGAATCTTGGTAATACTATGCTGCCTCAATCATCGTTGATGTACGATATCCCTCATGGCAAGAAGCGCGTGTTGACTACATGGAAAAGTTACAGCGATCCATCGCCTGGGGAGTTTTCACTGGAGATTACACCACAAGTCCCCTTACAAGGCTTCATAAGGAGAGGCTCATTGCCTTACTGGAGAACTGGTCCATGGGCAAAAACAAGATTCTCTGGGTTCCCACAATTTGACGAATCATATGTAAGTCCATTCAGCGTTGTCCAGGATTTAGCAACCAGCACAGGGTTTTTCTCTTATTCGATGCTAAGAAACTATAATCTATCATATGTTACCCTAACATCGGAGGGGGAAATGAAGATTTACTGGGATGAAGGAAAAAGATGGAAACATCACCTTACCGCTCCAGAAAGCTCATGTGATTTATACGGTGCATGCGGGCCTTTTGGTTTGTGTGTTAGATCCATTAAACCAAAGTGCAAATGCTTGAAAGGGTTTGTACCAAAGTCAGATGAGGAATGGAAAAAAGGGAATTGGACAAGTGGGTGTATGAGACGTACACAATTATCTTGCCAGGCTGATTCTTCTACTAACACACAAGGCAGACACAAAGACGCCTTCTTTCGTATGACCAATATTAAGACTCCGGATTTGCACCAATTTGCAAGCTTTCTCAACGCAGAACAGTGCCACCAAGGTTGTCTAGGAAACTGTTCGTGCACAGCCTTTGCCTATATAAGTGGAATTGGATGCTTAGTATGGAATGGAAAGCTTTTAGACACAGTTCAATTTTTGTCTAATGGAGAGATTCTCTCCATCCGTCTTGCAAGTTCGGAACTAGGTAAGGATGCAACAAATTTCGTCTAGAGAGTATTATTTCTTATTCAATTTGAAATTTCAAGTTTTCAACTTTCTTTATAATGTTCTGTAGCAGCATGGTTTAGAGTTTTGTTTTCTGCTGAATATCTCAGCTGGAAGCAGTCGAACCAAAATTATCGTAGGTACTACTTTCAGCCTTTCCATTTCTGCGATCTTGGTCTTTGCTGCATATATGTTCTGGCGGTACAGAGCAAAACGAACTGGTGAGACACTGAAAAACTTAACAGCTTTATCTCTTTCTCTCTCTCTCTGTTACACCTTCTTTCCCTGCCCCTATTTATCATCTATCTCTGTACCAAACTGAAGCAAAAGAGAAACTACTGTTACAAATTAAACACTAATACATGTACGCTTGTTAATCGTAGAGTCGACTCCTATTTTCATTGATACTTCACAAGATGCATGGAAGAATGATTTTGAACCACCAGAGGTCTCAGGCATAAGTTTTTTTGAGATGCATATGATACGAACTGCCACTAATAACTTCAGCTTCTCAAATAAACTTGGTCAAGGCGGATTTGGGCCAGTTTATAAGGTAAGGGATGTTCTGTTCTCTTTACTTCTTTTTTATTATGTCATTTTTGTTAATCTCTAGATGGCTATGTGCAACTATTCTTCCAGGGAAAGTTGCTAGATGGGAAGGAAATAGCTGTTAAACGCCTTTCTAGTAGCTCCGGTCAGGGTACAAAGGAGTTCATGAATGAAATAACACTTATCTCAAAATTACAACATAGAAACTTGGTTCGACTTTTGGGATACTGCATCGAAGCAGAAGAGAAGCTATTGATTTATGAGTTTATGGTGAACAAAAGCCTTGACACTTTTCTATTTGGTCTGTCGTTTATTCCATTTACAGCTTCGTTTCTTATGAGATTTTTTAATGTGTCAGTCATTAATCTGTCCTATCTTATTGGGTAGATTCAACTCTCAAGCACGAGCTTAAATGGCCAAAGAGATTTGATATCATTCAAGGCATCGCACGTGGGCTTCTCTATCTCCACCGAGACTCACGCCTCAGAGTTATTCACCGAGACCTGAAGGTCAGCAATATTCTTTTGGACGAAAAAATGAACCCGAAAATATCAGATTTTGGTTTGGCTCGAATGTTTGAGGGAACCCAATATCAGGACAACACTCACAGGGTTGTAGGCACTCTGTAAGAATCTGTCTTTAACAACATTCGTAACAAGGATCCCTAGTTATAGTCATATCTTAATCCATAGCTATTCAATATTTGAACAGAGGATATATGTCTCCTGAGTATGCATGGACTGGGATGTTCTCTGAGAAGTCTGACATCTATAGCTTTGGAGTTCTGATGTTGGAGATCATTAGCGGGGAGAAGATTTTACGGTTCAGCTTTGGCAATGAGAGCAAAGGCCTTCTTGCATATGTAAGTGAAACATTTACTATTTTAACAATTATGATTCCAAACACTTATTTGTTGCCTTTTCGAAACACTTCTTGCATTTTTTATATTCAGGCATGGGAATCTTGGTGTGAGACTGGGGGATCAAATCTTCTGGACAGCGATCTTACTGATTCATGCAACGCATCTGAAATTGCAAGATGTGTTCAGATTGGTCTGCTTTGTGTTCAACATGAAGCTGTTGACAGACCTAACACTCTTCAAGTGCTGTCTATGATTACTTCAACAACAGATCTTCCGATTCCAAAGCAGCCAATATTTGCAGTGCAAACTCCTAACAATGCGTTAATGCCACAGTTTAAGTCTACAGATCTTGTCTCTGTAAATGAGTTAACTCAATCTGTGATCCACGGACGATAAGCATATCCATGTTCAACCACAGAACTACAAGAGTAGTATACACCTGTAAATTCATGAACGTTAAAGATCTTGATATTTCACTTTATTGTTGTCGATCATGTGTTCTCCCGAGTTATCAGTGTTTCTTAGAGATGTACATTTGATTTTCGGTTTGATTCAGTTCGGTTTTTTTGGAGATTAAATATGCATTTTTGTGAGTCGTGACTTGATAGTGGCAGTGTCTGCATTAATGATCCTGTCCGAGGAGAAAGTCTGCGACTTTAGTTACAAGCGTTCGGTGCTTATGTTGGATTGTTCCGCCACACCTTTCTTGGTAAGTCGACATTGCTGTTTCTTTTAACTTTACAAAGTTTGTGCTACGCACTGAGTGTGTTGGGTGAAATGCATGAAAGAGATTTCAAGATGATGCAACAGAAATTTGTTTTTTCTTCTGTAATGAGATTATAGTTGATAAACTGGAATTAATGCTTGTTCTTCGTGATGGGATTGCTTAGATAGAAAGTTGTTGACTTTAGTTATGGTTTAAGGCTCAGGAGATGGAATATTCAAAGTTATGTGCTGAAGCAAGATGGAATATAAAATTCGGAAAACATATAATTTTGTTTGGGTTTTATATGATGTGAAGCTACAGATGTGACTCTAGTGGTCAATGTAGTCTATAATTGTTCTTTTTTATACTGCCATTTATATGGCTTAATACTAATCAAAATATCCAAGGAATCTCCATGGATACATCCGAGAGGTTTCATATTTTGTTATTGCATTGACTGTGGAAAGATAAAAGTTCATACATTGAAAATCTTTCTGCATATCATAGAGGAAAGATTGGTACTTTTTTTTTCTTTGCTTTCTTGCCAACATAAAACAAAGGAATAGTTAATACATTAAATTTTCTTGGCTTTGTACCAAAATCAGATGACGAGTGGAACAGAAGGAAGGTGAAAAACAGAGATACACAAAAGAACAGTATTCGATTACCTCAAAAAGTAGGGTTTAAATGTACAATGTCACGAGTCTTCGACTCTGTGTGTTTGTGAATCTCTTGTATTTATTGAGTTTCATTAGGCCATTGACTTTAATCTTCTCATAGCAAAGAACAAGTCGAGTGTGGCTTATTTCTCACGACCTTGAGACAAACTCAATCTCCAAAGTTTGTCGTTTCATGGCATCATCGAGAATTGTGTGACGTTGTTTCTCTGTTAAAGTTAGTGACTTTGGATCGAATCGCTTAAGCCCAGATCATCTCAGAGTCACCAATCACAGTTAATTTTAAAGTTTTCTTAGCGTTCCTTACAGCAAGGGATGCACTGAATGTGTTCTACGCCTATGTAATCCCTTCTTATCTGTTGATTCACCTTGCTTTCGTCAGATTTATCTTCTCTTATATTTGACTTTGTATGTGTTCGACGGCAAGACCTACCAATTTTCACAGGTAATCTCTTCTTTGGTGGCCCAACGAATTTACCAAAGAGACTAGTTGAATCCAATTCAAGATAATAGGTACATTGAGAACATTGCAAGAAAACTGAAATCTTGTTCAATCCACTTAAACTAATGGTGGTTTTTGTCGTTATTAATTCAGTTAATTTGTACGAGGAAATGATCTTTCTAAGGAGTTACTCGATTGCAAAGGTAACGTATGCATATGGCCCCTGTTTTTTGCGTTAATCTCTTGGTGATACAATGGTACCTCTTACGTCGCTGATGTATGACATTCCTAACAACAAGAAACGTGTACTGACTTCCTGGAAAAAGTGAGACTGGTCCATCACCTGGGGCTTTTGCAGCTGAGATTACGCCACAAGTGCCTTCACACGGCATTATATGAAAAGGCTCGTCACCTTATTGGAGAAGCGGACCATGGGCGGGAACAAGGTTTACTGGGATACAAGAAATGGATGACTCATATGTAAATCCGTTGGGAATGGTCCAAGATCTAGTCATCGGCACACGAGTTTTTGCTCTTTGTGTACTGATAAACTTCAATTTGTCATACAGCAAGCTAACACCAGAAGGATCATTGAGGATTCAACAGAATAATGGAACCAACTGGATTAAGCATTTTGAGGGTCCGGTAAGCTCATGTGATCTATATGGTAAATGTGGACCATTTTGGTTTGTGTGTGAGGTCCGGTTCTCCAATGTGCCAATGCTTGAGAGGGTTCGAACCAAAGTCAGGTGAGTGGAGAAGCGGAAATTGGAGTTGTGGGTGTGTGAGACACAGATACTTATCCTGTCAAGGAAACTCTTTTACAGAAATACAGGGCAAACACATAGACGTTTTCTACCATGTTTCCAACATAAAGCCTGCAGATTCTTACGAAATAACAAGTGTTAACACTGAAGAAAAATCCCAGCAAAGCTGTCTCAGGAACTGTTACTGCACAGCCTTTTCCCACGTCACTGTAATAAGATGTTTGGTCTGGAACCAGGAGCTATTGGACGCAGTGAAATTTACCGTCGGAGGAGAGACTCTTTCCCTTCGGCTTGCACGTTCTGAATTGAGTAAGTCATCATAAAGAGCTTTCTTTATAATCACATCATATAATGTCTTTTAACTTTCTCTAAAATGTTTTTTCTTTGAATAGCAGTGTGGTTTACAGTTTTAAGGTAAGAGTTATGGTTCCTTCTGTTTGATCTTCTCCATTCTGATATTTCTTGTTCTGTATCTGAATATGATGCCTTCAGGGGAAGCTTGCAACCGGGAAGGAAATAGCTGTAAAACGTCTTTCTTGCAGCTCCCTACAGGGCATAAAGGAGTTCATGAACGAGATAAAAAATAACTCCAAACTACAACACAGAAACTTGATTCGGCTTTTGGGATGCTGCATCGGTGGAGAACAAAAGCTATTGGTCTATGAATATATGGTGAACAAAATCATTGATACTTTTTCTCTCTGGTAGGTCTTTTCTCCTCCAATGCCATTAAAAATTCTTTATGCTGATTGGTTTCTGCAATAGTGGGTGTGTGGTAATTTGGCCAACAGATTTAAAGAGAAAGATTGAGATTGATTGGCCTAAGGGATTCAGTATCATTCAAAGAATTGCTCGTGGACTTCTCTATCTCCATCGCAACTCATTCCTCAGAGCAATAATCTAATGGATGAGAAAATGAACCCAAAAATATGGGATTTTGGTTTGGCTCGGATATTTCAAGGAAGTCAATATCAAGACAGCAGTGACAGTGTTGTAGGAACTCTGTAAGTAATCAGTACCATTCTTATCAAATAAAAAAGTCTTTCATGTTTCTATTTAACTTGACCAATTATTGAATAAAGTTTGAGCAGTGGATACATGTCCCGAGTAAGCTTGGACAGGGACGTCCTCTGATAATTCCAAGTTAAATTGGTGTTCTCACATCATTTCTTTCATAGCAAAGATTTTTATATGAAACATTTTTTTCAAATAAAAAATTCACTTCTGAAAATAACGTGAATAAAAGGAACAACAACAATAGGTTTGCAACAAATTACTTCAAATTAATTAAGATGGTGTTTACTCTTGACCAATATCCACCATATATTTAGAAGAGAGTATGAACGAAAACTTTTTTTTCTCTCTTTGATTTCCAGTATTATAAGAATATTTAAAGCATATATTTTAGCAAAAAAATGCTAAGATATACCCATATGCTATTGTCTGTATAAAGACGTTATTTCTAGATTAAATTTTTTTAACTATAACAAGAAAACAAAATTTATCATATAACTTATGGAATATTGTTGGTGAAAATACATCAGTCACACTCTCTCTCTCCATTTAATTGAATTGTTGTGGTAGATGAGAGATATCACTCTTATCTCTAGAAAACCTCACATGCTTCTTTATCACTTGACTCTCCATGTGCTTCCCTCTTTTCTCTCTATATACTTCCAAGAATATATGCATTTGTATGTACATTTCTATTCTTTAGATAATGTTTCTTTTGTACAAAAGCTGTAAAGGATCAAGCCAAGGAAATGCTTTGATTTAGTCATTGAGTAAGAGTTTTCTGCAATTTGTTTGAGAAATGTTATCCTAAAAGTGCAAACATTGCAGCTTCTAAGAAGAATCTTTACTCTATACTAAAGTGTTAAAAAGAAAATTTTGTTTTTCTAAAAGATACCCAATAAAATATTCTCTTTTTGTTTGCATTTCACCAAATTAAAAGAGAGAATAATTAAAGAAAAAGAAATGTTCTAAAGCTATATTAATATTCTTGTAGTGGAAATTGGATGTCACATGGGATTGAGTTTTGGGATTAGTGGGAAGAGAAAACTAACAACAAAAAAACCTTTGTAAAAATATACACTCAAGAAAAATTCACAAACTAAATACAAAAGAAAAATTAGGAATGCCAAATACCACTGAGTATACTGCTGAGTCTGTTCATTGATAGTTTCTTCACAAGTTTCTTAGCATCTGAACCTTCTGTTTCTGCTAGTTTCTCTATACTTTTCAAATATCCTGAAGAAACAATCTTTCTTCTCGCACTATTACAGCTTGTTAAAGACATCAAAATCGATATCAGAGACTTCGTGTTACCCGAACCGCAGCTCGCATTGCTCACATCTTCATGGTCTAGCAACTGGAGAATGTAGCTAATGTTAAAGTCGTCTTGTGCAAACTTCCTCCTGTTCCTTGGAACCGAGATCAAACAGTAGAGAGCAGTGCTCGCCATTTCTCTCACATCTATCGATTTGGCGTTAAGAAATTTAACTAGCTCGGGCATAAAACCTGCATCTCCCATTATCTTCTTGACCTCTTCTTGTAAATTACATAGCCTGGAAGTGACTTTCAAGGCTGATTCTTGAACAGAAATCTCTCCATTTCTTAGGAGACGAAGCAAATGATCCAAGAATTCGCTACTCAGCAATGTATTCAAAGAAACAGCAGAGCCAAAACATAAGTTATCAATTGCCCTTAATGCTATCTCCTTAGATTTCGAAGAGGACAATGAATTTGGGTCTGACAATACACTTACTAGCTCCTGGATTCCTCCTTCTCTAACAAAGATTTCGCAGGTTTGTTCGTCTTTCAAACACATACTTGACAGGAGATCAATACAACTTACCTGAACAATCTCTTCCTTTGATCCAATGAGTTTGATGAAAGTGGTTACTGTGTCGTCTTCTTCGATCATATACCTTTTGATTTCTTCAACACCGACGAGATTTCTCAGCACTCCACACGAGCTTGCAATCAATTCGCTGTTAAATTTGCTGCAAGAACATATCTTTAGCAATGCTGCGACGCCACCATGAGCAGAAACAGACCAAGCATTTTCTGAATTCTCTGTTAATTTCTTCAAACACCTTGCGGACGCTTCTCTACCAACATCGCTTCCATTCTCAAGAATCCTAACAAGAGGACCAATCACTCCAGATCGAATCAAAACAGACCTGTAAGAACCAAATCCAGATATAAACAACACAGCTTTCGCAGATTGTTCTTGAATCCCCATCTCAGAATCAAGAAACCCAACAAGTATATTAAACATATCGCTGATTTCGATCACAATCTTGGCATATCTATCATCCTCTTCCATAGCTTCGTTAAGTTTCATCAAAGCTTGTTTCTTCATCTCCAGATCCCCAATTTTCATCCTCGTCAGTAAGTCCCTGATGTAAAACCTCATGTCTTCCTTGCAAGCATTAGCACCGGGCTTCGACACAACAATCGCGAACCCGCGACTGAGAATCCCAGCGGAGTAAATCCGAGAGAGATTCGTCGTGTGCCGGTCGAATTTCCCAGCCATAACATCCAAATCGCTCTGCATCAGAAGCTTCCCAGTGTAAGAGACGTTCACACAATGCGTCGCGAGATCGAAACAGTCTCTGAGAGAAGTGAGAATGGCGGAAATTAAGCTGGAGAGAGAAGGGTCGAATCCAGAATCGAGGTTCTCAAGAGCGGCGAGACCAGAGTAAAGCTCCTCGAGTTTGCTCCTTACAAGTTGCCATTTGACGTTGAAAGATTTGATTGAGTGAGAAAGTGAAATCAAAGAAGATATTGCTTCGATTGCTCTCCCAATACTTGCCTTCGATTCCTCACTGGTTTCTCCGCCCATTTCCTCGATAAAATTTTCTTCCTTTTCTTCTCAAATGGTTTTAAAGCAAACCCATCTCGAAACGAAAATCACTTTCTCTCTTTCTCTCTCTTCAGAAACTGGAGAATTTGGGTGCTACTGCTAACAAAAGGAAAACGAAAACTTTCACAGGTAATCTCGTTGGGTAGACTGCAATGGCAATTGGGTTCAGAGAGAGAGAGAAAAAGAAAAGAGGTTGGTGATTTGAGGAGCTGGCCTTCTCGGTGGGGTTTGGAGGCTGTGACATGTCGAGGAAGATGAAGCCAAGGGTAGAATGGTCATTCACAGTTTCTCGGTTAGACGAAAAAGTAAATGGTTTGTCGTTCATTCTTTTGCTATTATTCCTTTAAAAAACAAACGTTTCCTAATAAGACTATGTTTTTATTAGCATTCTCACTATCATAATCTCATGTTTTGAGAAGATTGTCAATGCTAGTGTTAGGGTTTAAAACTTTAAATAATACTTACGAGTTACGAAAATCATTTTTATCTCTTTTGCTTGTTTGAAACTACTATAAAAAAATATATTTTTTGCCAATATTTTAAGGTAGCAGACGGTGAAGATTTTTTTATTTTATAAAGTTATCTCAAATATAAATAAAAGTATGCAAATAAATCAAAATAATATATTATTTATACTTAATACATATAAAAACAAAAAAAATTATTTGTAAGTATAATATCGTGATGTGATGGTCTACAAAAGCAGCATTCTACATTAATGAGCCTCAAAATATCATTTTCATCCGAATTTATGTACTGTATGTTAGTTTTTATGTTATTCACCAAATTCACCCTTATTATTATTATTATTATTATTATTATTATTATTATTATTATTATTATTATTATTATTTTCATACGAAAAATTTTAAGAAGAGAACGTAAAAGTCACTTACCGTTTATGTAAAATTAACCACATGAATTTCAAGCTTATATCCTAAAGAACCTTCTAATTTTTGCATGAGAACGAGAAATCTTGAAATGGAAATAGTGTGTTGATGGTGAAGCTGGTGGAACTTTTTATTATAATTTAAAGAGTTAAATAAAGGGTTGGTTGTAAAACATACACTTTCTTTTGTAATGATTCTTGGATGCCAACATAACTCTCGACGGTAAAAGATAATGGAAATCATTTTTTTCTTATATTTCAAAGTTTCACATCTTATTGATTGACCCCGAAGATGTTTTTATCATTAAAAGTTGCAATTAAACAAGTATTTTTCATGTGGTGTTTTTGTCATTAGACACGCCTACTATGGGACATATTGGATTTAAATATTACATAGATATGGCTCATGAAAAAAAAACAGATATTTATTCATGTATGGATTGGTTTTGCTTCTAGGAAGATATCAAAGGTTCTTTAATGAGAGCCAAGTTTTTCACTACTACATGCTGAATTGGAAGCCTTGAATGATCAATCACCAACGGCTACTATCGTTGTAAATTGTTTCACTATAAAAGATAAATACAAACACAAGTATATTTTTTCAGGAGAATAAAACAAATGGTAAGATGATAGACGTAAATATATTCATCTTCGTTTGCTTGTTAGTAAGTGTAATATAGAATGGAATGGTTTCAAAAATTATTGTGGATTGTCATAACTAGTTTATGATGGTTTTAGAAAGTTAAGCATAACTAGTTTGTAATTTTTGGATTTAAATAGAAAAATAACACTAAGTTTTGATGTAATAAAGAAAAAAAATACAAATATATATTTTAAGAAACACTAGACTCATAGTTTCTTAGTTATATGTACATAAGTTTGTATTAATAATAATTTATAGTTTAATAGTGAAAATAAATTTATAAGGAATTTTTTAAAAATATATTATCTTATTATCTTATCAAATTTTGTTAAAAATTATTTTGGCACACCTCAACACCAGTACAATTTATTTTAATCGTTGTATTAATTTACCGAGTATTAATTTATAAAATTTTACTATATATATATTAAATAATAATTATACTATAATATGTTTCAAATTTGTTTTGATGAACAAATAGAGTTTTTAATAAACAGTTATAAATACAAAAATTTTAGTGAATGACTTTTTTTATTATATTAAGTTGTCCTAAAGGTAGAGTATATTTTCATAGTTATTCATACAGTACCAAACATATAACATATTAAATTGAATAAGATGTAGAAGCCTTTTCATTCACCTACTTTGTTATTAAATTATAGGATAAATTTCAAACAATTGATCTTATAATATCTTTATAACAATTGACTTAACGAATGCATATATATTAAAGGAAACATGAAAATGGTCCGTGAAGAAACATCGAAGAGCCAAAAAGTGGCAAAATTGAATGTAAAGCAAATAGGTTGGCTACCTCTCACATGATTTTAAATTTCATATTTTATATAAAATTTTCCATGTAATCATTTTATTGTTCAACCGAATTTTGTAACTGGAATATTTTTTTTTTTGCTATATCCATCCGAATTGACTCCTATACTAACTATTTTATCTAAGAATGTTAGTTCATGAGATGACTCAATTCAGTTTAGATTTGGGATATTTTATTTCATAAACAATATAAGTAAGCGAACTTAATTGAGTTTGTGACTCGTGACTCGTGACTCGTGACTCGTGACCTAGTTTGTAAGCTTTATTATGTTTATATTTTGTACTTTTATATACTAACAAAAATATATATTTTTCATCTAGTATTCCTTAAATATATATTTATATATAAAAAATAGTACTCTAAAATACTATTTTTTAAAGAGTCATTGACTAAAATAACACTATTTCAAATTTTGGTTCCAACTTCCAAATATAGCACTAATTATTTAAATTTCTAAAAATAGCAAAAATTTAATACTAAAATAATTAAAAACTTCTTCCTAATGAAAAAAATTTAAACCCTAAATTGAAAAAGTGAAATCAAACATTATGTTTTAATTTTATATATAGTTTATTTAAAGTAAATAATTATTTTCACATAATAATTTATGCTATTTTTGTAATTTTATTTCTAGTATGCTAAATTTGAAAGATAAGCTTAAAATGGTATTATTTTATGGTATTAATTTTATTAAAAGTGTTTATAAATCTAGCAATATAAAATTAAAAATTTTAAAATAACAAAAATAATTATGTTTATTTTAAATAAATTATACGTAAACTTAAAATATTATATTTAGGTTCATTTTTTCCAATTTAAGATTTAATTTTTTTATTAAAAAGAATTTTTAATATATTTTAATTTTAAATTTGTGTTATTATTGAAAAATTAAACTAATGATGTTAATTTTGGAATAAAAACTTTAAAAATATTATTTTAGAGAATTTTCTTATTTAAAATAGTAGAGATAAATTAAGAGAAAAATAATAGAAAATATAATTCATCTAATACTTTCAAACAAAAATAACTTCTCAAAAAATCTATTATTAAAAAAGGAAGAGAGCAAAAACTAATATAATAATCTATTTTGACTATTTAATATCATCATAAATGCTACTATTCATACCCATCACATGAAATTTTGTTGACTTTTTTATAGCAATTCGACGAAACTTTAATGTGACTCGTATTGAGCACATCTACATACAGGATTAAAGGAATTTTGAACATCTTCATAAAAAGAAAAATTAAAATGATATGATTAAAGATAAGACAATACATATATTTTCTTTATCAAAATAGGTGAAGCTATATGGATCAAGAAAATACAACTTTGTATATTAAGATAAGTTTGGTATGTATTATGTAAGTTGTATTAGATAATTTGGTTAAAGAACTAAATTACCAGATTTTAAACTCAACCTTTAGAAATGTAATAAAGTTGCCAAAACAAACTGTAGTATTACATGATCTTAGATTTAATAGTTGACAGATTCTTAATTATTAAGAGAGGATAAAAATATAATCATTCGGTTCTATATTATAAAAACACTTTAGCTAAATCGCGTAAATTAAGAAATTTAATTTTTTGCATAAATATCATTTAATAATTCCATTAAAAAAATTAACAAGTTATGAAAATTGCATTAAATTATAAAATACTAAATGCATTTCATTTTTGCATAGAATATAAAACGTTTAATAAAATAAAAATGTGTAATTTAGTGACATTCTACACAAAGTCGAGTAAAATTATAGTTAATATTACAAGATGTTACTTCATAAAATCGAGTAAAATTATATTTAAATCAAGATATTTGACATTCTACAATGAATCAACATCTGAAAACTTTTTTGGAAATTAAATTGTGAAGCCCATATTTTAATATGAAGTGGTAAAAAATATTCATATGATATTAGCTATATAAATTATTGACTAATACTTTAAAATATTACTTTTTATGAGTTTTTTTCAAATTTAACAATATAAACTTAAATTTCTAAATATAATATAAATTATTTTATAAAAATACATATTTATATTAAATAAATTATAAATATAATTAAATTATTATATGTAGTTTTTCTAATTCAAAATTTATTTTTTTATTAAAAAGAAAATTTAAAATATTTTAATATTAAATTTATAATATTTTTAGAAATTTAAACTAATACTCTATATTTGAAAGAAAAATTTTAAAAAACTATTTTTTATCAATTCCCTAAATTATTATATATTTTTGGTTTGAATTTGATAGAAGAAAATTAATCTGCCATTGGACTGCTACTAGATTAATAAATAACACTTGTTTATTATACGCAGGTACATATATACTACACGCGAATATGTATCATAAACACAATAGTTATATTCGTTTGCCAGATATAAAAAGTTATGGTTACGGTAGATTATTGTTCGTTTAGCTACCGCTGCGTTGTGCGTCATAATTTTTTTGATTGCTGATTAAAACAGCGGTACAATTAAAAATCTGCGATCAAACGTAATTGTAACTGCTCGTTGCAGACAAACGAACAATATATACCATAATCGAAACCGTAGTGTTGACTGTAGGCGCAACCAAATACGACTACCAAACGAACAAAACTAATATTATAGACACACTAATTAGTTTAACTTTTACAAAGTAGAGTATGCAATTATAAATTCTTAGATAAATATATATATATATATATATATATATATATATAGTTTTAAGGTTAAAATCCAAAAGTTTGGTGTGGAAAGACAAATAAAAAGCAAAGAAAGTGATTCATGAAATTGATGTTTGAGTAGTTGAGAAGGGAGATATTCAATATATCCGAACTCATTATAATATATTCCTTAGTATTCACGAAAAAATATATTATATTATCACTAATCAACAAAAAAAAATATCATATTTTATATAAAACTAATTAACATGGTTGGTTACATCATCAAGTGATATAGTAGTTTATTGATTAATTATCGTTATATTAAATCAAATCCAACAATCAATATATATTAATTAAGTGTTTCATCATAGTTGTAGATTTTAATTAAAGACTATTTTAAATTTAAATCTAAAATTTTTATATGAAACTATTGATACACTTATTTTTCCAATGTCTTAATATGTGATTTAAGAATGCACTCTATATTTTCTCGTAGGATTATGTTAAATATTCGTATAAAGATATTAGGATATTGTATCGTATCGTTGTGGTGTAATGACAAAAAAAAATAAAAGTATAGAGAAATTTTGTTAATTTAGACTTTCAAATATACTCCAATTTAAGATAATCTTTTGAGGATAACTTAAAGAACAAAATAATTGAAAGGGATAATGACATAAAAACTATTGTTAAAAAAGAGTATAAAATAATTTAATATAATCAATTTATTTTGCTAGATAACATAATAATATTAAGTTTGAAATACTAATTTAATTAATGTAATACAAATATGACAAAAAAGTGTTTATGTTATAAATATGATATATATATATATATGTAAACTATAAATATATTAAATATTTATTTATGATTGTCTATCTAATGAGTTCTAACAATATTAATCACGACATATAACTTTATTAGTATATTTGTGTATCTTTTTGTTAAACTTTATTGTTAAACTTTATTGTTTATCTTGCTTATACTATTATTATTCTACAAATAGCTGTATGGCTGTATCAACCATACGTTACCTTTTTTTATATTTAAATTAATCATATTTGTGTGTCATTTGGTTACGATAAATTATTATTTGTTTATCTGTCGTAACTACCTATAGCCAATCGTAATAATTAAATGTTGTGTTATGTATCACAATTTTTTGTACTATTATTTATTAAAACAACGATACAATTAAAAACTTACAATCAACCGCAACCATAACCGCCGACAACAGAAAAACGAATAACATATAGCACAACTGTAATTATACTATTAGTCACAATCGTAACCGCAACCACCAATAACAATCAAACGAACAAAACAATTATATCATACCAGAATAATCGATCTTTATATTTTTCCAATAACATCAATTCAAAATTGAAAGTCAGATAAATTAAAAGACATGGAAGCAAATATAAAACAAAAAACAAAATGGAAGCAATTATGAACACACTCGTGAGAGTAAAGTGATAATAACTTGAGATCGCTTGTGGGAGACATATTGTGTAATTTAGTGGCACCACATAAAGGTCACATGTGAGGCATATTTGCTTCAAACTAATTAAGGCTCATAGGGTTTGATAAATAACTAAAGTGGAAACCTTTTCTTAACCTTAAACATAAACTTCAAACTAATAATAGTTCAACTATTTGTTTATGCATTCCTCTTTATCACTCAAAAATTGATTTGCTAATGAGAATTGAGTTGAACTATCTGATAACAAATTTAAAATGTTATTCTCTAAAATATAAACAGAAATATTAGAAAGCAATAAATTAATAGATCAGAAAACAATTTTTCAGACTTGAGATATTTTGAAAGTATTAAAACGAACTTTTTTTTTAAGAAAGTGTATCATACAATGTATTAATGTATATCTAAACTAGTTTTATTTTAGTTTATCAACCCAGATTTTTTATATTTTGTAAAAATATTATATTAAAATATGGTTTCCTAACTCAAAATTAATTGTTAATAATTACATTGACTCATATTATATATATATATATAAGTAAAATATCATATAATTTTGAATGTATATTTTTAATTGTATTCGTGAGATAATAGTTCATCTAACCATTAATCTTAATACTATTTTTTATAAAACTAATTTCAATTTTAAATCGATCAAAATAATTTTCAATTAAGATCGATTTCGATTTGATAATGGTATTATGTTTTGAACAAAAACTTTTAAAAATATTAGTTTAAGATATTACTTATTAATTAAAAATTGTGTATGTTTTATTATTTTGAAAGTTTCAAACATATATATAAACAAAAAATTTACAATACAAATATCTTTATCAAATCTGTTTGAAAACCGTCAAATAAAACATTTTGATATTATTCATCTCATTTGGTTCACTTCGACTCTATCTAGCTAGTTAAGGATCAGATCCTAAAACTTTTTTTAGATAGTTATCTCTTGTCGTGGTGTCCGGTCCGGATCTACCCCCAACGATCTCAACTATAGTTTGATTCTGAAATGATTGGTGTATCTTCCTCTTATGCATATTTGAAAGAAAGTAACTGTAGAAGAGTGTATTACCAAACTAGAGATATAATGTTCACATACATAAAAACTAAAGAACAAGACAGCTTCGGCCCACAATATAAACGAATGAAGCCACATATTAGGATTTTAATTTTAAAGGACATTGTTTACCTAATTTTTCTTTGTCAAGACTTGTATATAAATGGTTGTAGGATCTTTCTATAGCAACAATACTGTTAAGGCTTTTGTACACAATATTTATGGGCTTAAAATTAGGTGGTGTATTATACTTTTAAAATTCTAAACTTCAACGACATTTTTTAACACTCACATTTTACATTGTCTTCTACCTTGTAATATCAGGTATGTCGTTTAATTTTTTTAATTACACAATCATCTAAATAAATATTTTGATTTGGTATAAAAAAATTGGTCAATAATATATTCCAACCTCATACGCACATAATTAAAATTTTATAGATAAAATATAATGATGATATTTCATCCATAGCCGGAGCCTGAGTCCAAACAAGGCAAATCCATGTTTGTGCCACTCGATATTGTTAAAAACAACCGGTTTTTATTTTAAAAATACACTTAGCACAACTATAAATAAAAATAATTTTTTTATTAATTTCATAGATTCGTACTATAATACTTTGTTAATAACCTTTTTATTCTCTCATTTGCGGCTTTGTTAAACTAAATGATATATTGTTCATAAATCATTATATGATTAGTGTTCTTAAAAATTAATTAAGTTGTACTTTATTGGGTTCAAATCAATTTTTTGCCAATGGTTTTTGACAAATTTTTCAAAATTTATGATTTAAAAAGTTTTAACAAACAATTAGCAATGGATTTACGTTTCTAAAAAATATTAAATTTGCTGAAGTCAATCACATGTATTATGAATTATTTATTAATAGTTAGATTTGTACAAAATTTATTTTATATGTTTCGACGTTTTTTTATAATTGCATCACTTGTTTTGTTTTTATTTTTGTAAAAAGAGAAAAAGCTTCTAAAAAACAAACTATATAAAATCAATTAAAGCCGAGCATTAATATAATTTTCTTGAAAAATATACATAAAATTGCTTTTTGCTTATCAACATTATTTGGAATTGAAAATGTTGTTATCTAGTTTTAATAGATTTTTTTTTACTGTTATATGTAATTTTGGATTATATAAAAAAAAAAGACATTGAAACAGCAGTGAAACATGAAGAACTGTACAAGCCAAGTAATTCCCGCTTACCATTTTGAAGGCAGAAAACACTGAGAGTAGCATAGAGAAATCAGAATTTAACATCAGGATATAACACCATTGACCATTGTCATCAGTTTTGAACAATAAGAGTTTATAGTGTTTATAGTCGAAAAACATTTGAAACCAAAGCATAATTTATAGTGTTTGATTCTTCTCCACATCTTGGACAATGATTTTCACAATTGGTAACCTTATTTCTCAATATATTATTTATTGCTAAACATTCTAAATACTTGCTAGATACCATTTTAAGCTTTGACCGGCTTTGTGATTTTTATTGGGCTAAAACCAGGCCCAATAGCTGAGGGGCATATACTTGTTTTGTGCTACCTAATATCCTAATATCCATCCATTTTCTTCCCTGCTGATTAATTTCTCCAAATTAAAAAAATTTTATTTACTAACTAAATTTAAATCTACATATAATAATTAATTTATTTAATAAATAAAATTAAATACATACATCATATTATTTAAAATATTTTTATAAATTTTTTAATATTAATTATACAAATAAAATACATAATTAAATAATTATATAAATAAATTTAAATTATTTCGAATAAATAATATTATTAAATAAATAAAAATTATAAATATAATAAATATTTAATTAAATCAAAATTTTATTTTACTAAATTTTTTAAATTCTTAACATTTTAATTTGTGTTATATTTACAAGATAAGTTTCACACTTCAACATAATAAAATTTTACATATAATACAATATATTTATTTAATATATTTTATACATATTTCAATAAATTAAGCAAAAGTAATTTTTTTATTAATTTAAAATATTAATATTCTCACTCATTATCGATTTTATCATGTGATTTACAATAATGCTGGGTATCACTAACTAAATATGAAACAGAGATCAGACTTGAAATTAAAAGAAACAAACCAAAATAGTGATTTGAAGCATTCCATTTGTATTAGTCCACTGTTTAAAACCAAATAAACTCTCTTTCTCTATATATATTACATAACATACAAAAAAATTAAAACCCTCCAAAAGAGTTTTTTTTTGTGACCACCTAAACAAGCTAGCCTTTCCAAAACCCCATCTCTCCTTTCTCTCCTTTTTACATAACAGCAATTTACAGAGATTTATCCTAACCAAAAACCCATTATAACACAACTTCAACCCCTTCTCTTCAATTAAGGATCTTGAAGAAACTAAGTTGATGGTATTAGCCTCAAACCAAGAAGTTTGATTCAGTTGAACAAAGCCACTGAGACTCCAGAATCGTCCTTATTGCGGTTTATCCATGAAAGGCGATACCTTTTCTGCAATGGAGCTCCTGGGGCTTCAAGCTCATCATCATTGTCATCACCTAAACCAAACGGTTTAACTATACCGAGCCTGCTATGGTGGAAAACCGAGGTTTTCCGAGGTGTAGTATACGCGAAATGTGTCTTCTTTGCGATCATTGTCTGTAATAAAAATAGGGAACAATTAGATCAACATCAACTAATGGTGCATTGGTGTATCATAAAATCAGCTAATGATACTGATTTATACTTACAGCTT
This sequence comes from Pugionium dolabratum, assembly GCA_018901945.1. Classification (NCBI taxonomy): domain Eukaryota; kingdom Viridiplantae; phylum Streptophyta; class Magnoliopsida; order Brassicales; family Brassicaceae; genus Pugionium; species Pugionium dolabratum. The sequence goes on from JAEVFF010000364.1 coordinate 21,630, forward strand.
CTCTTATTGTCTTTGAAACATGAAACAATTGTTTCAAGTCTTCATGCTCGACCCGACAGATAATCCTCACCTGTAATAATCATAAGTGTCGATGGAATGTTCAAAACATCAATGGAGTCTAACAAAAGTTTTCCAAAAATGGAAAAGTGGAATACAGTTTTCTAATTCAATACGATTTTGACTGTCAAAGAACAAAAAGGGTTCACCTTTCAGCTAACTGCTCAATATCTGTAAACTAATAAGAAAGAAATTAACCAAATTAAAACAACCCATCATTTCCAAAACGAATTTAAATCAGAGAGATAAACAAAGCTTCACCATTCATAAATCTGAATACTACTCCACAGATTAACATAAACCCAAAGATTAAAAAAAAGTTTTCTTGAAAACACTCTCATATAGGATTCGAATCTCATAAAACAAAAAAGCTTTCAATTTTCAGCTCAGTCTGATGAATACTCCGCAAATTAACATGAAATCTCATCTAATTAACAAACCCAGAAAATAGAAGAAGAAGATATAAAAGTTTTTATCTAGAAACAAACCAGAATATCTAGCGGAAGATCTTCAAGTTCTCGACTTTTACAATCTGCAACCAAGGTTTTATCGCAGAGCTTCTTCGGTGAAATGAAGATTGAATCCACAATCACATCGCCTCCTGATATTAGAATCCTCTTTCTACCAAATCCTCTTTTATACTGAACTAACTCTAACCCTAGCCGTATTCCTCCATCATCCACATCACGACGATGCTTCGAATTCGATGTCTGGGAAACGATTCTCTTCTTCCCCAATGCCATTTTTTTTGTCAAATTAGTGAACTATCTGCACCAGAAACGTAACAATCTCAGATATTTTGAAACACGAGGATCCAAAAACAGAGGATTTTGAAGAAAGAACGAACGAAATAGAATCAAAGAGCAAGAAACAAACCTTTAAAGAATGAGATTTACCAGTGAAAACCGAAGACCTTCAGAATTTTTGTCAATATCTCCTCGAAAGTGAATCCAAGCTGAGAAAAATGAGCGATTTTTCTTTTGGGTGTTTTCGTTTAAATGTGACAAGAAGTTTAGCTTACTTCTCTTCTCTGTACTTATTTATAGCAGAGAAATTATTAATTAATTTCCTTTTTTAAAATTCAATTTTAATAAACGAGAAGACACTGGAAATTTCCTTAGGAAAAAATATCTTCAATTTGTTTTTTAATTTAAAATTTGTTATTATCTCCCTCCTTTCTGGTAGTAAGCAAAAGACGGCTTAAAAAAAATAGCCGTTGAGATAAGACACGTGGCGATCTCGGAGTCGAAGAAGGAACCCACGTGGGAGTTTTCTATGCTGACGTGGCGACAAGTTATTCGTTTGTCGGTTTAATCTCACACGGTTTTGTTCTTAGGATTCCACAGAAAATGTACAACAAATCTTTGTGGTCTCTGACAAAGTACTTTTAAACCCAATAATCTAACTTTTATCACCGACCATTAGAATAGAAACGATTAAATTTTAAATATTATTAATTACTTCTTGATTATTCACCAAAAAAATTATAATTTAACTATGGTAAATGCATTAATTTTCTTTTTTTTTGTCTTGCATTATCAAGATCCAAAGATATGAATAAAATCATCATTATATTTCTCTATTTTTATTGAATAATATACATTAAATGTCTTTTGTTAAGAATTTTTACTGAGACATTAACTAATTTTAGGTAAAGCAATTTAACTAAGGGAGATATTATCTTTTTAACAATGGGAAGTTCTTAATTGGCATATAGCTGATTAAGCCATTTAACAATTTGTTTAAAATTCAAATTTTTTTGTCAATGTTTTTCTCAATAGAATTTAATAATTAATATATTTAAATATACTGCAGATTATAATTTAAGTATATTATTTACTTTTTGTGCGTAATTATGGTATATGATTTGAGTTTTGTTATGCCATTTATTGAATAATTAAGATTGAAAGATATACATATATTAATATCATTACTACATTTCTATTACTATTCCTACAATCTTATTCGAAAAAGTATATCTGCAATTATTTGAGAATCTGATAACATATTAAATAATTTTGAATTACATCTCTTTAATTTAGGGAGATTGTTGTTTTATTATTAGAAGTCCATGAGTGGTATTGAAAGTAAAGAATTCTGAGAAAATGGTTTAAATAAAATGAATGAAATATGTTTGGAAACAAATCCGTATGTAATATATGATAAATTCTAATAGAATAAAAATAAAGAGCAATAATTTAAAATAATATTTTTTTAAAAACCAAATTTAATATCATAAAATTAAATTTTAAATTTCATACACAAAATTCATATATTGTGCTAATTAAAATTCCGTTAATAGATAATTTGGCACCCATGTGACAGATAACAGATTTGTTCTTTTAGCCACCACACACCAAATTTTCTCCTTTTACAATTAGGTATTCTACAAGATATAAAAAATCTCGAACGATTTTAAAAATATAAGTAGAGACATGTGATTGAAAGAAACCGACCGACTTCATAGCATATAAAAATCAACTCATTATTAAAAAAAAGATAGAAATCACAAATAATAAAAAAAATTTGAATTCTTTGTTTTTGATCTTGTATTATTTTTATTTTTTATTTCGACAACCTAAAACATTTTTTATACTTTTCAAATTCTCTCTAAACAAAATAATGATTAAAAAATTTTAAAACTGGTATTGAATTTTCTCTAAAACAATTGAACCCTCTCTAAAATTTAATTCTCTCTAAAACAATTGGTATTGAAAAATTTAAAAATTTCTAAACATAAAATTTTGGGCATTGTTTTCAATTGATAATTACAAAACAAAAACATTATATATGGGATTACATAACATAACATGAACTAAACTTTTCAGTGAGATTTCAACGAAATTTAGATCAAATAGTGTCTACAACTTTTCCATAAACAACTCCACAAAAAATCTGCAAAGATTATAACCAATTCGAAAAACAAATTTGATCAACAAAACCAACACAGACAGTATGGGAAAAGATACAAGTGAAAAATGTTGTTTTCTAATATTTGAGAGGGGAAATAGCTGCGTACTGGTGGGAAGAATGAGTCAATAATTGTTTAGTAAGTGTTTCTGTTTTTGATAATGTGCCTAGTATATAAGATACGTTTAGTTTATCTTGTTTAATTAGTGTTGAAGTGTTTCCTGTCATTTAGGATCTATTAGTTGTAACAAGACTATAAACAGAGTTGTACCTCTGTCAAGTTTAATAACTGAATCAGTTTTACACCATTTTCTCATTGTCACTTTACATTTGGTATCAGAGTGAAAAAAACACTATGAGTTCAGAGAAATAGGGGTTGCTAAGCATTCCAAAGTTTGATGGAGACTACGAACATTGGACCATGTTGATGGAGAACTTGCTGCAATCTAAAGAGTGGTGGAACCTTATTGAAAAAGGATTAACAGAACCGTCTCGAGGAACAATACTCAATGGACAGCAACGTTCTGAACTACATGAATTGAAGCTCAAAGATATCAAAATTAAGAATTATTTGTTTGTTGCCATTGGTAAAACAATTCTAAAGCAGATTCTATAGAAGAACAATTCCAAAGAATTATGGGACTCAATGAAAGCAAAGTTTCAAGGAAATGAGCGTGTGCAGAATGCACAACTGTAGAAGATGCATAGAGATTTTGAAATTCTTGAAATGAAGAATGATGAAACTATGACGGAGTATTTTTCACGAGTAATGGTCGTAGCCAACGACATGAGGAATCTTTGAGAAGATATGTCTGATGTTAAAATAGTGGAGAAGGTGTTGAGAACCTTGTCTGAACGATTCACATACATAGTATGTGCAATCGAAGAATCAAAAGATATCCGAAATCTTTCAATCGATGAACTCCAGAGTTCTCTTCTGGTGCATGAACAAAAGTTCAAAAAGAAAGAGAATGAAGAGCATGTGCTGCAATTACAAGAGAGAAAGATCCACGATGAGAAAAACAATGGAATAGGGGTAGAGGAAGATTCCGAAGAGCTCGTAGAGGCAAAGGAGTAAGAGGATTAAGTAGAGTCCCTGTCAACAAAGCCTTACTTGAATGTTATAAGTGTCACAAGGGACATTATCAGTATGAGTGTCCAAACTGGGAGAAAGGTGTCAACTATGCAGAATTTGATGGAGCAGAAGAGATAGTTCTGATGGCACATACTAAGATTGAGAAGAAAGAGAAAATGTGGTTTCTTGACTCGGGATGTAGTAACCACATGTGTAGAGAAAATGAGTGGTTCAGCGATCTAGATGAAGAATATACCCATCAAGTTAAACTTGGAGACAATTCAAAGATGGTTGTCATTGGGAGAGCCAACGCTCGAATGGACATTGGAGGTACATCACACATAATAACTAATGTGTACTACACATAATAAAGAGTGGGTCGATTCCTTTCATGTCGTTCATTGTCTAGGCAAATGTGGAGATGTTCTCCTGGAGGAATCGGGCGAGTGCATCCCTGACTTCTACGGACACCTTGGTTCCTATGTATTTGGCGGGGTTGTTAGCATCAAGGTTCACATGCTCGACGGTCATATCTTGTGACTTGGCGATCAGCTTTGTTGGTCCACACTCTCTGCCAATAAAACAAATCTCTGGTGGATGGAGCAACTTGTGTTATGTGATGAAACATGCCCAGGACACATTCTAGTCCCCTCTTACTGTTCCCACTCCATCTGCTCTAGGAAAATTGATGCACTGGTGGTATGTCGATGCGACGACCTTCTTCGTGTGTATCCACAAAGTTCCCAAATTGAAGTTGTAGATCGCCGGCTTAACGATGATGACAAACTTGACGATCCGGGTGACGCCGCTCAGATAGATTGACAACTTGATTGTATTAGTGGTCATCGTCGACTCCCCAGAAAAGCCCATCAACGGCCTTGTCACCGGATTGATCTCCTCGTCTTTAACATCCACTTTGTGCAAAGTTTCCTTGAAGATGATATCGACCGAACTCCTGCTATCGATGAGTATCCGAGAGACTTCACAGTCACCAACCTGGAGTTCGATGACGAGGGGATCATTGTGTGGATGGTCGACGCCGAGCATCATCTTGGGTGAACGAGATGGCGGGTCTCTTTTTGCTGCGATTACGCCATTTGAGTGCAGTCGTAGCATGGCGTTTTTGTTCTTTGATCGAACATACCGAATCGTTATATGCTACGAATCTGTCCATGATAATGTTTATTCATCGCATCGGTGCAAGGGGCAGATCGTCAGGTCGGTCATCAGCGACCTGCACTGGTGGGTTGCCCCGTGTTGCGTTCCTCTGCATTGGATCTCTGCTCTGCAAAAACTCCAATAGTTCCTGACATTCGGCCGTGGAGTTTTTTGGAATCTTACAGCTTGACGGTGACTCCATCTCAGAGCTCATCACAGTCAAAAGTGGGGAAGAAAACGAATGGTTCAGTGTTCGATAAAAGAAGCCAAATTTAGGAATTACGAAGTTTTTTTGCTACCAATATATTTTCATGTCTTTGTTATTTTGTGTCTAGATTAATATTATGCCCGTAAACAATCACTTTAATTAATTATAGAATTTATATTCACTCAAATGCTATATTTAATTGTTAAAAAAATACAACTTTTAATTCGATTAGAATTCGCAATATTCTTCAAAAAAATGAATAATTTTTTTTTAATAGATAAATTGGAAGGAAGTCGACTTAGATTGATACTGATAGTAATTTTAATTTTATTCAATAGCTTGAACTTCATGATGTATTTACGTAGCGGTTTCTTAACCCCTTGGGTTAGGTCACAAAGGTATACATTGGATGTTTCTCTTTGGAAAATCATTTAGTAATGTTTGAAAAATATCGTCAATAACTGCCTAAAACTATCGATCGAGTTGGCCTCCAACTTGGAGAACTAGCTGAGTTTGGCGCCTTCGAGATTCTCAGCGAAGAGTTGGTAGTACCTAGCGTCCTTTTTATCGGGTGCGAAGTGTACTCTTCCCATTGCGATGGTGAACACACTCATGAACTCTCTCGGGCCCGAGGTGCCTTCGTAGGTCGGTCATCATATTTTGAAGTTGTTCCTTAGAGGTCACGAGATTATTCGAGCGGTGAAAGGCGTACTCTGTGTTTATTCGAAGACATGGTCGATTTCTAGTGCCGAGCTGACAGTATGATGCTTTTTGGATGCGATGTTTTGCAGCTGCATTTTGACCGTTTCGAGGTATTGGTTGTTGACGTAAGCCCCTTGGAGAGTGTGATGCGTTTTGATCTCATCCCGGGCGGCCGGGTGATGCTCATGTCGGCGATTTGATCGCCGAAAAGATTGCTCCGTAGCTACTGGATTACATGTATGAGTTATTGGGTTGATTTTGTCTTAGGGCGAGTTAGATGTTGGAAATGGAAAACCAAACTTCCAACAATGTGAACAGAGAAATTAATAATTTTATTTAATAAAAATTAATTCCGAGAACATTAACAATTAGACTATTCGCTTTAATAAAAAAGACTAATTAAGACATACTAAGCATGGCGATAACATATGGTAGAAGTTGCACAACCCGAAAATGATTCACCGGAATTTACGACACATGAGTTTTTTCTTTATTGTATTATAGTCTCTTCTCACATTAAAAAGACTAATATTTAAGAAGAAGAAAAAAACACTAATAACATAATCATTAATTATTTGTCGCAAACAGAGAACAGTAACACATAATTACAAATTTATTACAACAAAATCCAGTCGATGAACGTTTACAAAACCATATTCATGATAATAAAAATACTAAACTTACATTTAATCACTTCACACAACAAGAAAAACATAATTAGTCAAACAAAACAATAATATTTCCTATTATAAAAAATGATGATTTAGTATTAAAGATCAAAGGGTATGACGATGACATCTGGTAAGATATTCACAACCACGAGTATAATGATTAACAGGAATTCTGAGACATTCCTTTGGGTTATGAAAACTGCATTCTGGAATTTTGTCTTTTGCAATAGCTCCATAATTCAAATAGTTGATCGACTCTATCATAGATCTTGCTTCTCCCATGCCAACAAACACTAATAATGCAATCATCATTGTAGCAAATATCAGAACAGAAATGCTCTTGCATGAACCCATCGTGTTTTTTGCTCTTTACTGTTTTTGTAGTATTTAATTTGCTACGGAGATTATTGGTTTTGATGTTTTCAAATTTATAGTGAGAAATTCATTGCTAAATAAAGATATGGTTATATAATGCCAGAGCATATTGTATATTCATAGGTTTTGCTTAGCATTACCATCTCATTTTTGGTTTTGCAATTTTTTATTAGTTGTAATATATTTTCAAAAAAAAATATTAAAAACATGCAACCATTTTTTTTATTAGCTGTAATATATTTTCAAAAAAACATATACAGCCCAGTGGTTTGTCTCCAACTTCATAGATTAATGGTTAAATCACAACGGGTTGATTTTTGCTAACACAAAAACATAAAACATTCGCACAAAATACACAATAATTGTATTAATTAACAAGAGAAATATATTTAGTATATTAATAAAATTCTTAAAAAAATTTTTAATGGTTTTCTTAACATATGTAAAAAATATAAACTAACATTCTTTATATAACAGAAATCTTTACAAAACAGAGAGAGGATAGCACAGGAATATAACATAAATATTTGCATTGAAAACCATGGAGATCTAAAACATTACATAAACTTAGAATGTTATGGAACATTCTCAAACAACAGACTGTACAAGCAGAAACATTAAAGATGGTTTTGAGTTTATTAGTTTCAAGTAGAGATTGGATACAAAGATCAACAACCCAATTCTCCATCAAAGAAGAAAGCTTATGTTTTAAACATTAAATCCGATTTTATTATTTATTTTATTTGTATAATCAATATTTAAAATTTAAAATTTTATTTTAACTAATAAATAAATTATGTATTTATCTAATTTTATATTTAAAAATAAATAAATAATTATAATATATAAATATTTTTTCGTACATGATATAGTCTAAATCTAGTATGATTTAAATAAAATGCATAAAATATATTTGAAAATAAACATGCACGTAGTGTGGATTTTAAAAGATTTTTATATTAGAAAAACTTTAAATTATAAATTAGAAAATAAGAATTCAAACACAATGTTTTAATTTTATTTGTAATTTATTTATAAAAATAATTATTTTCACACACGAATATGTTTTATTTTGAAATTTTAATTTTACTCTACTAAATTTGGAATAAAAAATAGAATGTATTATTTTAAGAATTACTCTTATACATACGAACACAAAAATAAAATAAAAAATTGATGAAGTAAAAAGGTGATTTTACATTATATATCTATACTGCGACTTAAACATCTTCAAGCTTTTCTGATCAATTTTTGTTCTAAAAAAGACACAGAAATTAATATGAGATTCTTATTGGTTAAAAGTGGGAAAATATTCAAAGATACAGTCGTTCAAAGAAGTTAAAAGTATCAATTATATTAGTATTCCCAAGAGAGCATAATGAATAAACTCAACCCCACGAAATTAAACTAATAGCATGCATGAGAATATGTAGACAGAAACTACTCCAGATTCACTTTGATCTCTGATAAGTTCAAATTATTTAAAGTCATGCCAAACCCAGAAAGAGTTTTAATCTGAGATCAAACTCAAAAGAAGAGAAAGAAACACAAACAGATATAGTTCAAATGGGATAAAAGCAAAGTACGAAAGCAATAGAGTTCGAATCTGGAAAACAAAGCAACATAAGATGATAGAGTTTCACTCTTTATGATGTTTGGAAGACATCAAGAGATCGAGCATGCTGAAGTTAATTTTCGGGAAACTGAATGCGACATCTCCTTGGAGTAATGCTTCGAATGTAATTGATCCTTGCATGATTTGGTTCGTAAAGTGCGACTTTTGGGTCTGTAGGACGCCTCAAATTCACCTCCTCGAGACACGGTGCGTTCCGGAGAAAGAATTCTACCATATCAAGCTCGTGACTGTGGTCTTTGTAGCCATTGATGTCGACAAACCTCATACTCTTCAAATCGTAGTTGTAATTTTCAATAGCTGGCTTCTGATGAATCTCCCAATACATTTCAGGTTGAATTGTGAAGCTATTGATCTGATCATACATATATATATATATATATATAACACAAAACGTACACTTCGATGAAGTTAATTAGCCCATGCATGGTAATGATTGAGAGAGAGAGAGATGGAGAGAGAGAGAGATAGAGAGAGAGAGAGAGAGAGACGTACATCGATCACAACTCGTTCGAGGAGAGGGCAATGTTTGATGAATTCAGCGATGTCGAAAAGAGTGCAAGTTGTTGGAGCTTTAAACTCAATCTGAAATCTTTGTAAGTTCTCAAACACGAAAACTGGTTTTCTCAATCCTTCAGCTGTGTATCGATACGTCATTGACTGTATACACATGTGAGAGAAAAGATCAAAACTCAATCATAACCAAGAACGAAAAAATATGAATAAAAGAAAATAAAGACCAACTCTGAAACACACATGAAAATATTATTGAAAATATTACGGGCTCCGGATCGGGAGGCCAACCCCGTAGGTACGTGACTAAGTGAGTAATTCGTTACCCTCTTTGCTCGGATTCCTCTTTGTCGGTGATTCGACGATCAAGGGAATCCGAGAACCTAGTCGGATAAGATTATCCGAGTGATCGGGTGATCGGGATTAGATGATACCTACTCGGCCAGAAGGTTGGCCTGGACTTAGAGTCTTTCAGACCGAATGATTGGCTGGCCGAATGATCGGGTGATACCTTCCATGATCGGTTGGTCGATCGGTTCTGCTTATGGCCGAATCGAGTGTGTCTTTGGCCGGATATTGGTTGATACTTAGAGAATTGATGGAATTTCGCATAAATTGCATTTATTTATGCATACTTTAAGGCTTTTATCAAATAATACTTGCTAAGGGCGAGTTATTTATGCATCTTTGGCTTTTTAGGAAAAGATGGTGATCATGCTAAGGAATTGACTTGAGCACAAGGCTGGTGGCCTGAGTATATTGGTGGTGTGCTGATCTGGGTTGTTAGGATCGTTCAAATGTATAAATTGTCATACTTAATGAATCTTATTACTATAGTTAAATAAAATCTGGATCTATTATCTAATGAATCTTTCATATCGACTCTAAAACTCATGAATCTCATAACATAAATCGAATTTGGAATTAATCTAAATAATGGACCCTAAATATTGGACTTTGGACTCGGAATTCCTTGGTGAATCCGAAAGAAAACAACCTCTTCGGACTGATAGTCCGGGTAGGGGTGTTTCAAGTTGGTATCAAAGCATACTTGGTCTTAGGACATGTTAGATTTGGGTTAAGTAGGCACCACTCATTAGGCAACCAGGTCTTGTGCGTGTTAAGTGTCGAGACTAATTAAGCAAACGGTTTGTAGATGGGTAAGAGTAACAAGACCAGAAAAAATTAAGAATGATAGGGCAAATGGTGGTGAACCAAGTCAAGTGATTGGAGCCTTGCTGAATCCAGATGTGTTTGAGCTTTCGATAGTGCATGTCGCGGCGACTGAGCATGACCATCCAGGGGGTGAGGATGAGGAATCTACTGCTCATCGCACACATGCGGGTGAAGAAGTGCAACATGACCAAGAAGCCACGAAAGTGATCCCAAATGCAGTTCCAAGTCCACAAGAATGCGGAACATAATGAGGACTATGATAAGTCAGTTGGCTATATTGACTGAGGCGGTTATGCCCAAGGCATCGGTACATGAGGTGCCACAAATGGGCGACCAAAGGTCGTCGGTTCGTATGGAGAACCAGGATGTGTGATACTTGATGACGCACCCAAGTATACCAGGAAGAAGGTGTGGTACTTGAGTATTCTCGAACACATGATAAACCTGAAAACAGGTAGTTTCGCTAGGGGCTCTGACCTAATTAAGGGCGACGAATGAAAGAACCAATTTGTGAGGAACTTTTAGTCAACTAGGTGTCCTAGTGACTACCAGAAAGATATTGTAGACCACTTCCAAGAAGGGGATGCACATAATTGGTGGGTTATCTTGGATAAACGGTTGGGTGAAATGATTCAAACCTTTGAGGAAGAACTCAACAAGTAATTCTTCTCACCAGAGGCATGGGACCGATTGGAAAGTGCATACCTGGAATTGGCTCAAGGGAGCCGAGCTATCGGGAGTATGAAAAAGAAAAAGCGTTATGTGGAAAGAGACCTTGTGGATGAACTCGGACAGGTGCACCGGTTCATGCGTGGACTACGGGTTGAGATTCGTAACCACAGTTTGGGTTAGAAGTTTGGGTTAGTCACCGGACTGGTGGAAAGGGCAACCCTGATTTTGGAAGGGATTGACGAAGAGAACTGACTGAAAGAATCCAAAGTGCTAACTTGTTACGGCGAGTCAAGTGGTGATGATCGGAAAAGAAAATGGGATAAGGTTGATGATTCTAGCAAACCTATGGAAAAGAACTAGGGAATCCAAGACATGTGGTAGGAGGCACAGTGGAGAATGCTGGAAAAGGATGGGTGCATGTGCATGTTGTGGCAACAAGGAACATGGTACCCGAAATTGCCCAAGGATGGACCATGGACAAAAAGGATTGTCGGGTGATGACTCAAGGACTTGCTACAACTGTGGTAAGTGAGGACACATTAGGAAGGATCGTCCCAAGAGGCAAGCGGAAAAGGCAACTCGAATGAAAGGACTACCGCAAGGTAATCGAGCCAGCAACCAAGAGGTAGGCCGTGGTATTGTGGGTATATGAGCTATCCCGGGACATAGGCGATAAGAGCAAGTACATATTGATCACTAGTACGTACATAACCCTAACTTTTAATTAAAAAATGGGCATTGAATGGCATGCATAAACAGTAGGATACTTAGCATTTCAGATGATTGTGTAAGGACCTTGGTTGTGGACGGTATTGAAGCATATGTCATGTTTGATTTTGGGGGTTCACATTGCTTTCTAAACCCAAAATGGTTTAAAAAGAATGGAATTCAAGGAGAAACCATCTTTGGAATAAGTAAAATACAAGCGGCTGAAGGGCAAATAATGAATTTGTTAGGAATTGTGCGGAACATTCGGATTATGATTGGAAATGTCAGTTTGCCGGTTGACTTGTTAGTCGTCTAACTTAGGAATTACGAGATAATACTAGGTATGGGGGATTGGCTGGAAATGAACAAGGTGACCTTAGAGTGTCATCGAGGACGAGTTTGGTTTGAGAAAGAGAGAGTAAGATTGGAGTTCCAAAGGATCTAACCCAACTCGGGAAGTTTGATAATCTCACCAATCCATGCAGAACGAATGTTTGAGAAGGGGTGCGGTGCCTATGTAGGCATGATAAGCACCAAGGGAAAATAGAAAAGTTGGGAGTTAAATGATATTCTAATGGTCAATGAGTTCAAGGATGTGATACTGGATTGATCTCTTACTACTTTGGAATTCAAGTAAAGCAAGAAACCAATGGAATCTTTGTTAATCAAGAATGTTATACTAAGAGGTGTTTAAGAAATAAGATGAATTATTTGAATCGATTAAGCATCCAGTGGAATGTAGAGCTAAGTTATCAAAACACTACAAATAGGAGACTATGGATCCAACATTCTTTAAGAGCTAAGTTGTCAAAGCTCTACAAAGTGGATTTGTTTTCTACATAAAGATACGAAATTCACATGTATGTCAAAAAACAACTCATTGTCATTCTGTTCACTTGTGAAGCAGAATATGTAGCTGTTAATTCATATATTTGTCATGGAATTTGGTTATGAAATTTGTTAATGAAATTGAGTCTACCACAAGAAGAGCAAATAAAAATCTTCGTGGACAACAAGTCAACAATAGCATTACTAAGAATCTAGTCGTCTATGATCACAGTAAGCACATTGACACAAGCTACAACTATATTAAAAGATCGTGTTATCAAGAAAGATGTGCAATTGAAATATGTGAATACAAATAATCAAGTAGGCGGCATATTAACCAATCCATTCAAACGCAAAAGATTTATCATGATGACGAGTTTGTTTGTAGTAACGAACTCAAATTTAAAAATGGGTGTTAAAAACTAAAATTGATTTTATCTAAATTCTGGAATTTATCCAAAATCATCTTCTAGCTCTTTAAAAAGAAATATTTAGACACTTGTATTAAAATAATATAGATATTATAAAAGAGATATCTAGATTTATGATTTAAAATACTTAGATATTTTGTAGTTGGACCTATAAATAATTCTTTTGTATTCAAATTCTTCCAAGAAAAACAAATTACTTTAAAGAAATAAAAACTTTTTTTTCTAAAATTTATAAATTTTAAAAGTTTTTAAATACCTTTTCCACAACTTCTAAATTTACGAGAAATAAATATCCGTAATTAGTATATTCATTATCTTAAAAATCTATACGTGATAGCATATATATATATACGAGCCACCAAAATTGAGTTTAAACGTAACCAAGAGAAAAAAATTGTTAAGAAAACAAAAATGGAGACGGCAAAACATATGAAACATGCATATTTTACTCTCTATATATGATGAAATTTTTTTGCCATGATAAAAAGTATTTAAGTATCTAAGCTTTAATGAAGAAAATATTGTCTTTTGTGAAATCTTATAATATCTTTTTCCAAACCTAGTTTGCAATAATTGTCTATTAGCTTATTTTTTAACATATCACTCAAATTCCTAAAAAATTTCTATAAAATATTTTAAATAATTTTATTGAGATAATGATCTATTTACGTATAAATTTAAAAATATTTACTTATATAATATTCGATAGACTAATTTTGGATCAAACTGATTTTGGATCAAACTGATTTTGGATCGTATCGATCGATACTATTTATCTAATGCAGCTAGGGCAACATGTGCGCATACTATAATGTGCATATTGAATTTAGTAAAGAAACAGATTTAAAAAAACAAAATTTTGAGAAAAAGGTTACCTCAAAAAAGATGTTTGTAGTTGCGAGGACAGAAACTCCTGTATAACATCCCATTTTAGCAAACACCATTGGAGATGGATCGTAACAACGCCAATTGAAACTCCGATTATAATGTAAATTTGCCTCTTTTAGATCAGTAACTCCCCACAAGTTAACCAACCTAACATATCCAGCATAATTGTAGTATTTGAGAGTGGGTGCATCCACAAAAATTTCATTGGTATATGTCATATAATTGAAAGTCAACGACTTGAAATTCTTATGATTTCGAGCATTGATGCTCATGTATCCATACGATTCACACTGGATTAGTTCAAGAGATTCCAAATAGATGCAATTTCTGAATACTGCATCTATCAATTCCTTTGTCAAATAGGTTCGCGTGAGCGAGAGTGTCCTCAAGAGCTTTAAACCCTTTGGATTAATCTCCGTCATATCGAAGTGGCACCATTTTAGCTTCAAGACTTTAAGTGTCTCGATAGCAGAGATATCCATTGGAATATATACAAATTTCTTGGCTTTGGAGAAATCTAACACAAGCTCTTGTATGTTTTTACTATTTAATTTAATATAATATATTGATTTTCTTATGAAATTAATAATAATAGTATATATTGTAATTATTCTAGTAAGTTAAACTCATTTATATATTTATTTGAATATAATTTTAAATTTTATTTAAAATTATTTTTAATATTACTTTTTATATATGTAAATTTAGGAAAGAAAAATAATTGTTTTTAACAAATTTAATCGTATTTTCTTGGTTAATTTAATATAATATATTGATTTTCTTATGAAATTAATAATAATAGTATATATTGTAATTATTCTAGTAAGTTAAACTCATTTATATATTTATTTGAAATTTATTAATATGAGTAACATATCAGGATAAAATTATTTTTTATAATGTTTATCAAATAATATATTAGAAATAATGAATGTATTGTATGAAATCATTACATTAGGTACATTAGGCCTATATATAGCTTAAATCTTTTCTTATATTGAAATTTAAATCCCAATAAAAGAGTTCAAATTAAGACCAGACATATTCAAGTACAATTTGAAATTGATATCTTAAACCAACCAATAATACGAAGGTGTTCTAATGGTGGAGATACTAAAGTTTAAAAAGGAAGCCTAAATAATAACAAAAGAACATAACCGTAACCCAAAGAGCCTAAATCATAACTCAAATCTTTGTGCCTATGCTATGCAAGGAAGAATAAATTAGCTGATCTTTATTTATTTATAATTTACCTTTTTATTTTGTTATTTATTTTTAGTGTTATATCTATAATTTATATACATATATTTTATAGGCTAATTAAATGAATAATAAAGATAAGTTAGAAAATTAGGAATATAGAGAAACACTAAACTATTTGTTCCGTATCATTTCCATTTTCGTTAAACTATTTGTTCCGTAGCATTTCCATTTTCGTTAAACTATTTGTTCCGTAGCATTTCTATTTTTATTAAACTATTTGTTCCGTAGCATTTCCATTTTTGTTAAACTATTTGTTCCGTAGCATTTCCATTTTCGTTAAACTATTTGTTCCATAGCATTTCCATTTTCGTGTGATTGGACAAAGATATTCTCTATTATCATTTAATCAGTTGCATTTAATGTCCGTAGTAATGTATTAAGAAATTTACGTTCTAACTTATTATAAATTTTTTTTGTACTCTATATATTTAAATAGCATCGTATAATTTTTTGTATTTATAAAGATAAGTTAGGTGACAAAAAAAAAGATAAGTTAGAAAATTAGGAATAAAGATAAATAGTAAACTATTTGTTCCGTAGCATTTCCATTTCCGTGTGATTGGAAGAAGATATTCTCTATTAACATTTAACCGGTTGCATTTAAGGTTCGTAGTAATGTATTAAGAAATTTACATTCTAACTTATATAATTTCTTCTTATAATCTATATATTTAAATAGCATTGTATATTATTTTTTTGTAACATGTATACATATTTATAGTACTAAATAAAGATTTAAGTGTATTGTTAATTTTATATTTAATAAGGTTATATATTTTTGTGACATACTAACATATTTATTGCATCAAATGAACTTGTACATGTATATTTAACTTTCGGTTTAACGTGGTAGCTAAGTTATTGAATGTTAACCTTTTATATTAACGTATAGATAAACAATAATATAATTCGTTATTAAAAAAAATTTTTGCTGAAACATGAAAATTACAATGTTAAACATTGTTTTCTAAAATATCATAATAGTGTTACATATAAAGATAGCACATTAAATTTCTAAATTACAAAAGAAAAAAATAATGGACGCATATAACTATGCCGCCGAAACTTTTATAGAACATGTCACTTTTGTTCCTGAATAAGATGTGGGTAAACCTCTTCCAAAGTATGCTAAACCTCTTCCAAAGTATGTTAGTTGTCGAGAAGAGATAAATCAAGATATAGATCTATTCAATCTTCTCTATTGGAACACGTCAAAAGAGTGAACTAGAATTCACAAGAGTGTGAATCTCTTTATCCTCTTCTACTTCGTCTATGATTATTTTTGAAAATTTTCATAAGAGCGTGAATCTCAATATTTTTGAAAATTTTCACAAAAACGTGAAATCTCATTATTTTTGAAAATTTATCTTCTTCACTTTCTTCTTCTTGTCAGTTGAACAACGAAATCAATATCAAAACATTTTTTTGCCTTCATGTAGAAAGGATATGAAAGATTGAGAGAGGAACAAGACGGTAGCAGCAAAGATGCGGTGACGACGACGATTGTGGTGGTTGTATCTCAATTTAGCTCTCCATTGTAAATGGCAAGTCGATTAAACTGAAATTCAAAAGAAGAAAGATTATAGATTTTGGATCACAAGAAAATAGTCCAAAATGGATCAAGTGCAAAAGAGGAAAGCTCATTATTGGAACAGACACAACCACATTCTCCAATGGCCGGAGAAACTTAATGAGCAAAGCAACCAATTTTAGCGACGACAAGAAACATCAACAAATCCTCATATTGTTAAAGAAATTTCTTAAACATCAAAACAATTTAATTAATTTGTGATTTGACCGATGGAACATGCTTCGAGCAATGCTTCTTTTCAGGTTTTTTCGGATAGAGATTCGACAACGAGATATGTTTTAGGAAGAGAGAAAGTTATGATTTGATATGGAAAATAAAAAGGATTAAAAGAACGATTCATATACTAATGAAATTTTTTCCTTTACAAATACATATGTGTATGCAGAGCCGGCCTTGACCTAAACCTGGTGAAGCAAGGAATTTAGGCGTACAAAAAATATAAATTTTGAGGGTATCAAAAATAAAAATATTTTGTAATATTACAAGATTATAGGGTAGCAATTTATTTATTTGTTTTAGGCAACATATACATTAAGGCCGACTCTCTGTGTATGTGTATATACACAAATTTTCATTGACAATAAATCGATAATAATAATACCATAAAATCATAGGCTAGTAGAACTATAATCGGATTAATAAAATTTGAACATAGTAAAAACATGTTTTTGTTATTATACCAACATAAAAAGGAAAAAATTTGTAAATTTAATAAAAGTTACCTATTTCATCACAAACACTTTTAATGTATACTTTTGAAATAATGCTATAGTAATGTATTAAGAATCTTACGTTCTAACTTATTATAACTTTTTCGTGTAATCGATATATTAATAAACTCATGTTCTAACTTATTATACGTTTTTAATCTATATATTTAAATAGCATTGTATAATTTTTTGTAACATGTATACATATTTATAGTACGAGATAAAGATTTAAGTGTATTATTAAGCTTATATATTTTTGTAACATACTAATATATTAATTATATCAAATGAACTTGTAAATATATATTTAACTTTATGTGTAACGTGGTAGCTAAGTTATGAATGTCAACTTTTATATTAACATATTTGTGAGATAAAAATAATACAATTCGTTATCAAAAAAATATTATGTTGCAACATGAAAATTACAATGTTAAACAATGTCTTCTAATTAATAATCATAAGAGTCATCGTGTTACATATAAATGTAACACGTTAAATTATCAAATTATAGACGAAAAAAAATAATCGACGCTAATAACTGTGTTG
Source organism: Pugionium dolabratum (assembly GCA_018901945.1). NCBI lineage: Eukaryota > Viridiplantae > Streptophyta > Magnoliopsida > Brassicales > Brassicaceae > Pugionium > Pugionium dolabratum. Next base: position 39,748 of record JAEVFF010000364.1, read on the forward strand.
TCGAAGTTTTTATAGAATATGTTAGTTTTGTTCCGGAAGAAGATGTGGCTAAACTTCCTCCATAATATGTCCTTTGAAGTATACGTAGTCGAAAAGAGATAATTCAAGATATAGATTTACTCAATCTTCTCTATCGCAACACGTCAAAAGTGTGAATTAGAACTCACAAGAGGGTGAATCTCTTTATCCTCTTTTTTCCTCTATGGTTATTTTGGAACCTTCTCTGTATTTGTTGTTGTCTCCATTGTAAATGGCAAGTCGATTAAACTGAAATTCAAAAAATGAAAGCTTGTAGAACTCGCCAGCCTCGTGCCTCACCTCACGCGCCTTGCACCTCACCTTGCCAGCCACGTGCCTCACCTCGCGCACCTCGCACCTCACCTCGCCAGCCGCGTGCCTAACCTCGCGCGCCTCGCGCCTCGCCTCGCCTTCCGTGTGCTTCACCTTACACCTCTCTGGCCGCGTGCCTCCTTCTCTTCCCCTTTCCGCCTCCTCTTTTATTCTCTCCTTCTTCCTCCTTTAAGTCGTGCACCTCACACCTCGCCTCGCGCACCTCTCTCTCTTTCCCTCCTTCTTCCTCTCTTTTTTTTTCTTTTCTTCTTCCCCTTTTCTCCTCTCATTTTCTTCTTTTTTCTCTTTCTTCCCTATTCTCCTCCTTTCTTCCTTCTTGGCCTCACACCTCGCCAACCACGCACCTTGCCGGCCTCGCCCTCTGTCGACTTTCGTTATTCCTCTTCCTTTCCCTCTTCCCGGCACTTCTACCCATGACACTTCTACCCGCGGCACCTCTCCTCGCGGCTTTTCCTTGGCACTTCTACCCACGGCACCTCTCCTCGCGGCTATTCCTCGGCACTTCTGCCTGTGACACCTTTCCTCATGGCTTTTCCATGGCGCTTCTACCCGCGGCACCTCACCTCGAGACTTTTTTTCGGCACTTCACTTCGAATCCTATTCGCGGTAGTTAGCCTCAAAATCTCTACTTGGATTCGCGGCTCACCTTGCTTAGCCTCGAAGCCTCGGTTCGATTCGCTGCACTTAGCCTCGGGCACTTCAAATTCATGGGCTTCTACCTAGAATGACTAAGAGGTGATGGCGTGTCGTGATCACTTTGGTCCCCATCTGAAATTTTCCAGTTTTGAGTCCAGCCTTTGTGATCTTCGCGGTTCTGGGATGATTCCTCAATCATTGGAACTTATTATACCAACGTCGTCTGACTCCACCAAATTTCCTCTTCATAGCTATTGTTATGCTTACAAAGTCTACTTACGCCAATGCGATCTTTCCTTTTCTCTCGTGCAACTTCTTATTCACTTGATGCAAGAGCTGGGATTGTCTCTTTCCTAGTTATGCTCGACTTTTGTTCGGACCATAATCAGGCTTCACGATTACTAAGAACCAAGGATTTTCTCTCGATATCCCCCTAATTTTCTGGTTATGTGCCATGAATGCTAACCCCGAATGTAGGGGCACTTTCTATGTAGGTCTCAACTGGTCTCGCGTAGTGCTTTCAACACTTCTTGAGAAAGATGAAAAATGGAGGGACACTTTCTTTTACTTCCCGATTAACAAAGATTCTTATAGTAATCTTTTTTACTTTGCTATAACAGGATGGTCGCAACGATCTGGTAGAGTCAGATACATAGCATCAGCGATATTCATAGATTTTGTGGCCTTTTTTACTTTGTGTTTTTTTTGCGGTTTCGTTGAAGAAGGTCATAGCGACTGACGATATCGAGACTCTAGGGGTCATCCTTCGGCTAGGCAATAATCATTGGAGCTCTTTTTCTTAGAAGCAGATTTTCGATTAATCTCATCGTCTCCGTACTAGGGATTTCATCGTGCCTTTAATCATTTTTAGTTGTTATTTTGACTTGTTAACGTATTTTGTAACCTACTATTAACATCGTTTTCTTGAAGAGATCCTTCCTACTTCTTCGCCTTTAGATATGACTGGTTATCGTACGGAACACAAAGCCCAATGGGTCGTAGAGGCCACTACTAGTGAAGATGGTGAGTGTTCTCATCCTCCGACCGTTCAGCCCGCTGCTCAATCCAAGCTGAAGTTGTGTCCTATTGTGGCAACTCTCTCAAGTATGCCCGATGGCTGTCATGGGGAGAGGCAATGTTCGAATGGATATTGGAGGAATATCACACATAATAACTTATGTGTACTACACATAATAAAGAGTGGGTAGATTCCTTTCACGTCGTTCATTGTCTAGGCAAATGTGGAGATGTTCTCCTGGAGGAATCGGGCGAGTGCATCCTTGACTTCTACGGACACCTTGGTTCCTATGTATTTGGCGGGGTTATTAGCATCAAGGTTCACATGCTCGACGGTCATATCTCGTGACTTGGCGATCAGCTTTGTTGGTCCACACTCTATGCCAATAAAACAAATCTCTGGTGGATGAAGCAACTTGTGTTATGTGATGAAACATGCCCAGGACACATCCTAGTCCCCTCTTGCTGTTCCCACTCCATCTGCTCTAGGAAAATTGATGCACTGGTGGTATGTTGATGCGACGACCTTCTTCGTGTGTATCCACAAAGTTCCCAGATTGAAGTTGTAGATCGCCAGCTTAACGATGATGACAAACTTGACGATCCGGGTGACGCCGCTCAGATAGACCGACAACTTGATTGTATTAGTGGTCATCGCGTCGACTCCCCAGAAAAGCCCATCAACGGCCTTGTCACCGGATTGATCTCCTCGTCTTTAACATCCACTTTGCACAAAGTTTCCTTGAAGATGATATCGACCGAGCTCCTGCTATCGATGAGTATCCGGGAGACTTCACAATCACCGACCTGGAGTTCGATGACGAGGGGATCATTGTGTGGATGGTCGACGCTGAGCATCATCTTGGGTGAATGAGATGGCGGTTCTCTTTTCGCTGCGATTACGCCATTTGAGTGCAGTCATAACACGGCGTTTTCGTTTTTTGATCGAACATACCGAATCGTTACATGCTACGAATCTGTCCATGATAATGTTTATTCATCGCATCGGTGCAAGGGGCAGATCGTCAGGTCGGTCATCAGCGACCTGCACTGGTGGGTTGCCCCGTGTTGCGTTCCTCTGCATTGGATCTCTGCTCTGCAAAAACTCCAATAGTTCCTGACATTCGGCCGTGGAGTTTTTTGGAATCTTACAGCTTGACGGTGACTCCATCTCAGAGCTCATCACAGTCAAAAGTGGGGAAGAAAACGAATGGTTCAGTGTTCGATAAAAGAAGCCAAATTTAGGAATTACGAAGTTTTTTTGCTACCAATATATTTTCATGTCTTTGTTATTTTGTGTCTAGATTAATATTATGCCTGTAAACAGTCACTTTAATTAATTATGGAATTTATATTCACTCAAATGCTATATTTAATTGTTAAAAAAAATACAACTTTTAATTCGATTAGAATTCGCAATATTCTTCAAAAAAATGAATAATTTTTTTTAATAGATAAATTGGAAGCAAGTCGATTTAGATTGATACTGATAGTAATTTGATTTTATTCAATAGCTTGAACTTCATGATGTATTTACGTAGCGGTTTCTTAGCCCCTTGGGTTAGGTTACAAAGGTATACGTTGGATGTTTCTCTTTGGAAAATCATTTAGTATTGTTTGAAAAATGTCGTCAATAACTGCCTAAAACTATCGATCGAGTTGGCCTCCAACTTGGAGAACTAGCTGAGTTTGGCGCCTTCGAGATTCTCAGCGAAGAGTTGGTAGTACCTAGCGTCCTTTTTATCGGGTGCGAAGTGTACTCTTCCCATTGCGATGGTGAACGCACTCATGAACTCTCTCGGGCCCGAGGTGCCTTCGTAGGTCGGTCATCATATTTTGAAGTTGTTCCTTAGAGGTCACGAGATTATTCGAGCGGTGAAAGGCGTACTCTGTGTTTATTCGAAGACATGGTCGATTTCTAGTGCCGAGCTGACAGTATGATGCTTTTTGGATGCGATGTCTTGCAGCTGCATTTTGACCGTTTCGAGGTATTGGTTGTTGACGTAAGCCCCTTGGAGAGTGTGATGCGTTTTGATCTCATCCCGGGCGGCCGGGTGATGCTCATGTCGGCGATTTGATCGCCGAAATGATTGCTCCGTAGCTACTGGATTACATGTATGAGTTATTGGGTTGATTTTGTCTTAGGGCGAGTTAGATGTTAGAAATGGAAAACCAAACTTCCAACAATGTGAAAAGAGAAATTAATAATTTTATTTAATAAAAATTAATTCCGAGAACATTAACAATTAGACTATTCGCTTTAATAAAAAAGACTAATTAAGACATACTAAGCATGGCGATAACATATGGTAGAAGTTGCACAACCCGAAAATGATTCACCGGAATTTACGACACATGAGTTTTTTCTTTATTGTATTATAGTCTCTTCTCACATTAAAATCACATTAAAAAGACTAATATTTAAGAAGAAGAAAAAACACTAATAACATAATCATTAATTATTTGTAGCAAAATAGATCTTTAATTCGTGATTAGTAATGAAATGGGGGAAAACACCTAAATTCCTAAACTGCAAAGATTCAATAACACAGGTGAATCGTGAAGCAGATCATTATTATTTGTTTATTTAAAAACCTAAATCCACCATTAATAATCCAATTAAAAAAATGGAAAAAAATGCAAAGAAAAGTGATGATTTCACACCTGAGAAGTTAAATCTGCAGCCATGTAAATAAGTGAAGTAGTGATGCTCTTAGTCATGAAAGGGTGTGAATCTAGCTTTCTCAAATACCATCGTAGAAACGCAGGTTGTTTCAAAGGAGAAGAAGCATTCGTTGATAGATTTCGCGAGCGTGAAGACACAAAGAATACGCGAGGGATTACGAAATTCCCAGCCCTGCGCAGATGGTGAAAGGATTGGCCGGAAAATCCGACGTTCGGTTTCTGTCCGGAAAACGTAGTTCCCACAAGAGCGTTGTTGATTTTGTAAAGAGAACGACGATCGGAGAAGAAACGTTTGCTCAAGCCAACGACATTCATCATTTTGTTCTCCGATGATTTAATGGCGGCAGCTTCAGCTTAATTGTCTCTCCTCTGTTTACAATTCCTTACCAGAACAAACGACAGCGTTTATGCTTCACTCCATTAAAGCGAGTTACAATTCTTATAAATATCCAAAACGGTTCGGACTGATTTTAATTTCTTATAAATATCCAATTGAATTTTGTGCTCGACTATTTTGGATAACGGTTCGGATTATGTAAGAAAAATATAGTATTAAAGATCAAAGGGTATGACGATGACATCTGGTAAGATATTCACAACCACGAGTATAATGATTAACAGGAATTCTGAGACATTCCTTTGGGTTATGAAAACTGCATTCTGGAATTTTGTCTTTTGCAATAGCTCCATAATTCAAATAGTTGATCGACTCTATCATAGATCTTGCTTCTCCCATGCCAACAAACACTAATAATGCAATCATCATTGTAGCAAATATCAGAACAGAAATGCTCTTGCATGAACCCATCGTGTTTTTTGCTCTTTACTGTTTTTGTAGTATTTAATTTGCTACGGAGATTATTGGTTTTGATGTTTTCAAATTTATAGTGAGAAATTCATTGCTAAATAAAGATATGGTTATATAATGCCAGAGCATATTGTATATTCATAGGTTTTGCTTAGCATTACCATCTCATTTTTGGTTTTGCAATTTTTTATTAGTTGTAATATATTTTCAAAAAAAAATATTAAAAACATGCAACCATTTTTTTTATTAGCTGTAATATATTTTCAAAAAAACATATACAGCCCAGTGGTTTGTCTCCAACTTCATAGATTAATGGTTAAATCACAACGGGTTGATTTTTGCTAACACAAAAACATAAAACATTCGCACAAAATACACAATAATTGTATTAATTAACAAGAGAAATATATTTAGTATATTAATAAAATTCTTAAAAAAATTTTTAATGGTTTTCTTAACATATGTAAAAAATATAAACTAACATTCTTTATATAACAGAAATCTTTACAAAACAGAGAGAGGATAGCACAGGAATATAACATAAATATTTGCATTGAAAACCATGGAGATCTAAAACATTACATAAACTTAGAATGTTATGGAACATTCTCAAACAACAGACTGTACAAGCAGAAACATTAAAGATGGTTTTGAGTTTATTAGTTTCAAGTAGAGATTGGATACAAAGATCAACAACCCAATTCTCCATCAAAGAAGAAAGCTTATGTTTTAAACATTAAATCCGATTTTATTATTTATTTTATTTGTATAATCAATATTTAAAATTTAAAATTTTATTTTAACTAATAAATAAATTATGTATTTATCTAATTTTATATTTAAAAATAAATAAATAATTATAATATATAAATATTTTTTCGTACATGATATAGTCTAAATCTAGTATGATTTAAATAAAATGCATAAAATATATTTGAAAATAAACATGCACGTAGTGTGGATTTTAAAAGATTTTTATATTAGAAAAACTTTAAATTATAAATTAGAAAATAAGAATTCAAACACAATGTTTTAATTTTATTTGTAATTTATTTATAAAAATAATTATTTTCACACACGAATATGTTTTATTTTGAAATTTTAATTTTACTCTACTAAATTTGGAATAAAAAATAGAATGTATTATTTTAAGAATTACTCTTATACATACGAACACAAAAATAAAATAAAAAATTGATGAAGTAAAAAGGTGATTTTACATTATATATCTATACTGCGACTTAAACATCTTCAAGCTTTTCTGATCAATTTTTGTTCTAAAAAAGACACAGAAATTAATATGAGATTCTTATTGGTTAAAAGTGGGAAAATATTCAAAGATACAGTCGTTCAAAGAAGTTAAAAGTATCAATTATATTAGTATTCCCAAGAGAGCATAATGAATAAACTCAACCCCACGAAATTAAACTAATAGCATGCATGAGAATATGTAGACAGAAACTACTCCAGATTCACTTTGATCTCTGATAAGTTCAAATTATATAAAGTCATGCCAAACCCAGAAAGAGTTTTAATCTGAGATCAAACTCAAAAGAAGAGAAAGAAACACAAACAGATATAGTTCAAATGGGATAAAAGCAAAGTACGAAAGCAATAGAGTTCGAATCTGGAAAACAAAGCAACATAAGATGATAGAGTTTCACTCTTTATGATGTTTGGAAGACATCAAGAGATCGAGCATGCTGAAGTTAATTTTCGGGAAACTGAATGCGACATCTCCTTGGAGTAATGCTTCGAATGTAATTGATCCTTGCATGATTTGGTTCGTAAAGTGCGACTTTTGGGTCTGTAGGACGCCTCAAATTCACCTCCTCGAGACACGGTGCGTTCCGGAGAAAGAATTCTACCATATCAAGGTCGTGACTGTGGTCTTTGTAGCCATTGATGTCGACAAACCTCATACTCTTCAAATCGTAGTTGTAATTTTCAATAGCTGGCTTCTGATGAATCCCCCAATACATTTCAGGTTGAATTGTGAAGCTATTGATCTGATCATACATATATATATATAACACAAAACGTACACTTCGATGAAGTTAATTAGCCCATGCATGGTAATGATTGAGAGAGAGAGAGATGGAGAGAGAGAGAGAGAGATAGATAGAGAGAGAGAGAGAGAGAGAGAGAGAGAGAGAGAGAGACGTACATCGATCACAACTCGTTCGAGGAGAGGGCAATGTTTGATGAATTCAGCGATGTCGAAAAGAGTGCAAGTTGTTGGAGCTTTAAACTCAATCTGAAATCTTTGTAAGTTCTCAAACACGAAAACTGGTTTTCTCAATCCTTCAGCTGTGTATCGATACGTCACTGACTGTATACACATGTGAGAGAAAAGATCAAAACTCAATCATAACCAAGAACGAAAAATTATGAATAAAAGAAAATAAAGACCAACTCTGAAACACACATGAAAATATTACGGGCTCCGGATCGGGAGGCCAACCCCGTAGGTACGTGACTAAGTGAGTAATTCGTTACCCTCTTTGCTCGGATTCCTCTTTGCCGGTGATTCGACGATCAAGGAAATCCGAGGACCTAGTCGGATAAGATTATCCGAGTGATCGGGTGATCGGGATTAGATGATACCTACTCGGCTAGAAGGTTGGCCTGGCCTTAGAGTCTTTCAGACCGAATGATTGGCTGGGCGAATGATCGGGTGATACCTTCCATGATCGGTTGGTCGATCAGTTCTGCCTATGGCCGAATTGAGTGTGTCTTTGGCCGGATATTGGTTGATACTTAGAAAATTGATGAAATTTCGTATAAATTGCATTTATTCATGCATACTTTAAGGCCTTTATCAAATAATATAATATTTGCTAAGGGCGAGTTATTTATGCATCTTTGCCTTTTTAGGAAAAGATGGTGATCATGGTAAGGAATTGACTTGAGCACAAGGTTGGTGACCTGATTATATAGGTGGTGTGCTGATCCGGGTTGTTAGGATCGTTCAAATGTGTAAATTTTCATACTGAATGAATCCTATTGCTATAGTTAAATAAAATCTGGATCTATTATCTAATGAATCTTTCATATCGACTCCAAAACTCATGAATCTCAGAAACATAAATCGAATTTGGAATTAATCTAAATATGGACCCCAAAAATATTGGACTTTGGACTCGGAATTCCTTAGTGAATCCGAAAGAGAACAACCTCTTCCGACTGATAGTCCGGGTAGGGGTGTTTCAAGTTGGTGTCAAAGCATACTTGGTCTTAGGACATGTTAGATTTGGGTTAAGTAGGCACCACTCATTAGGCAACGAGGTCTTGTGCGTGTTAAGTGTCGAGACTAACCAAACGGTTTGTAGATGGGTAAGAGTAACAAGACCAGGAAAAATTAAGAATGATAAGGCAAAGGGTGGTGAACCAATTTACAACGTTATCAAATTTGCTGAATGGAATGGTATTTATTTAATATTTATTATTGAGATGGAGCTCTGTTTATTCCCTTGATCACCAAATATTGTACTTTGTTTCCATTGAAAATTGGTCGATTTGGTGCTTCGTGATTATGATTTCTCCTTTTCTAAAAGAAAAAAATAAGGACTTGAGTTTGGTTGATGACAAGGCATTTTAACACTAAAGAAATCAAGGATGACGCATAAAAGAGTCTAAACCGGATCTCTCTGAATTATTGTCCTTTTTATTAAGGATCGTATCCCATTCCACTGTGAATGTACAATCGAATTTGACGCTTTACGAACATACAATAAACTCATTACCTATTTCTATTAACAGAAGGCTGGTATTATCATGTAATCGTATACACTAATCTCTAACTACTCCAATGGAAATGCTTACCTATCCTGGACTTGACCAGGAACAACGTCCAAAGAGCCATGGAGGAGCAAGGTTGGTTTGTGGCAGATTTCAATGACCAGGAACAACGTCCAAAGAGCCATTGGAGCCAAGTCAAAGGGTGCGTGTTAAGTGTCAAGTGATTGGAGCCTTGCTGAATCCGAATGTGTTTGAGCTTTCGATAGTGCATGTCGCGGCGACTGAGCATGACCATCCGGAGGGTGAGGATGAAGAATCTAATGCTCATCGCACACATGCGGGTGAAGAAGTGCAACATGACCAAGAAGCCACGAAAGTGATCCCAAATGCAGTTCCAAGTCCACAAGAATGTGGAACATAATGAGGACTATGATAAGTCATTTGGCTATATTGACTGAGGCGGTTATGCCCAAGGCATCGGTACATGAGGTGCCACAAACGGGCGACCAAAGGTCGTCGGTTCGTATGGAGAACCGATGTGGTGATACTTGATGACGCACCTAAGTCTTCTAGGAAAAAGGTGTGGTACTTGAGTTATCTCGAACACATCATACACCTGAAAAGAGGTAGTTTCGCTAGGGGTTCTGACCCAATTAAGGCCGACGAATGAAAGAACCAATTTGTGAGGAACTTTTAGTCAACTAGGCGTCCTAGTGACCTCCAGAAAGATATTGTAGACCACTTCCAAGAAGGGGATGAACATAATTGGTGGGTTATCTTGGATAAACGGTTGGGTGAAATGATTCAAACCTTTGAGGAAGAATTCAACAAGAAATTTTTCTCACCAGAGGCATGATACCGATTGGAAAGTGCATACCTGGAATTGGTTCAAGGGAGCCGAGCTATCGGGAGTATGAAAAAGAATTTATCTTCTTAAAGCGTTATGTGGAAAGAGACCTTGTGGATGAACTCGGACAGGTGCACCGGTTCATGCGTGGACTACGGGTTGAGATTCGTAACCACAGTTTGGCTTAGAAGTTTGGGTCAGTCACCGAATTGGTGGAAAGGGCTGCCCTGATTTTGGAAGGGATTGACGAAGAGAACTGACTGAAAGAATCCAAAGTGCTAACTTGTTGCGGCCAGTCAAGTGGTGATGATCGGAAAAGAAAATAGGATAAGGTTGATGATTCTAGCAAACCTATGGAAAAGAACTAGGGAATCCAAGACGTGTGGTAGGAGGCACAGTGGAGAATGCTGGAAAAGGATGGGTGCATGTGCATGTTGTGGCAACAAGGAACATGGTACCCGGAATTGCCCAAGGATGGACCATGGACAAAAAGGATTGTCGGGTGATGACTCAAGGACTTGCTACAACTGTGGTAAGTGGGGACACATTAGGAAGGATTGTCCCAAGAGGCAAGCGGAAAAGGCAACTCGAATGAAATAACAACCGCAAGGTAATCGAGCCAACAACCAAGAGGTAGGCGGTGGTACTGTGGGTATATGAGCTATCCCGGGACATAGGTGATAAGAGCAAGTACATATTGATCACTAGTACGTACATAACCCTAACTTTTTAATTAAAAAAAAATGGCATTTAATGGCATGCATAAATAGTAGGGTACTTAGCATTTCAGATGATTGTGTAGGGACCTTGGTTGTGGACGGTATTGAAACATATGTCATGTTTGATTTTGGGGTTCACATTGCTTTTTAAGCCCTAAATGTTTTAAAAAGAATGGGATTCAAGGAGAAACCATCTTTGGAATGAGTAAAATACAAGCGGCTGAAGGGCAAATAATGAATTTGTTGGGAATTGTGCGGAACATTCGGATTATGATTGGAAATGTCAGTTTGCCGGTTGACTTGTTAGTCGTCTAACTTAGGAATTACGAGATAATCCTAGGTATGAGGGATTGGCTGGAAATGAACAAGGTGACCTTAGAGTGTCATCGAGGGCGAGTTTGGTTTGAGAAAGAGGTAGGAAGATTGGAGTTTCAAAGGATCTAAACCCACCTTGGGAAGTTTGATAATCTCACCAATCCATGCAGAACGAATGTTTGAGAAGGGGTGCGGTGCCTATGTAGCCACGATAAGAACCAAGGGAAAAGAGAAAAGTTGGGAGTTAAATGATATTCTAATGGTCAACGAGTTCAAGGATGTGATACTGGATTGATCTCTTACTACTTTGGAATTCAAGTAAAGCAAGAAACCAATGGAATCTTTGTTATACTAAGAGGTGTTTAAGAAATAAGATGAATTATTTGAATCGAGTAAGCATCCAGTGGAATGTGGAGCTAAGTTGTCAAAACACTACAAATAGGAGACTATGGATCCAACATTCTTTAAGAGCTAAGTTGTCAAAGCTCTACAAAGTGGATTTGTTTTCTACATAAAGTACGAAATTCACATGGATGTCGAAAAACAACTCATTGTCATTTTGTCCAC
>JAEVFF010000364.1:56105-123197 GCA_018901945.1 Pugionium dolabratum
AAGCAGAATATGTAGCTGTTAATTCATATATTTGTCATGGAATTTGGTTATGAAATTTGTTAATGAAATTGAGTCTACCACAAGAAGAGCAAATAAAAATCTTCGTGGATAACAAGTCAGCAATAGCATTACGAATAATCTAGTCTTCTATGATCACAGTAAGCACATTGACACAAGCTACAACTATATTAAAAGATCGTGTTATCAAGAAAGATGTGCAATTGAAATATGTGAATACAAATAATCAAGTAGGCGGCATATTAACCAATCCATTCAAACGCAAAAGATTTATCATGATGATGAGTTTGTTTGTAGTAACAAAATCAAATTTAAAAGTGGGTGTTAAAAACTAAAATTGATTTTATCTAAATTCTGGAATTTATCCAAAATCATCTTCTAGCTCTTTAAAAAGAAATATTTAGACACTTGTATTAAAATAATATAGATATTATAAAAGAGATATCTAGATTTATGATTTAAAATACTTAGATATTTTGTAGTTGGACCTATAAATAACTCTTTTGTATTCAAATTCTTCCAAGAAAAAGAAATTACTTTAAAGAAATAAAAACTTTTTTTTCTAAAATTTATAAATTTTAAAAGTTTTTAAATACCTTTTCCACAACTTCTAAATTTACGAGAAATAAATATCCGTAATTAGTATATTCATTATCTTAAAAATCTATACGTGATAGCATATATATATATATACGAGCCACCAAAATTGAGTTTAAACGTAACCAAGAGAAAAAAAATTGTTAAGAAAACAAAAATGGAGACGACAAAACATATGAAACATGCATATTCTACTCTCTATATATGATGAAATTTTTTTGCCATGATAAAAAGTATTTAAGTATCTAAGCTTTAATGAAGAAAATATTGTCTTTTGTGAAATCTTATAATATCTTTTTCCAAACCTAGTTTGCAATAATTGTCTATTAGCTTATTTCTTTAACATATCACTCAAAATTCCTAAAAAAATTCTATAAAATATTTTAAATAATTTTATTGAGATAATGATCTATTTACGTATAAATTTAAAAATATTTAGTTATATAATATTCGTTAGACTAATTTTGGATCAAACTGATTTTGGATCGTATCGATCGATACTATTTATCTAATGCAGCTAGGGCAACATGTGTGCATACTATAATGTGCATATTGAATTTAGTAAAGAAACAGATTTAAAAAAACAAAATTTTGAGAAAAAGGTTACCTCAAGAAAGATGTTTGTAGTTGCGAGGACAGAAACTCCTGTATAACATCCCATTTTAGCAAACACCATTGGAGATGGATCGTAACAACGCCAATTGAAACTCCGATTATAATGTAAATTTGCCTCTTTTAGATCAGTAACTCCCCACAAGTTAACCAACCTAACATATCCAGCATAATTGTAGTATTTGAGAGTGGGTGCATCCACAAAAATTTCATTGGTATATGTCATATAATTGAAAGTCAACGACTTGAAATTCTTATGATTTCGAGCATTGATGCTCATGTATCCATACGATTCACACTGGATTAGTTCAAGAGATTCCAAATAGATGCAATTTCTGAATACTGCATCTATCAATTCCTTTGTCAAATAGGTTCGCGTGAGCGAGAGTGTCCTCAAGAGCTTTAAACCCTTTGGATTAATCTCCGTCATATCGAAGTGGCACCATTTTAGCTTCAAGACTTTCAGTGTCTCGATAGCAGAGATATCCATTGGAATATATACAAATTTCTTGGCTTTGGAGAAATCTAACACAAGCTCTTGTATGTTTTTACTAATACAGATTTCGATCCACGAAACTATCTTATCGTCCAGACCGATATGATTGATAGGCAGAACAAATCGTCTGATCTCTGAACCGTTGTGCCGAGCAAAAACATCATCAACGATTGTTACAGCTGCTGATTGACTGCGTCGTCTAGAATACATACCAGTGAAATCGAGATCTAGACATCTTAACTCAGATTTTTTGAATACTCTGGACAAAGTACGATTTCGTAAAGCGGATTTGATGGGGAGATAGAGGGATGATATGAGCTCCAAAACATCTTCAGGAATCGTCTCAAACACATTCATCTTCTTATGTCGTGATTCAGACATTTTCATCTTCTTATGTGATGATTCTGACATTGTCGGAAGAGCAATGGATTCTCTTAATGATAAATTTTATGTGAATTGTTTCATGACAAAAACCAACGATTTGGCTATGCTTTTATACATATCCTTTTATTTTTGATTAATAGAGTCAATGATTTTTCAATGCAACGTGGAGTCAGTGATTAATTATGAGTCATTGAATTTAATTTCTTTTTGTCTTTTTACTAAATTTAATTTGGTTACTTTCTATATCTTGAGAAATACAGATTGGTTGGTCTTTTATTACCTTTTGTACACATTTGACAGCATAGTTAGTTATGTGAAATAATTATTAATAAAGATTTATATAGTAATTGTCTGGTAATATAACAAACTTCCATATTTTATCATATTAAATTAATCAAATTGAAAAGCAACACATGTCTTTGTAAAATCTATCTGTTGAATTTCATATTTCTTAATAAAGATTTTTTCGTTTTGAAGTAAATGCAACCATTCCTTATATATATTTGACCTTCCAAATTTAGTCATAAACTTACTATTTTATAGTTATACGTAATTAAATTAAATAATTACTCTCACTTCTATATAAAATTATAGAAATCTAAACTGGAATGAAGGAAACCATAGTAATGTGCATGTACATTCTCACACAACTATGTGACAACTATACTATGAATTTCTCTTCTAACTAGGAATATTAAAAGCTATTAATAATGGAGTCTTAAATAAAAAATAACTAGATTTATACCCACGTGTTGTGTGGGAAAACATATTTACAAATTGTATAATATTATTTATTATTAAATATAAATTAAATATCTATATAATTTTAAATTTTATTTAAAATTATTTTTAATATTACTTTTTATATATGTAAATTTAGGAAAGAAAAATAATTGTTTTTAACAAATTTAATCGTATTTTCTTGGTTAATTTAATATAATATATTGATTTTCTTATGAAATTAATAATAATAGTATATATTGTAATTATTCTAGTAAGTTAAACTCATTTATATATTTATTTGAAATTTATTAACACGTACATACACATTAATATGAGTAACATATCAGGATAAAATTATTTTTTATAATTTTATCAAATAATATATTAGAAATAATGAACGTATTGTATGAAATCATTACATTAGGTACATTAGGCCTATATATAGCTTAAATCTTTTCTTATATTGAAATTTAAATCCCAATAAAAGAGTTCAAATTAAGACCAGACATATTCAAGTACAATTTGAAATTGATATCTTAAACCAACCAATAATACGAAGGTGTTCTAATGGTGGAGATACTAAAGTTTAAAAAGGAAGCCTAAATAATAACAAAAGAACATAACCGTAACCCAAAGAGCCTAAATCATAGCTCAAATCTTTGTGCCTATGCTATTTATTTATAAATTAGCTAATCTTTATTTATTTATAATTTACCTTTTTATTTTGTTATTTATTTTTAGTGTTATATCTATAATTTATATACATATATTTATAGGCTAATTAAATGAATAATAAAGATAAGTTAGAAAATTGGGAATATAGAGAAACACTAAACTATTTGTTCCGTAGCATTTCCATTTTCGTTAAACTATTTGTTCTGTAGCATTTCCATTTTCGTTAAACTATTTGTTCCATAGCAATTCTATTTTCGTTAAACTATTTGTTCCGTAGCATTTCCATTTTCGTTAAACTATTTGTTCCGTAGCATCTCCATTTTCGTTAAACTATTTGTTCCGTAGCATTTCCATTTTCGTGTGATTAGACGAAGATATTCTCTATTATCATTTAACCGGTTGCATTTAATGTTCGTAGTAATGTATTAAGAAATTTACGTTCTAACTTATTATAATTTTTTTGTAATCTATATATTTAAATAGCATCGTATAATTTTTTGTATTTATAAAGATAAGTTAGGTGACAAAAAAATGATAAGTTAGAAAATTAGGAATAAAGATAAATAGTAAACTATTTTTTCGTAGCATTTCCATTTCCGTATGATTGGAAGAAGATATTCTCTATTAACATTTAACCGGTTGCATTTAATGCTCGTAGTAATGTATTAAGAAATTTACGTTCTAATTTTTTTTTTTGGCACTTAAACGAAATACTACATAGTCGGTCAGAAGATATTTAGGGTATCTTTGACCCAGCATGATATAGAAGTGTTGACAAAAGAGAAAATTATACTTCTCCTACGGGCCTCCTTCGCCAGTGCATCTGCCTGAATATTCTTCTCTCTTGGTTGGTAGATGAGTTCAAATTCCGGATAGTACTTTCTCAGTTCCTGGTACTCCTTGATCTCTGCATCGAAAGCCGGCCATCCCTGGGGTTCCGAGAGCAACCGGACGAGGTCCGTTGAGTCGGTGACAAACTGAGAGCAGAAACAGTGATTATCGACTAGACTCGCCATGGCCCACAGGAGGCTCCGAACTTCCATGTGTAATGGAGACAGTCCTCTATAAGTTCCTTGCATACCCAAAAGGTCGCTCGTTCTAACTTATATAATTTCTTCTTATAATCTATATATTTAAATAGCATTGTATAATTTTTTTTGTAACATGTATACATATTTATAGTACTAAAGAAAGATTTAAGTGTATTGTTAATTTTATATTTAACAAGATTATATATTTTTGTGACATACTAAAATATTTATTGCATCAAATGAACTTGTACATGTATATTTAACTTTCGGTTTAATGTGGTAGTTAAGTTATTGAATGTTAACCTTTTATACTAATGTATCGATAAACAATAATATAATTCGTTATAAAATTTTTTTTTGCTGAAACATGAAAATTACAATGTTAAACAATGTTTTCTAAAATATCATAATAGTGTTACATATAAAGATAGCACATTAAATTTCCAAATTACAAAAGAAAAAAATAATTGACACATATAACTATGCCGCCGAAACTTTTATAGAACATGTCACTTTTGTTCCTGAATAAGATGTGGGTAAACCTCTTCCAAAGTATGTTAAACCTCTTCCAAAGTATGTTAGTTGTCGAGAAGAGATAAATCAAGATATAGATCTATTCAATCTTCTCTATTGGAACACGTCAAAAGAGTGAACTAGAACTCACAAGAGTGTGAATCTCTTTATCCTCTTCTACTTCGTCTATGATTATTTTTGAAAATTTTCATAAGAGCGTGAATCTCAATATTTTTGAAAATTTTCACAAAAACGTGAAATCTCATTATTTTTGAAAATTTATCTTCTTCACTTTCTTCTTCTTGTCAGTTGAACAACGAAATCAATATCAAAACATTTTTTTGCCTTCATGTAGAAAGGATATGAAAGATTGAGAGAGGAACAAGACGGTAGCAGCAAAGATGCGGTGACGACGACGATTGTGGTGGTTGTATCTCAATTTAGCTCTCCATTGTAAATGGCAAGTCGATTAAACTGAAATTCAAAAGAAAAAAGATTATAGATTTTGGATCACAAGAAAATAGTCCAAAATGGATCAAGTGCAAAAGAGGAAAGCTCATTATTGGAACAGGGACAACCACATTCTCCAATGGCCGGAGAAACTTAACGAGCAAAGCAACCAATTTTAGCGACGACAAGAAACATCAACAAATCCTCATATTGTTAAAGAAATTTCTTAAACATCAAAACAATTTCATTAATTTGTGATTTGACCGATGGAAGATGCTTCGAGCTGTTGAACCGGCTGGTTAAATAAATCGATTTGGGCCTAAGGAATTTAAGCCCAAGTTGTGTTTGAAGAAAGAGAAGAAGTTGACTTCTCTTCCCGACAAAATCGCAGTGAGAAGTACTCTTCTCTGTTCGAAGAAGAAGGATGCAGAAGACATCCTCAGAATCAACACTCACCCAAGATCCTAAGCTAAAGAAATCACGTTTGTCATATCAAAGAGAGACCACCTCGAGAATGCGCATAAGAAAGAGGGAGAATGATAGAGAAAGGTGATAGTAACTACTCGTGTAAAAAAGCACTCTGTTTTGAAGTATAAAAAACAGAGGCTGGTCATTGAGTAGGGGGGAGAGAGTGAACAGTGAGTTGTGAGGAGAAACTGTAACACAAAGAGCTCTTTCTTGAGCTAAGTTTTCTAGTGAATTCCGAGCAAAAGACTCGGCGAGACGTAGGGTTCTTAATTGGACCTGAACTCGTAAAACTTGTGTGTGTTCTGTTTCGTATTTCTTTCACAAACTCTAAAGTACAATAAGCAAACTGATTTAGTCAAGAGAAACATTCAAAGAGAACAACAGCTATTCTACAAATTGGTATCAGAGCGTCTATCAAGATGACACCAGGAAAGATTGATATAGAGAAATTTGATGGAGAAGGGGATTACATCTTGTGGAAGGAGAAGTTGCTGGCACATCTCGAAATGCTAGGTCTCCTCGATGGTTTGGTCGAAGAAAATGAAGTATCTGAAGCAGAAGACTCAACAGCTGAGGGAGGTGACGAAGCACAGTCACCAGAAGTAGTTTCAGATAAAGGAAAAGACAAAGCTCAGAAAGAAAAGAAGGGAAAGGCCAGATCCATCATAATATTAAGTGTTGCGGACAATGTTTTGAGGAAAATAATCAAAGAAAAGTCTGCAGCACAAATGCTCAATCTTTTAGATAGATTATATATGGCAAAGTCTTTGCCAAATAGAATCTATTTGAAACAAAGATTGTACAGTTACAGGATGAATGATAGTCTATCCATCGAAGGAAATATGGATGATTTCTCAAAACTAATAGCAGATTTGGAGAATGTTAAAGTCTCGGTTTCAGAAGAGGATCAAGCGATTATCCTACTTATGTCACTTCCAAAACAGTTCGACCAAGTGAAAGAAACACTTAAATACTGTAAGACTACCCTGACTCTTGAAGATATTCACTTGGCTATAAGGTCTAAAAGTCTGGAGTTGGGTGCTAATGGGAAACAAATCAGAAGCACCACAGAGGCCTTATATATACAAGAAAGAGGAAGGTCTGTTGAAAAGAAAAGCAATGGGACAGACAAAAACAAGGGAAAGTCAAGATCAAAATCTAGGGGAAGCAACAAAACCTGCTGGATTTGTGGCAAAGAAGGGCATTTCAAACGACAGTGTTTCATATGGAAAGAAAGAAACAAGTCAAAAGATTCAACATATGAGAAAGGAGAAGCTTCGAATGTGACTACTGTGATAACTGATGCTGTGGCACTGGTGACTTCAGAAGCACTTTTAAGTGTTTATGAAGCAGATTCAAACTCCTGGATTCTAGACACAGGTTGCTCATTCCATATGACATGTAGAAGAGACTGGTTACTGGATTATTCAGAGGAAGAAACCGGGAAAGTCATCATGGGAAATGACACAATGTCTAATATCAGAGGGAGTGGAAACATCAGGATAACAAATGAAGATGGCACAACCATATTGCTAACACAAGTAAGATACATTCCAGAAATGACCAAGAACCTGATTTCTATGGGTACACTTGAAAACAAGGGTTGTTGGTTCGAGTCTAAGAATGGGATTTTGAGAATTGTCAAGAATGATATTACAGTCCTAACTGGAGAGAAGAAGGATACGTTATATTATTTAAAAGGATCTACTCTGGTGGGACAAGCACATATTGTAGATCAGACAGTTGATGAAACTAAAATCTGGCATAGCAGACTTGGACATATTGGTACAAAGGGTATGGAAGTTCTTATCAAGAAAGGTCACTTAAGTGGAGCTAAGGTCAAAGGACCTTCTTTCTGTGAAGACTGTGTATACGGGAAGGCACACAGGGTCAGTTTTGGATCTGCTAAGCATGTTACAAAAGAAAGACTTGAATATATACACACGGACTTGTGGGGTTCACCATCAGTTCCATTCTCTTTAGGTAAATGCCAATATTTCATTACATTTGTTGATGATTTTTCAAGAAAGACTTGGATTTATTTCTTGAAAACAAAGGATGAAGCCTACAGATGTTTTGTTGAATGGGTAACTTTGATCGAGAATCAAATGGGCAGGCAAGTCAAAGCTCTAAGATCAGACAATGGTTTAGAGTTTTGTAACCTGGAGTTCGATAACTATTGCAAAGAGAAAGGAATTAAGCGGCACAAGACCTGTGCATACACCCCCCAGCAGAATGGAGTTTCTGAAAGGATGAATAGGACAATTATAAGCAAGGTAAGGTGTATGCTCAGTGAATCAGGATTAGGG
Source organism: Pugionium dolabratum (assembly GCA_018901945.1). NCBI lineage: Eukaryota > Viridiplantae > Streptophyta > Magnoliopsida > Brassicales > Brassicaceae > Pugionium > Pugionium dolabratum. Next base: position 64,382 of record JAEVFF010000364.1, read on the forward strand.
AAACAATACTGGGCAGAAGCAGCTTCAACCGCAGTGGTTTTGATCAACAAAAGCCCAAGTTCATCAATTAATTTTGATATTCCAGATGAGATCTGGACAGGACATGCTCCGGACTACAGTTCATTGAAAAGATTTGGCTCTGTTGCTTATGTGTATGTAGATCAAGGAAAATTGAAACCGCGAGCAAATAAAGGGATTTTTCTGGGATACCCAGCAGGGGTAAAAGGCTTCAAGATTTGGTTACTCGAGGACAGAAAATGTGTCATATCTAGGGATGTCACATTCCATGAGACTGTTATGTACAAGCATCTCAGTGAGAAGGATGGAGTTGGTATAGGAAGTTCTCGGGAACATGAAGACATAACAAATATTGAGTGGAATATTTTTCCAGAAAATAGAAGTTCAGAAGTGCAGCAGAATGAACCAACACAGAACAGAGAAGAAACACAAGCAACAGATGGTTGTACTATCCAAGAAGAAGACCACACTCAAGAAGAAGACGATGAGGTAAATTTGGATACATATCTATTGGCAAGAGATAGGTTGAGAAGGAATATCAGACCACCTCAGAGATATGATGATGAGACAGGAATGGTAGGTTATGCATTAACCACAACAGAAGATGGTGATTCAGTAGAACCAAAATCATATTTCGAAGCAGTAAATGGTGTAGAGAAGGAAAGATGGAAAATGGCAATGGATGAAGAGATGAGATCCCTGATCAAGAATCAAACCTGGGAATTGATAGAAAGGCCAGAAAATAAGAGACCAATCGGGTGTAAATGGATATTCACAAAAAAAGCTGGAATTTCATCAACTGACCCACCTAGATATAAGGCTAGACTGGTTGCCAAAGGATACAACCAAAAGGAGGGAATAGATTATGAAGAGGTGTTCTCTCCAGTGGTGAAACATGTGTCAATTAGGTTGCTTTTTTCTTTGGTGGTTCACGAGAACATGGAGTTGGAACAAATGGATGTAAAAACAGCTTTCCTCCATGGTGATCTAAAGGAATTCATTGTCATGGAACAGCCAGAAGGATACGAAGAGAAGAAAGGCAGAGAAGTTGTTTGTCACCTAAGAAAATCACTCTATGGACTAAAGCAGTCCCCAAGGGCTTGGAACCAACGGTTTGATCATTTGATGACTGATGCAGGATACATAAGAAGTAAGTATGACACTTGTGTATATTACAGAAAGTTGCCAACTGGAATATACATTTACTTACTCCTTTATGTTGATGACATGTTAATTGCATCAACGAGCAAGCTAGAGATTCAGAAGCTGAAAGCAACTTTAAGCAGGACATTTGAAATGAAGGATTTGGGGGAGGCCAGAAGGATTCTTGGGATTGATATAACAAGAAACAGAAATGAAGGTACTCTCAAACTGTCACAGGAAAGATACATTGAAAAGATACTGAAAGTGTTTGAAATGGATGAGTGCAAGTCAGTAACTACACCACTAGGAGCACATTTCAAACTACATCCTGCTACAGAAGAAACTATCAGAGATGAGTGGGAATTCATGAGGTCAGTACCCTACTCTAATGCTATAGGAAGTATTATGTACCTAATGATAGGTTCAAGACCAGATCTAGCATTTGCCATTGGAGTTGTTAGTAGATTCATGACAAACCCCACAAAGGAGCATTGGTTAGCTGTAAAATGGATGCTAAGGTACATAAAAGGCACCAAGCAGGTATGTCTGATGTTCAAAAGGCAGAATGAATCATTGAAGGTCAAAGGATATACTGATTCGGACTATGCCACAGACACTGAAAAGAGAAGATCAGTGACAGGATGTGTTTTTACCGTTGGTGGGAATACAATTAGTTGGAAATCAAGTTTACAGAGAGTGGTAGCCTTATCTACAACCGAAGCTGAGTATATGGCTCTCTCTGATACAATAAAGGAGGCAATTTGGTTGAATGGGTTGATTAAGGAATTGGGATACGTTCAAGACCATATTGAAGTGATGTGCGATTCACAGAGTGCAATTGCATTATCAAAGAATTCGGTGCATCATGATAGGACAAAATACATTGATGTTCGATTCCATTTCATTCGGGAAAAAATTGCAGAAGGGAAAATCAGAGTGATAAAGATTTCAACTACCTGGAATCCTGCTGATATTCTCACTAAACTTGTCCCAGTGAAGAAACTTCGAGATGCCATGGAGTTTCTTCGTCTTTCGGAGTAATCGAAGACAAAGCTCCGAGTCTGGAATTCACTTAGAGAAGAAGGAAAATCGGTTTATTGAACCAAGGGGAGGATTTGTTGAACCGGCTGGTTAAATAAATCGATTTGGGCCTAAGGAATTTAAGGCCCAAGTTGTGTTTGAAGAAAGAGAAGAAGTTGACTTCTCTTCCCGACAAAATCGCAGTGAGAAGTACTCTTCTCTGTTCGAAGAAGAAGGATGCAGAAGACATCCTCAGAATCAACACTCACCCAAGATCCTAAGCTAAAGAAATCACGTTTGTCATATCAAAGAGAGACCACCTCGAGAATGCGCATAAGAAAGAGGGAGAATGATAGAGAAAGGTGATAGTAACTACTCGTGTAAAAAAGCACTCTGTTTTGAAGTATAAAAAACAGAGGCTGGTCATTGAGTAGGGGGGAGAGAGTGAACAGTGAGTTGTGAGGAGAAACTGTAACACAAAGAGCTCTTTCTTGAGCTAAGTTTTCTAGTGAATTCCGAGCAAAAGACTCGGCGAGACGTAGGGTTCTTAATTGGACCTGAACTCGTAAAACTTGTGTGTGTTCTGTTTCGTATTTCTTTCACAAACTCTAAAGTACAATAAGCAAACTGATTTAGTCAAGAGAAACATTCAAAGAGAACAACAGCTATTCTACACGAGCAATGCTTCTTTTCAGGTTGTTTCGGATAGAGATTCGACAACGAGATATGATTTAGGAAGAGAGAAAGTTATGATTTGATATGGAAAATAAAAAGGATTAAAAGAACGATTCATATTCTAATGAAATTTCCTTTACAAATACATATGTGTATGCAGAGCCGGCCCTGACCTAAATCTGGTGAAGCAAGGGCTTTAGGCGTACAAAAAAATATAAATTTTGAGGGTATCAAAATAAAAATATTTTGTAATATTACAAGATTATAGGACATCAATTTATTTATTTGTTTTAGGCATCATATACATTAAGGCCGGCTCTGTGTGTATGTATATATACACAATTTTTCATTGACAATAAATCGATAATAATAATACCATAAAATCATAGGCTAGTAGAATTATAATCGGAGTAATAAAATTTGAACATAGTAAAAACATGTTTTTGTTATTATACCAACATAAAAAAGGAAAAAATTGTAAATTTAATAAAAGTTACCTATTTCATCACAAACACTTTTAATGTATACTTTTGAAATAATGCTATAGTAACGTATTAAGAAACTTACGTTCTAACTTATTATAACTTTTTCGTGTAATCGATATATTAATAAACTCACGTTCTCACTTATTATACGTTTTTTAATCTATATATTTAAATAGCATTGTATAATTTTTTGTAACATGTATACATATTTATAGTACGAGATAAAGATTTAAGTGTGAATCTCTTTATCCTCTTCTACTTCGTCTATGATTATTTTTGAAAATTTTCATAAGAGCGTGAATCTCAATATTTTTGAAAATTTTCACAAAAACGTGAAATCTCATTATTTTTGAAAATTTATCTTCTTCACTTTCTTCTTCTTGTCAATTGAACAACGAAATCAATATCAAAACATTTATAGAATATGTTAGTTTTGTTCCGGAAGAAGATGTGGCTAAACTTCCTCCATAATATGTCCTTTGAAGTATACGTAGTCGAAAGGAGATAATTCAAGATATAGATTTACTCAATCTTCTCTATCGCAACACGTCAAAAGTGTGAATTAGAACTCACAAGAGGGTGAATCTCTTTATCCTCTTTTTTTCTTCTACGGTTATTTTGGAACCTTCTCTGTATTTGTTGTTGTCTCCATTGTAAATGGCAAGTCGATTAAACTGAAATTCAAAAAATGAAAGCTTGTAGATTTTGGATCACAAGAAAATAGTCCAAAATGGATCAAGTCCAAGAGAGGAAAACTCATTATCGAAACAGAGACAACCTCAAATTACGGTGGTTGGAGAAAATTAACGAGTAAAGGAACCAACTTTAGCAACGAAAAAAAACATCAACAAAACACGAGATCATTAAAAAAATCTTAAATACCAAAACAATTTCGGTTTGCGATGCTTCGAGCAGTGTTTCTTCTAAGGTTTTTGGCAGTTATTCTGCGACAAGATATGATTTAGGAAAAGAAAAAGTTATGATTTGATATAAAAAATAAAGAGAATTAAAAGAACGATAAAATCTTAGAGTAGTAAAATTATAATTGGATTAACAAAATTTGAATAGTAAAAACTTATGTGATCTTAGGCTAGTAAAAAGTTATGTTTTTGTTATTATACCAATTTTAGACTTACCATAGAAATTCTTACCGTTACTATAAATATTAAATAAATATGATTGGTAACAAAAAACACTAAAATTTATCACTATTTAGCTTTTATTTATTAATTATTAAAATTTAAATAATAGGATAATTTATTAAATAAAACAAAAAAATAATGTCAAGAAAAAAATTGTAAATTAATGTAAGTTTATGTTCCATGAGAAACACTTTCAATGTATACTTTTGAAATAATGTCATGTTTCATTATATTTGTAAATTCTTTCTTGTTTTCATTGATATGTATGAGACTATGTAGACAATGACAATGTTCTTATGACAACGCGTTCAATAGCACAAGAAGGAAAAAAGAAACAAAGCGTTAATGTATCCTCCTACAAGAAGCAAAGAATTAGGAAGAAAGATCTTATTCACCTGAGTTCTAGGTTTCTTTATGTTCATCTAGGCCTTGAAAACTATCATGTCCTTGAGAAATCTTGGTCCTATCAGTTCAAGATCCAGTGTGACAGCTGAGTTTTAAACAATCAGTTCTCAATGAAAATAATTTTTAGTTCTTATTTTGACTTGTTAACGCATTTTGTAGCTACTATTAACTTCGTTTTCTTGAAGATATCCTTCCTACTTCTTCGCCTTTAGATATGATTGGTTATCGTACGGAATGCAAAGCCCAATGGGTCGTAGAGGCTACTACTAGTGAAGATGGTGAGTGTTCTCATCCTCCGACCGTTTAGCCCACTGCTCAATCCAAGCTGAAGCTGTGTCCTATCGTGGCAACTCTCCCAACTATGCCTGATGGCTGTCATGGGGAGAGGCAATGTTCGAATGGATATTGGAGATACATCACACATAATAACTTATGTGTACTACACATAATAAAGAGTGGGCTGATTCCTTTCATGTCGTTTATTGTCCAGGCAAACATGGAGATGTTCTGCTGGAGGAATCAGACGAGTGCATCCCTGACTTCTATGGACACCTTGGTTCCTATGCATTTGGCGGGGTTGTTAGCATCAAGGTTCACATGCTCGACGGTCACATCTGGTGACTTGGCGATCGGCTTTGTTGGTCCACACTCTATGCCAATAAAAGAAATTTTTGGTGGACGGCGCAGCTTGTGTTATGTGATGAAACATGCCTAGGACGCACCCTAGTCCCCTCTTACTGTTCTCACTCCATCCGCGTTAGGAAAATTGATGCACTGGTGGTATGTCGATACGACGACCTTCATCGCGTGTACGCACAAAGTTCCCATATTAACATTGTAGATCGCCAGCGTAACGATGATTATGAACTTGATGATCCGGGTGATGCTGCTCAGATAGACCGACAACTTTATTGTGCTAGTGGTCATCGACGGCTCCCCAAAAAAACCCGTCAATGGCCTTGTCACCAGATTGATCTCCTCGTCTTTGCCATACACTTTGCGCAAAATTTCCTTGAAGATGATATCGACCGAGCTCCCGCTATCGATGAATATCCGAGAGAATTCACAGTCACCGACCTGGAATTCGATGACGAGGGGATCATTGTATAGATGGTCGACGTCGAGCATCATCTTGGGTGAACGAGATGGTGGGTCTCTTTTCACTGCGATTATGCCATTTGAGTGCGATCGTAGCGCAGCATTTGTGTTCCTTGATCGAACATACCGAATCGTTACATGCTACGAGGCAGCCCATGATAATGTTTATTTGTCGCAATGGTGCGAGAGGCAGATCGTCAGGTCGGTCATCAACGATCAGCACTGGTGGGTTTCCCCTTGTTGCGTCCCTCTGCACTGGGTCCCTACTCTGCAGAAACTCCAGTAGTCCCTAACATTCGGTCGTGAAGTTGTTTGGAATCTTACAGCTTGACGGAGACTTCATCTCCGAGCTCGTCTCCGTCAAAAGTGAGGAAAAAGATGAATGGTTCAGTGTCCGACAAAAGGAGCCAAATTTAGGAATTACAGAGTTTTTTTGCTACCAAAATATTTTCATTTCTTCGTTATTTTGTGTCTAGATTAATATTGTGCCTATAAACATACACTTTAATTAATTATAGAATTTATATTCACTCAAATGTTATATTTAATTTTTGAAAAAAATACAACTTTTAATTCCATTAGAATTCGCAATATTCTTCAAAAAAATGAATAATCTTTTTTAATAGATAAATTGGAAGGAAGTCGACTTATATTGATACTGATAGTAATTTGATTTTATCCAATAGCTGGAACTTCGTGATATACTTACGTAGTGGTTCTCCTTGGGTTAGGTTACAAAGGTGTGTGTTGGACGGTCCTTTTTGGAAAATCATATAGTATGTTTGAAAAAGGTTGTCGAAAACTGCCTGAAACTATCGATCGAGTTGGCCTCCAACTTGAAGAACCAGCTGAGCTTGGCGCTTTCCAGATTCTTGGCGAAGAGTTGGCAGTACCTAGCGTCCTTTTTATCGGGTGTGAAGTGTACTCTACCCATTGTGATAGTGAACGCACTCATAACTCTCTCGTGCCCGAGGTGCTTTCGTAGGTTGGGCATCATATTTTGAAGTTGTTCCGTAGGGGTCGCGAGATTATTCGAGCGGTGAAAGACATTCTTTGTGTTTCTTCGAGAACACATTCGATTTCTGGTGCCGAGCTGACAACATGATGCACTTTGGACGCGATGTCCTGCAGCTGCATTTTGACAGTTTCGAGTTATTGATTGTTGACGTAAGCCCCTTGGAGAGTGTGCTGCGTTTTGATCTCATCCCGGGCGGCCGGGTGATGCTCATGTCGGCGATTTGATCGCCGAAAAGATTGCATCGTAGCTATTGGGTTCGCTGAGTCGGGCATGGTGAATTGCTTGCGTGGTGGAGATCTCTTCGAGGCACTGGTTCATCACGACCACCGCGGCATCCTGTCGATCAAGATGGGTGAGTATGGAACGAAAGAGAGAATTGATGCTGCCGAGTTTGCCGACCGACAAAGATGGTTCGGGGTGGGATGTTTATCACTGCTCCATCTGTCGAGGTGGTGGTAGTTCTTCCATTTGGATTGAATACGTGACTTTGTTTGAAAAACTATCCCTATAAATGGCGCCAATTGTTGAACCTATGTTCTCCGATCAGAACTTAAATGATTCAACTTAGATTCGGTAAATATGATTTCGGTTATTAATCTACCAGTTCGTCGAGTGTCAATATGATGAACTATTGAATAATATGTCTCTTAATTTTCGGATCCTCATTTAAGGCTAACAACCCTTTGTTTTATACGTTTCTCATTTGATAAATCTTTAAAATCTTTGTCTTAAATGCCACATTAATGCTCATCAATGCTGTCTCAAGACACCCAATGCCGTCTTCGGTATCCGACGAGATTGAACGTTTTTGGGAGATCTTCTTGTCTGTTCGAGAATGGTAGAGATCGTCCGTACTAAATGATTACATGTACGAGTTATTGGGTTGATTTTGTCTTGGGTCGAGTTAGATGTTGCAAATGGAAAACTAACTTCCAACAATGTGAACAGAGAAATTAATAATTTTATTTTATAAAAATTAATTCCGAGAACATTAACAATTAGACTATTCTCTTTAATAAAAAAGACTAATTAAGACATACTAAGCATGGCGATAACATATTGTAGAAGTTGCACAACCCGAAAATGATTCACCGGAATCTACGACCTATGAGTTTTTCTTTATTGTATTATAGTCTCTTCTCACATTAAAAAGACTAATATTTAAGAAGAAAAAAAACACTAATAACATAATCATTAATTATTTGTAGCAAACAGAGAACAGTAACACATAATTACAAATTTATTACAACAAAATCCAGACGATGAACGTTTACAAAACCATATTCATGATAATAAAAACACTAAACTTACATTTAATCACTTCACACAACAAGAAACATAATTAGTAAAACAAAACAATAATATTTCCTATTATAAAAAATGATGATTTAGTATTAAAGATTAAAGGGTATGACGATGACATCTGGTAAGATATTCACAACCACGAGTATAATGATTAACAGGAATTCTGAGACATTCCTTTGGTTATGAAAACTGCATTCCGGAATTTTGTCTTTTGCAATAGCTCCATAATTCAAATAGTTGATCGACTCTATCATAGATCTTGCTTCTCCCATGCCAACAAATACTAGTAATGCACTCATCATTGTAGCAAATATAAAAACAAAAAGGCTCTTGCATGAACCCATCGTGTGTTTTCTTTTGTCTTTACTGTTTTTGTAGTATTTAGTTTGCTACGGAGATTATTAGTTTTGATGTTTTCAAATTTATAGTGAGAGACTCATTGCTAAATAAAGGTGTGGTTATATAATGCCAGATCATATTGTATATTCATAGGTTTTGCTTAGCATTACCATCTCATTAGCATTTACATAATCCATGGACTTTTCCGATAATAAGCAAGTCGCTGAAATCTTTTCCAAAGATTTGCACGAAATTTACGAATAGGATGTCCGTAAACACACGACATATAGAAATCATAACCGTGATTATTGAGTTTACAGTCAATAAGTCTATCATAAGCACTGACAACTGTTATATCAACAGACTTGTTCCATAATAACGTTAAACCACCATAAATTACTTTTGGGGGGATACATAGTACATTTTCATAGTTTAAAATACTAGCTATATCATGCACGACATCATTGTTGTTCTTCGTTTCCACCAAGAAGAGTATTTCTGGGGAATAAGACTTCCGTATTCCCTTAAGACGTCGAACTGCCAGAAACCCTCCTAAACCCCGGTAATTCCAAAATGCTATATTCATTCCCAACGTGGTGGGTTATGGCCCACCAAACCATCACCTATAGAACTCACAATTGCACCAATGTAATAATTTGCCAAAGATCGGTTAAATATATTGGTATTAAGTGGTTCAATTTGAAACCCATAAATCCACCTAAGCCTAAACCGGTTAGAAATCAGGTTCGGTTTATATTTAAAAAAATCGCCCCATGATTTTATAGCATTTAAACCAGCTAGGTTTAAATCGATTTGATTGAAAAATTTAATTTCATAAACCAATTGAAAATAGTTAACCGAACCAAGAAGGATCCTAATTCCGATTCTACATTCCGTCTGACCTGTTTGGCCGGAAGTGATGGTCGGCGCCGCATCGTGTTTTCGACGTTTAGGCGAGGTTTCATCGGGTTGAGATACTTCGGTAGCAAGCTACTCTTATCTTCTCGATTATATGCAATCGGGCTCCTTTGACGTTTTGCTCCCGGAGTATCCTCGCCTTTGGTAATCTCGGAGGTAGTAGATGGTGACGGCAATAGGGGAGGCAGAGGCAGAGCATTCATCGGATACCTAGGAGGCGAATCATCATCACCGCTCGAATCATCACCGGTGGGAGGATTTTCGCCGGATGTTGGTGTGATTTGGATGGATGGGCAATCAGCTATATCTTGAGACAGTAATCCGCATTTTGAACAGAAGTTGCGAAGCCATTCATAACGGAATTTCAGGGGTACTTCCATATCATTGAACCGGAATAGTCGTTGAAATTGAAAAGGGGATTCAATATTCATCAAACATCGCACGCGAACAAACTCCACTCGGTGTGAGTTTTTGGAGTTGAAATCCGATTCGAGGATTGCACCGAGGGTGCCTCCAATATGTAGAACCATCTGATATGTGAGGAACTGGATCGGAATACCACAAATTTGGACCGAGAAAGGTATGAATTTAAGGTCGTTTTCTGAATTTTCCGGCGACCATTTTTGAAGGACGCACATCCATTCATTAAACGACCATGGACCGCGCCTTAACCGTGAGGTTAATGCTTCTTCGGTCTAAAAGGAATTGGGCTCTGTTATTTTCAATTATTCTTGAGACGATGACTTCGCCGGCGCTCCATAACCGGGGAAGAGTAGTTATCATCGCCCGCAGGTTCTGTTTTTTTTGGGATTGACTGGTTTTCCGATTAGAGAAAACCGTGTCTCATTGGCGGTTTGAGAGCATAATTCAGGCGGGAGGGTGATTGGAGGTTCATTTATGCCCAGGTCGATCTCCTGTAATTTCTTACTCATGTAATCGGACATGGTGTGAAAACCAGGGAGAAAGAAGACAAAGGTGAGAGGAGGGGAAAGAAGAAGGAGTGAGGGATTCTAATAAATAGAATCGGTGAGAAACCATCGTGATAACAACGACAAAAATCTCTTCAGATGAAGAGAAAACACTTTGCCGACGATAACCGTCGACGAAGACAGTGTCAGAAAAATCGGCAAAAGAATCGCACAATTTGAGAGAGAAAACGGTTGCACACATAATTTTTGTTGTTACTAATTAGATTTTGTTATAGATTAAAAAGAAATTATCTCTTAGAAAAACCTAATACTATTATAATTTTGAAATTAGCTTATTCTGCACGCATGATTGAAAAATATAGCAATTCGATTGATTTCTAACCTTTGTGCTTACGGAAAACAATTTCGAATTGTATGTCTCACAAATAATATTCGAAATCAATGTTTTAAGATCATATATCCAATTTAAAAAGCAAAACACTATTAGGGAAGAATTGATGACATGAGTGACAACATTTTATTGTTTTTTAAACAACCGCAGTCCAACGAATTGTCTTAATATCTCAACACTATTATACGATTAAAGTTAAAATCAAAATACACATATCTCATATAGCAACACATCTCATATACCAACACATCAACCACTAACCCAATTATTATTTAGAGAAACATTTTGATTGTTTTTTTCGAAAGTGACATGGATTTTTCTCAATGGCATTCACTAATAATGAAATATATGTAAAGTATTTCATAGATCGACGTAGACGTGCTGAGCATAGGAACTATTTGCGGAACTGCTGGTTATTGGGGATTACTCTGTACTTGAACTTTAGAGAAATCTAATCGAATTTTTGTTGAGAATCCGAACTGGTCTTTTTGGAAATAGGGGTGTGCTTTGCGAACTCGCTGTTCTCTGATTGGAGGAGGGATTTGCTCTATCAATTGGGTGAATTTTTGCTCTTGTTTTTCAATGCGTATTATTAAGGTTTGTGTCGCTACATCTTGAGCTGATGTGAAATTGATCAATGAATTGATTATTTTTTAAAATTTTGGTAATCTCGTCCATCCGATTTGATTGAAAAATCGATTCTATTGGGAGACGAATCACGGCAGAAGTTGATCCTCGTGTGGGGTCACTTCGGATTCAGATGGTTTCAAATCTATAGATGATATTGATAACAGTTGCCATATTTGAGGTCGTTGATGAGCTTCTTAGAGGCGCTTGGGGTGTCAGTGATTGTGGATACAATCATTTAAATTTTTGATCACTCACCCAAATCTCCATCCTTTTATGCTCTTCCTTGATCCGTCTCTCTTGGCATCAGATGAAGCCAAAACGACAGAGTAGAAGTTATTGGGCTATGATCAATATCAGCTGTCTTTGATTTTAGGCCTCAAACCATAATATCATATTGGCCCATTGCAGCTTCAGCCCACTTTTGCAAAACTGAAAACCATCCTCACAATTTAAACAAATAATTTTGTTGTTTGTTTGCTGGGCAAGAATTGCGGCTATGATAAACACTACGACTGATTATAATATATATTATTCGTTTGTTTGTTGTTAATTGTTGCGGTTATGGTTGATTCCATGTTTTTAATCGCACTGTTGTTTTAATCAGCAGTCAAAAAATTGTAACGTATAACGTTGACCACTACGATTAACCGCAAATAGTTGCGACAGTTAAAAAAACAACAATTTATTGCAACCGAAAAAAATTGCAGCTACCAAACAAACATGAATAATATTTATTAGTAGGCTCGTGGTTCATGCGAATTCGTATTGTTATTTACTAATATGAACAATTTTACATCTGATCTTTTTATGATTTTCTCATTCTTCTTCTCTCTATGATTCTCTCATTTTCACTTTCTTTCTCCCTTAAAAATTATTACAAATAATTACTAAATTAGAATTTCTTCATATCTTTGACCGAATTCTCTAAGTAAGAATAAAATATTAAAATAAATTGGATATGAAGAAAATTATTAAATTGGAGATTGAACTAAAGTTATTACATTAATTTTTTCAGATCAATATATATGTTATCTTTTATGAAGAAATGTCTTTCAAAATCTAGTAAAATTATTTTATTAAATAGATTTTACATTAAGAAAACTAAATTATTCAAAGAAAAATTATCTAAAATAACATTGTTTTAATTTTTTTTTTCAAATTCAGAATCGTTAGTTTTACTTTCTATTAATAGCATAAAATTAATATTAAAATAGTTTAAAAGATTTTTATATTAGAAAAATTTTAAATTATAAATTAGAAAATAAGAATTCAAACACAATGTTTTAATTTTATTTGTAATTTATTTATAAAAATAATTATTTTCACACACGAATATGTTTTATTTTGAAATTTTAATTTTACTCTACTAAATTTGGAATAAAAATTAAAATGTATTATTTTAAGAATTACTCTTATACATACGAACACAAAAATAAAATAAAAAATTGATGAAGTAAAAAGGTGATTTTACTTTATATATCTATACTACGACTTAAACATCTTCAAGCTTTTCTGATCAATTTTTGTTCTAAAAAAGACACAGAAATTAATATGAGATTCTTATTGGTTAAAAGTGGGAAAATATTCAAAGATACAGTCGTTCAAAGAAGTTAAAAGTATCAATTATATTAGTATTCCCAAGAGAGCATAATGAATAAACTCAACCCCACGAAATTAAACTAATAGCATGCATGAGAATATGTAGACAGAAACTACTCCAGATTCACTTTGATCTCTGATAAGTTCAAATTATATAAAGTCATGCCAAACCCAGAAAGAGTTTTAATCTGAGATCAAACTCAAAAGAAGAGAAAGAAACACAAACAGATATAGTTCAAATGGGATAAAAGCAAAGTACGAAAGCAATAGAGTTCGAATCTGGAAAACAAAGCAACATAAGATGATAGAGTTTCACTCTTTATGATGTTTGGAAGACATCAAGAGATCGAGAATGCTGAAGTTAATTTTCGGGAAACTGAATGCGACATCTCCTTGGAGTAATGCTTCGAATGTAATTGATCCTTGCATGATTTGGTTCGTAAAGTGCGACTTTTGGGTCTGTAGGACGCCTCAAATTCACCTCCTCGAGACACGGTGCGTTCCGGAGAAAGAATTCTACCATATCAAGCTCGTGACTGTGGTCTTTGTAGCCATTGATGTCGACAAACCTCATACTCTTCAAATCGTAGTTGTAATTTTCAATAGCTGGCTTCTGATGAATCTCCCAATACATTTCAGGTTGAATTGTGAAGCTATTGATCTGATCATACATATATATATATAACACAAAACGTACACTTCGATGAAGTTAATTAGCCCATGCATGGTAATGATTGAGAGAGAGAGAGATGGAGAGAGAGAGAGAGAGATAGATAGAGAGAGAGAGAGAGAGAGAGAGAGAGAGAGAGAGAGACGTACATCGATCACAACTCGTTCGAGGAGAGGGCAATGTTTGATGAATTCAGCGATGTCGAAAAGAGTGCAAGTTGTTGGAGCTTTAAACTCAATCTGAAATCTTTGTAAGTTCTCAAACACGAAAACTGGTTTTCTCAATCCTTCAGCTGTGTATCGATACGTCACTGACTGTATACACATGTGAGAGAAAAGATCAAAACTCAATCATAACCAAGAACGAAAAATTATGAATAAAAGAAAATAAAGACCAACTCTGAAACACACATGAAAATATTACGGGCTCCGGATCGGGAGGCCAACCCCGTAGGTACGTGACTAAGTGAGTAATTCGTTACCCTCTTTGCTCGGATTCCTCTTTGCCGGTGATTCGACGATCAAGGAAATCCGAGGACCTAGTCGGATAAGATTATCCGAGTGATCGGGTGATCGGGATTAGATGATACCTACTCGGCTAGAAGGTTGGCCTGGCCTTAGAGTCTTTCAGACCGAATGATTGGCTGGGCGAATGATCGGGTGATACCTTCCATGATCGGTTGGTCGATCAGTTCTGCCTATGGCCGAATTGAGTGTGTCTTTGGCCGGATATTGGTTGATACTTAGAAAATTGATGAAATTTCGTATAAATTGCATTTATTCATGCATACTTTAAGGCCTTTATCAAATAATATTTGCTAAGGGCGAGTTATTTATGCATCTTTGCCTTTTTAGGAAAAGATGGTGATCATGGTAAGGAATTGACTTGAGCACAAGGTTGGTGACCTGATTATATAGGTGGTGTGCTGATCCGGGTTGTTAGGATCGTTCAAATGTGTAAATTTTCATACTGAATGAATCCTATTGCTATAGTTAAATAAAATCTGGATCTATTATCTAATGAATCTTTCATATCGACTCCAAAACTCATGAATCTCAGAAACATAAATCGAATTTGGAATTAATCTAAATATGGACCCCAAATATTGGACTTTGGACTCGGAATTCCTTAGTGAATCCGAAAGAGAACAACCTCTTCCGACTGATAGTCCGGGTAGGGGTGTTTCAAGTTGGTGTCAAAGCATACTTGGTCTTAGGACATGTTAGATTTGGGTTAAGTAGGCACCACTTATTAGGCAACGAGGTCTTGTGCGTGTTAAGTGTCGAGACTAACCAAACGGTTTGTAGATGGGTAAGAGTAACAAGACCAGGAAAAATTAAGAATGATAAGGCAAAGGGTGGTGAACCAATTTACAACGTTATCAAATTTGCTGAATGGAATGGTATTTATTTAATATTTATTATTGAGATGGAGCTCTGTTTATTCCCTTGATCACCAAATATTGTACTTTGTTTCCATTGAAAATTGGTCGATTTGGTGCTTCGTGATTATGATTTCTCCTTTTCTAAAAGAAAAAAATAAGGACTTGAGTTTGGTTGATGACAAGGCATTTTAACACTAAAGAAATCAAGGATGACGCATAAAAGAGTCTAAACCGGATCTCTCTGAATTATTGTCCTTTTTATTAAGGATCGTATCCCATTCCACTGTGAATGTACAATCGAATTTGACGCTTTACGAACATACAATAAACTCATTACCTATTTCTATTAACAGAAGGCTGGTATTATCATGTAATCGTATACACTAATCTCTAACTACTCCAATGGAAATGCTTACCTATCCTGGACTTGACCAGGAACAATGTCCAAAGAGCCATGGAGGAGCAAGGTTGGTTTGTGGCAGATTTCAATGACCAGGAACAACGTCCAAAGAGCCATTGGAGCCAAGTCAAAGGGTGCGTGTTAAGTGTCAAGTGATTGGAGCCTTGCTGAATCCGAATGTGTTTGAGCTTTCGATAGTGCATGTCGCGGCGACTGAGCATGACCATCCGGAGGGTGAGGATGAAGAATCTAATGCTCATCGCACACATGCGGGTGAAGAAGTGCAACATGACCAAGAAGCCACGAAAGTGATCCCAAATGCAGTTCCAAGTCCACAAGAATGTGGAACATAATGAGGACTATGATAAGTCATTTGGCTATATTGACTGAGGCGGTTATGCCCAAGGCATCGGTACATGAGGTGCCACAAACGGGCGACCAAAGGTCGTCGGTTCGTATGGAGAACCGATGTGGTGATACTTGATGACGCACCTAAGTCTTCTAGGAAAAAGGTGTGGTACTTGAGTTATCTCGAACACATCATACACCTGAAAAGAGGTAGTTTCGCTAGGGGTTCTGACCCAATTAAGGCCGACGAATGAAAGAACCAATTTGTGAGGAACTTTTAGTCAACTAGGCGTCCTAGTGACTACCAGAAAGATATTGTAGACCACTTCCAAGAAGGGGATGCACATAATTGGTGGGTTATCTTGGATAAACGGTTGGGTGAAATGATTCAAACCTTTGAGGAAGAATTCAACAAGAAATTTTTCTCACCAGAGGCATGATACCGATTGGAAAGTGCATACCTGGAATTGGTTCAAGGGAGCCGAGCTATCGGGAGTATGAAAAAGAATTTATCTTCTTAAAGCGTTATGTGGAAAGAGACCTTGTGGATGAACTCGGACAAGTGCACCGGTTCATGCGTGGACTACGGGTTGAGATTCGTAACCACAGTTTGGCTTAGAAGTTTGGGTCAGTCACCGAATTGGTGGAAAGGGCTGCCCTGATTTTGGAAGGGATTGACGAAGAGAACTGACTGAAAGAATCCAAAGTGCTAACTTGTTGCGGCCAGTCAAGTGGTGATGATCGGAAAAGAAAATAGGATAAGGTTGATGATTCTAGCAAACCTATGGAAAAGAACTAGGGAATCCAAGACGTGTGGTAGGAGGCACAGTGGAGAATGCTGGAAAAGGATGGGTGCATGTGCATGTTGTGGCAACAAGGAACATGGTACCCGGAATTGCCCAAGGATGGACCATGGACAAAAAGGATTGTCGGGTGATGACTCAAGGACTTGCTACAACTGTGGTAAGTGGGGACACATTAGGAAGGATTATCCCAAGAGGCAAGCGGAAAAGGCAACTCGAATGAAATAACAACCGCAAGGTAATCGAGCCAACAACCAAGAGGTAGGCGGTGGTACTGTGGGTATATGAGCTATCCCGGGACATAGGTGATAAGAGCAAGTACATATTGATCACTAGTACGTACATAACCCTAACTTTTTAATTAAAAAAAAATGGCATTTAATGGCATGCATAAATAGTAGGGTACTTAGCATTTCAGATGATTGTGTAGGGACCTTGGTTGTGGACGGTATTGAAACATATGTCATGTTTGATTTTGGGGTTCACATTGCTTTTTAAGCCCGAAATATTTTAAAAAGAATGGGATTCAAGGAGAAACCATCTTTGGAATGAGTAAAATACAAGCGGCTGAAGGGCAAATAATGAATTTGTTGGGAATTGTGCGGAACATTCGGATTATGATTGGAAATGTCAGTTTGCCGGTTGACTTGTTAGTCGTCTAACTTAGGAATTACGAGATAATCCTAGGTATGAGGGATTGGCTGGAAATGAACAAGGTGACCTTAGAGTGTCATCGAGGGCGAGTTTGGTTTGAGAAAGAGGTAGGAAGATTGGAGTTTCAAAGGATCTAAACCCACCTTGGGAAGTTTGATAATCTCACCAATCCATGCAGAACGAATGTTTGAGAAGGGGTGCGGTGCCTATGTAGCCACGATAAGAACCAAGGGAAAAGAGAAAAGTTGGGAGTTAAATGATATTCTAATGGTCAACGAGTTCAAGGATGTGATACTGGATTGATCTCTTACTACTTTGGAATTCAAGTAAAGCAAGAAACCAATGGAATCTTTGTTATACTAAGAGGTGTTTAAGAAATAAGATGAATTATTTGAATCGAGTAAGCATCCAGTGGAATGTGGAGCTAAGTTGTCAAAACACTACAAATAGGAGACTATGGATCCAACATTCTTTAAGAGCTAAGTTGTCAAAGCTCTACAAAGTGGATTTGTTTTCTACATAAAATACGAAATTCACATGGATGTCGAAAAACAACTCATTGTCATTTTGTCCACTTGTGAAGCAGAATATGTATCTGTTAATTCATATATTTGTCATGGAATTTGGTTATGAAATTTTTTAAAGAAATTGAGTCTACCACAAGAAGAGCAAATAAAAATCTTCGTGGATAACAAGTCAGCAATAGCATTGCGAAGAATCTAGTCTTCTATGATCACAGTAAGCACATTGACACAAGCTACAACTATATTAAAAGATCGTGTTATCAAGAGAGATGTGCAATTGAAATATGTGAATACAAATAATCAAGTAGGCGGCATATTAACCAATCCATTCAAACGCAAAAGATTTATCATGATGACGAGTTTGTTTGTAGTAACAAAATCAAAATTAAAAGTGGGTGTTAAAAACTAAAATTGATTTTATCTAAATTCTGGAATTTATCCAAAATCATCTTCTAGCTCTTTAAAAAGAAATATTTAGACACTTGTATTAAAATAATATAGATATTATAAAAGAGATATCTAAATTTATGATTTTAAATACTTAGATATTTTGTAGTTGGACCTATAAATAACTCTTTTGTATTCAAATTCTTCCAAGAAAAACAAATTACTTTAAAGAAATAAAAACTTCTTTTTTCTAAAATTTATAAATTTTAAAATTTTTTAAATACCTTTTCCACATTTTCTAAATTTACGAGAAATAAATATCCGTAATTAGTATATTCATTATCTTAAAAATCTATACGTGAGAGCCTATATATATATACAAGCCACCAAAATTGAGTTTAAACGTAACCAAGAGAAAAAATTTGTTAAAAACAAAAATGGAGACGACAAAACATATGAAACATGCATATTCTACTCTCTATATATGATGAAATTTTTTTGCCATGATAAAAAGTATTTAAGTATCTAAGCTTTAATGAAGAAAATATTGTCTTTTGTGAAATCTTATAATATCTTTTCCCAAACCTAGTTTGCAATAATTGTCTATTAGCTTATTTCTTTAACATATCACTCAAAATTCCTAAAAATTTTCTATAAAATATTTTAAATAATTTTATTGAGATAATGATCTATTTACGTATAAATTTAAAAATATTTAGTCATATAATATTCGTTAGACTACTTTTGGATCAAACTGGTTTTGGATCGGATCGATCGATACTATTTATCTAATGCAGCTAGGGCAACATGTGTGCATATTATAATGTGCATATTAAATTTAGTGATTTTTCTATTCAACTCTATTTGCAATACATGAATTAACTAATCATATTTATATATCAGTCAGATATTTGTGAAAGTCAGGAATTTGTGAGAGTCGGGAATTTTTGGATAGTTTTGTAACTGTTATATTTTTGAATAATCTGTTAAAAATTTGTAAACAAATGTTTTCTATAGAAATTTCGATAGAAATATCCATAGAAAAATGATATGTTTTCTTGTAGTATAATAGCATTATAGTCCATAATTTTCATTTGAAACAATCATTTAATGAAATCATATAAAACTATTGTATCCTAAACAAACAGCATAACACTTTCCAACAATGAAGAGAAGACCAAAGTCATATTCAAAGTTCGTGCACTTAAACAAACATTAATTTGTATGCATGATGTCAACTCATGCACATATATATATGATCTCAAAATGATGCAATAAACTATATATTCTCAACCTAATAACCAACGCAAAAAGAAACAGATTTAAAAAACAAAATTTTGAGAAAAAAGGTTACCTCAAGAAAGATATTTGTAGTTGCGAGGACAGAAACTCCTGTATAACATCCCATTTTAGCAAACACCATTGGAGATGGATCGTAACAACGCCAATTGAAACTCCGATTATAATGTAAATTTGCCTCTTTTAGATCAGTAACATATCAGGATAAAATTATTTTTTATAATGTTTATCAAATAATATATTAGAAATAATGAACGTATTGTATGAAATCATTACATTAGGTACATTAGGCCTATATATAGCTTAAATCTTTTCTTATATTGAAATTTAAATCCCAATAAAAGAGTTCAAATTAAGACCAGACATATTCAAGTACAATTTGAAATTGATATCTTAAACCAACCAATAATACGAAGGTGTTCTAATGGTGGAGATACTAAAGTTTAAAAAGGAAGCCTAAATAATAACAAAAGAACATAACCGTAACTCAAAGAGCCTAAATCCTAACTCAAATCTTTGTTTATTTATTAGCTATGCAAGGAAGAATAAATTAGCTGATCTTTATTTATTTATAATTTACCTTTTTATTTTGTTATTTATTTTTAGTGTTATATCTATAATTTATATACATATATTTTATAGGCTAATTAAATGAATAATAAAGATAAGTTAGAAAATTAGGAATATAGAGAAACACTAAACTATTTGTTCCGTAGCATTTCCATTTTCGTTAAACTATTTGTTCCGTAGCATTTCCATTTTTGTTAAACTATTTGTTCCGTAGCATTTCCATTTTCGTTAAACTATTTGTTCCGTAGCATTTCCATTTTAGTTAAACTATTTGTTCCGTAGCATTTTCATTTTCATTAAACTATTTGTTCCGTAGCATTTTCATTTTCTTTAAACTATTTGTTCCGTAGCATTTCCATTTTCGTTAAATTATTTGTTCCGTAGCATTTCCATTTCGTTAAACTATTTGTTCCGTAGCATTTCCATTTTAGTTAAACTATTTGTTCCATAGCATTTTCATTTTCGTTAAACTATTTGTTCCGTAGCATTTCCATTTTCATTAAACTATTTGTTCCGTAGGATTTCCATTTTTGTTAAACTATTTGTTCCGTAGCATTTCCATTTTCGTTAAACTATTTGTTCCGTAGCATTTCCATTTTCGTTAAACTATTTGTTCCTGTAGCATTTCCATTTTCGTGTGATTAGACGAAGATATTCTCTATTATCATTTAACCGGTTGCATTTAGTGTCCATAGTAATGTATTAAGAAATTTACGTTCTAACTTATTATAAATTTTTTTTGTAATCTATATATTTAAATAGCATCGTATAATTTTTTGTATTTATAAAGATAAGTTAGGTGACAAAAAAAGATAAGTTAGAAAATTAGGAATAAAGATAAATAGTAAACTATTTGTTCCGTAGCATTTCCATTTCCGTGTGATTGGAAGAAGATATTCTCTATTAACATTTAACCGGTTGCATTTAATGCTCGTAGTAATGTATTAAGAAATTTACATTCTAACTTATATAATTTCTTCTTATAATCTAAATAGCATTGTATAATTTTTTTTGTAACATGTATACATATTTATAGTACTAAAGAAAGATTTAAGTGTATTGTTAATTTTATATTTAACAAGATTATATATTTTTGTGACATACTAAAATATTTATTGCATCAAATGAACTTGTACATGTATATTTAACTTTCGGTTTAATGTGGTAGCTAAGTTATTGAATGTTAACCTTTTATACTAATGTATCGATAAACAATAATATAATTCGTTATAAATTTTTTTTTTGCTGAAACATGAAAATTACAATGTTAAACAATGTTTTCTAAAATATCATAATAGTGTTACATATAAAGATAGCACATTAAATTTCCAAATTACAAAAGAAAAAAATGACACATATAACTATGCCGCCGAAACTTTTATAGAACATGACACTTTTGTTCCTGAATAAGATGTGGGTAAACCTCTTCCAAAGTATGTTAAACCTCTTCCAAAGTATGTTAGTTGTCGAGAAGAGATAAATCAAGATATAGATCTATTCAATCTTCTCTATTGGAACACGTCAAAAGAGTGAACTAGAACTCACAAGAGTGTGAATCTCTTTATCCTCTTCTACTTCATCTATGATTAATTTCGAAAATTTTCACAAGAGCGTGAATCTCAATATTTTTGAAAATTTTCACAAAACGTGAAATCTCATTATTTTTGAAAATTTTCACAAAAACGTGAAATCTCATTATTTTTGAAAATTTATCTTCTTCACTTTCTTCTTCTTGTCAGTTGAACAACGAAATCAATATCAAAACATTTTTTTGCCTTCATGTAGAAAGGATATGAAAGATTGAGAGAGGAACAAGACGGTAGCAGCAAAGATGCGGTGACGACGACGATTGTGGTGGTTGTATCTCAATTTAGCTCTCCATTGTAAATGGCAAGTCGATTAAACTGAAATTCAAAAGAAGAAAGATTATAGATTTTGGATCACAAGAAAATAGTCCAAAATGGATCAAGTGCAAAAGAGGAAAGCTCATTATTGGAACAGACACAACCACATTCTCCAATGGCCGGAGAAACTTAATGAGCAAAGCAACCAATTTTAGCGACGACAAGAAACATCAACAAATCCTCATATTGTTAAAGAAATTTCTTAAACATCAAAACAATTTAATTAATTTGTGATTTGACCGATGGAACATGCTTCGAGCAATGCTTCTTTTCAGGTTTTTTCGGATAGAGATTCGACAACGAGATATGTTTTAGGAAGAGAGAAAGTTATGATTTGATATGGAAAATAAAAAGGATTAAAAGAACGATTCATATACTAATGAAATTTTTTCCTTTACAAATACATATGTGTATGCAGAGCCGGCCTTGACCTAAACCTGGTGAAGCAAGGAATTTAGGCGTACAAAAAATATAAATTTTGAGGGTATCAAAAATAAAAATATTTTGTAATATTACAAGATTATAGGGTAGCAATTTATTTATTTGTTTTAGGCAACATATACATTAAGGCCGACTCTCTGTGTATGTGTATATACACAAATTTTCATTGACAATAAATCGATAATAATAATACCATAAAATCATAGGCTAGTAGAACTATAATCGGATTAATAAAATTTGAACATAGTAAAAACATGTTTTTGTTATTATACCAACATAAAAAGGAAAAAATTTGTAAATTTAATAAAAGTTACCTATTTCATCACAAACACTTTTAATGTATACTTTTGAAATAATGCTATAGTAATGTATTAAGAATCTTACGTTCTAACTTATTATAACTTTTTCGTGTAATCGATATATTAATAAACTCATGTTCTAACTTATTATACGTTTTTAATCTATATATTTAAATAGCATTGTATAATTTTTTGTAACATGTATACATATTTATAGTACGAGATAAAGATTTAAGTGTATTATTAAGCTTATATATTTTTGTAACATACTAATATATTAATTATATCAAATGAACTTGTAAATATATATTTAACTTTATGTGTAACGTGGTAGCTAAGTTATGAATGTCAACTTTTATATTAACATATTTGTGAGATAAAAATAATACAATTCGTTATCAAAAAAATATTATGTTGCAACATGAAAATTACAATGTTAAACAATGTCTTCTAATTAATAATCATAAGAGTCATCGTGTTACATATAAATGTAACACGTTAAATTATCAAATTATAGAGACGAAAAAAATAATCGACGCTAATAACTGTGTTGTCGAAGTTTTTATAGAATATGTTAGTTTTGTTCCGGAAGAAGATGTGGCTAAACTTCCTCCATAATATGTCCTTTGAAGTATACGTAGTCGAAAAGAGATAATTCAAGATATAGATTTACTCAATCTTCTCTATCGCAACAAGTCAAAAGTGTGAATTAGAACTCACAAGAGGGTGAATCTCTTTATCCTCTTTTTTTTTCCTCTATGGTTATTTTGGAACCTTCTCTGTATTTGTTGTTGTCTCCATTGTAAATGGCAAGTCGATTAAACTGAAATTCAAAAAATGAAAGCTTGTAGATTTTGGATCACAAGAAAATAGTCCAAAATGGATCAAGTCCAAGAGAGGAAAACTCATTATCGAAACAGAGACAACCTCAAATTACGGTGGTCGGAGAAACTTAATGAGTAAAGGAACCAACTTTAGCAACGACGAAAAACATCAACAAAACACGAGATCATTAAAAAAAATCTTAAAAAAACAATTTCAGTTTGCGATGTGACCGGTGGAAGATGCTTCGAGCAGTGTTTCTTCTTAAGGTTTTTGGAAGATGCTTAAATCTATATGATTTAGGAAAAGAAAAAGTTATGATTTGATATAAAAAATAAAGAGAATTAAAAGAACGATAAAATCTTAGAGTAGTAAAATTATAATTGGATTAACAAAATTTGAATAGTAAAAACTTATGTGATCTTAGGCTAGTAAAAAGTTATGTTTTTGTTATTATACCAATTTTAGACTTACCATAGAAATTCTTACCGTTACTATAAATATTAAATAAATATGATTGGTAACAAAAACACTAAAATTTATCACTATTTAGTTTTTATTTATTAATGATTAAAATTTAAATAATACGATAATTTATTAAATAAAACAAAAAAATAATGTCAAGAAAAAAATTGTAAATTAATGTAAGTTATCTGTTCCATGAGAAATACTTTCAATGTATACTTTTGAAATAATGTCATGTTTCATTATATTTGTAAATTCTATTCTTGTTCTCATTGATATGTATGAGACTATGTAGACAATGACAATGTTCTTATGACAACGCGCTCAATAGCGCAAGAAGGAAAAAAGAAAGAGAGCGTTAATGTATCCTCCTACAAGAAGCAAAGAATTAGGAAGAAAGATCTTATTCACCTGCGTTCTAGGTTTCTTTATGTTCAGGTAGGCCTTGAAAACTATCATGTCCTTGAGAAATTTTGGTCCTATCAGTTCAAGAGCCAGTGTGAGAGCTGAGTTTTAAACAATCAGTTCTCAATTAAAATAATGATTTTATTTTTCTCGAATTCATATTACCCTCTTCAAATTTCCTTTTATATGAATCATTTGTTTCTATTTATACTAGATGTTGTAACCACTAGTTTCGCATTAATTACTAAATCGTGATCATAAATAGTTTATGTTCACTCCAATTTGACATTACGCCGGATTAAACTGTGCGTTTTCCTTTTGTGGGTTGGACCAGAGACCCAGAGACCCGGGCTCCATTCATGGCTCTTTGGTCCATTTGGGCCCAACAAGTTTATTCAGTATATTTTGATTGATCTGGGCCCCGGTGTCGAATTTGGTGCCAATAATCTGTCCCCCTCCTCTCCAAGTTTCTCGTATCTTTGATGCTAGAGACTTATTCGGCGAATCCATAAACCAATGTTCTAGGTTTCTGTTTCTCCTTTTTATTTACATATTCTCTCTTTTTTTAGATACCCGAGGTACCGTTATCTATAAGTGCCTTACTTGCTCATTGTCTCCTTACAAATTGCTTTTGAAACCTCATTTGCAAGGTAATTCTCTTTCTCTTTTTCTTGTAATTCTCTTTAGGCAAACGCTTTTCCTCTTTAGTACACGCTTCTTTTTGGATTAAATAGGCTCTTTGCTTTGAATTTGATGAAAAAATTAATAAAATTGGATTCATAGAATGTATGCTCCTGGAAGATCTTCATATCTTCCTTTTAAGATCTTCACACAAAAAAACAATTGTATCCTCTTTCTTTCCTTTTCTACCCCTCCCCCCTTTCCTTTTCTCCTCTCACTTTTTCGCCCCGCGCAACTCCCACCTCGCCGGCCTCGCATCGTGCCTCACTTCTCACCTCGTCGACACGTGCCTCTCTCTTCCTCTTTCTTCCTCTCTACTTTTCTTCTTTTCATTCTCCTTTCTTCCTCTTCTCCACTTTTTTCTCCTTCTTCCTTCCTCCTTCTGGTCGTGCGCCTCGCGCACCTCGCACCTCACCTCGCCAGCCTCGTGCCTCACCTCACGCGCCTTGCACTTCACCTTGCCAGCCACGTGCCTCACCTCGCGCACCTCGCACCTCACCTCGCCAGCCGCGTGCCTAACCTCGCGCGCCTCGCACCTCGCCTCGCCTTCCGCGTGCTTCACCTTACACCTCTCTGGCCGCGTGCCTCCTTCTCTTCCCCTTTCCGCCTCCTCTTTTATTCTCTCCTTCTTCCTCCTTTAAGTCGTGCACCTCACACCTCGCCTCGCGCACCTCTCTCTCTTTCCCTCCTTCTTCCTCTCTTTTTTTTTCTTTTCTTCTTCCCCTTTTCTCCTCTCATTTTCTTCTTTTTTCTCTTTCTTCCCTATTCTCCTCCTTTCTTCCTTCTTGGCCTCACACCTCGCCAACCACGCACCTTGCCGGCCTCGCCCTCTGTCTACTTTCGCTCTTCCTCTTCCTTTCCCTCTTCCCGGCACTTCTACCCATGACACTTCTACCCGCGGCACCTCTCCTCGTGGCTTTTCCTTGGCACTTCTACCCACGGCACCTCTCCTCGTGGCTATTCCTCGGCACTTCTGCCTGTGACACCTCTCCTCATGGCTTTTCCATGGCGCTTCTACCCGCGGCACCTCACCTCGAGGCTTTTTTTCAGCACTTCACTTCGAATCCTATTCGCGGTAGTTAGCCTCAAAATCTCTACTTGGATTCGTGGCTCACCTTGCTTAGCCTCGAAGCCTCGGTTTGATTCGCCGCACTTAGCCTCGGGCACTTCAAACTCATGGGTTTCTACCTAGAATGACTAAGAGGTGATGGCGTGTCGTGATCACTTTGGTCCCCATCGGAAATTTTCCAGTTTTGAGTCCAGCCTTTGTGATCTTCGCGCTTCTGGGATGATTCCTCAATCATTGGAACTTATTATACCGACGTCGTCTAACTCCACCAAATTTCCTCTTCATAGCTATTATTATGCTTACAAAGTCTACTTCCGCCAATGCGGTCTTTCCTTTTCTCTCGTGCAGCTTCTTATTCACTTGATGCAAGAGCTGGGATTGTCTCTTTCCTAGTTATGCTCGACTTTTGTTCGGACCATAATCAGGCTTCACGATTACTAAGAACCAAGGATTTTCTCTCGATATCCCCCTAATTTTCTGGTTATGTGCCATGAATGCTAACCCCGAATGTAGGGGCACTTTCTATGTAGGCCCCAACCGGTCTCGCGCAATGCTTTCAGCACTTCTTGAGAAAGATGAAAAATGGAGGGGCACTTTCTTTTACTTCCCGATTAACAAAGATTCTTATGGCAATCTTTTTTACTTTGCTATAACAGGATGGTCGTAGCGATCTGGTAGAGTCATATACATAGCATCAGCGATATTCATAGATTTTGTGGCCTTTTTTTACTTTGTGTTTTTTTTTGCAGTTTCGTTGAAGAAGGTCATAGCGACTGGCGATATCGAGACTCTAGGGGTCATCCTTCGGCTAGGCAATACTCATTGGAGCTCTTTTTCTTGGAAGCAGATTTTTGATTAATCTCATCGTGCCCGTACTAGGGATTTCATCGTGCCTTATGAGTCTACTCCCTGTACCTTTCGCAATCATTTTTAGTTATTATTTTGACTTGTTAACGTATTTTGTAACCTACTATTAACATCGTTTTCTTGAAGAGATCCTTCCTACTTCTTCGCCTTTAGATATGACTGGTTATCATACGGAACGCAAAGCCCAATGGGTCGTAGAGGCCACTACTAGTCAAGATGGTGAGTGTTCTCATCCTCCGACCGTTCAGCCCGCTGCTCAATCCAAGCTGAAGCTGTGTCCTATTGTGGCAACTCTCTCAAGTATGCCCGATGGCTATCATGGGGAGAGGCAATGTTCGAATGGATATTGGAGGAATATCACACATAATAACTTATGTGTACTACACATAATAAAGAGTGGGCCGATTCCTTTCATGTCGTTTATTGTCCAGGCAAACATGGAGATGTTCTGCTGGAGGAATCGGACGAGTGCATCCCTGACTTCTATGGACACCTTGGTTCTTATGCATTTGGCGGGGTTGTTAGCATCTAGGTTCACATGCTCGACGGTCACATCTGGTGACTTGGCGATCGGCTTTGTTGGTCCACACTCTATGCCAATAAAACAAATCTTTTGTGGATGGCGCAGCTTGTGTTATGTGATGAAACATGCCCAAGACGCACCCTAGTCCCCTCTTACTGTTCGCACTCCATCCGCATTAGGAAAATTGATGCACTGGTGGTATGTCGATACGACGACCTTCATCGTGTGTACCCACAAAGTTCCTAGATTAAAATTGTAGATCGTCAGCTTAACGATGATTATGAACTTGATGATCCGGATGACGCTGCTCAGATAGACCGAAGAATTTATTGTGCTAGTGGTCATCGCCGGCTTCCCAAAAAACCCGGCAATGGCCTTGTCACCAGATTGATCTCCTCGTCTTTGACATCCACTTGGCGCAAAATTTCCTTGAAGATGATATCGACCGAGCTCCCACTATCAATGAATTTCGAGGGACTTCACAGTCACCGACCTGGAGTTCGATGACGAGGGGATCATTGTATGGATGGTCGACGCCGAGTATCATCTTGGGTGAACGAGATGGTGGGTCTCTTTTCGCTGCGATTATGCCATTTGAGTGCGGTCGTATCACGGCATTTGTGTTCCTTGATCGAACATACCAAATCGTTACATGCTACGAGGCTGATAATGTTTATTTGTCGCATTGGTGCGAGAGGCAGATCGTCAGATCGATCATCAACGATCATCACTGGTGGGTTTGCCCTTGTTGCGTCCCTCTGCACTGGGTCCCTACTCTGCAGAAACTCCAATAGTCCCTAACATTCGGCCGTGAAGTTGTTTGGAATCTTACAGCTTGACGGAGACTCCATCTCCGAGCTCGTCGCCGTCAAAAGTGAGGAAAAAAATGAATGGTTCAGTGTCCGACAAAAGGAGCCAAATTTAGGAATTACGGAGTTTTTTTGCTACCAAAATATTTTCATGTCTTCGTTATTTCGTGTCTAGATTAATATTGTGCCTATAAACAGACATTTTAATTAATTATAGGATTTATATTCACTCAAATGTTATATTTAATTTTTGAAAAAAATACAACTTTTAATTCGATTAGAATTCGCAATATTATTCAAAAAAAAACGAATAATCTTTTTTAATAGATAAATTGGAAGGAAGTCGACTTAGATTGATACTGATAGTAATTTGATTTTATCCAATAGCTGGAACTTCGTGATGTACTTACGTAGTGGTTCTCCTTGGGTAAGGTTACAAAGGTGTGTGTTGGACGCTCCTTTTTGGAAAATCATATAGTAATATTTGAAAAAGGTCGTCGATAACTGCCTGAAACTATCGATCGAGTTGGCCTCTAACTTGAAGAACCAGCTAAGCTTGTCGCCTTCCAGATTCTCGGCGAAGAGTTGGCAGTACCTAGCGTCTTTTTTATCGGGTGCGAAGTGTACTCTCCCCATTGCGATAGTGAACGCACTCATGAACTCTCTCGTGCCCGAGGTGCTTTCGTAGGTCGGGCATCATATTTTAAAGTTGTTCCTTAGGGGTCGCGAGATTATTCGAGCGGTAAAATACGTTCTCTGTGTTTCTTCGAGAACACACTCGATTTCTGGTGCCGAGCTGACAGCATGATGCACTTTGGACGCGATGTACTACAGCTGTATTTTGACCATTTCGAGTTATTGATTGTTGATGTAAGCCCCTTGGAGAGTGTGCTGAGTTTTGATCTCATCTCGGGCGGTTGGGTGATGCTCATGTCGGCGATTTGATCGCCGAAAAGATTGCGTCGTAGCTACTGGATTCGCTGAGTCGGGCATGGTGAATTGCTTGCGTGGTGGAGATATCTTCGAGGCACTGGTTCATCACGACCACTACGGCATCCTGTCGATCAAGATGGGTGAGTATGGAACGAAAGCGAGAATTGATACTGTCGAGTTCGCCGACCGACAAAGATGATTCGGGGTGGGATGTCTATCACTGCTCCATCTGTCGAGGCGGTGGAAATTCTTCCATTTGGATTGAAGCTAACAACTCTTTGTTTTATACGTTTCTCATTTGCTAAATCTTTAAAAAAATTTCTTAAATGCCACATTAATGCTCATCAATACTGTTTCGAGACACCCAAAGCCGTCTTTGGTATCCGACGAAATTGAACGTTTTTGAGAGATTTTCTTGTGTGTTCAAGAATGGTAGAGATCGTCCGTAATAAATGATTAAATGTACGAGTTATTGGGTTGATTTTGTCTTGGGTCAAGTTATATGTTGGAAATGGAAAACCGACTTCGAACAATGTGAACAGAGAAATTAATAATTTTATTTTATAAAAATTAATTTCGAGAATATTAACAATTAGATTATTGGTTAAATCACAACGGCTTAATTTTTGTTAACACAAAAACATAAAACATTCGCACAAAATACACAATAATTGTATTAATTAACAAGAGAAATTTATTATTAATGAACAAATATTAAACTTCAAATTAGAAAAAATCCCAAATATAATGTTTTAAGTTTATGTATAATTTATTTATAGTAAATATGTATTTTTAAAAAATAATTTGTGTTATTTTTAGAATTTTAAGTTTAAAATGTTTAATTTGAAACAAAAACTTAAAAATGTGTTATTTTATGGTATTATTCTCAACTTTATTCATGTTAGGTTTAGTTTCCAATGCAAAATTTTGAATAAAAGTATAATTTTACCCATAATTGTATTAATTCACAAGAGAAATTTATTTAGTATATTAATAAAATTATTATAATTTATTTATAGTTTTCTTATATGTAAAAAAATATAAACTAACATTCTTTATATAACAGAATCTTACAAAACAGATATAATATATTTGAAAATAAACTTGCACGTAGTGTGGAATAAAATCAATATAATAAAAATATAATTTTCCTTGATTCCTCATAATATAATATATCATAAAATATTCATAAGAAATTTCCCTAAAATAAAATAATATTACTATTCATTCACTTGCATTTGAAATTTGCTATTTAAGTATTATTACATTGAATATATCTTATAAAATAATGTTTGATATCTCTAATTTGGTTAGTTTGAATTAAAACTTATGGCACACATAATTTTTGTTGTTACTAATTAGATTTTGTTATATATTAAAAAGAAATTATCACTTGAAAAAACCTAATACTATTATAATTTTGAAATTAGCTTATTCTGCACGCATGATTGAGAAATATAGCAATTCGATTGATTTCTAACCTTTGTGCTTACGGAAAACAATTTCTAATTGTATGTCTCACAAATAATATTCTGAAATCAATGTTTTAAGATCATATATCCAATTTAAAAAGCAAAACACTATTAGGGAAGAATTGATGACATGAGTGACAACATTTTATTGTTTTTTAAACAACCGCAGTCCAACGAATTGTCTTAATATCTCAACACTATTATACGATTAAAGTTAAAATCAAAATACACACATCTCATATAGCAACACATCTCATATACCAACACATCAACCACTAACCCAATTATTATTTAGAGAAACATTTTCATTGTTTTTTTCGAAAGTGACATGGATTTTTCTCAATGACATTCACTAATAATGAAATATATGTAAAATATTTCATAGATCGACGTAGACGTGCTGAGCATAGGAACTATTTGCGGAACTGCTGGTTATTGGGGATTACTCTGTACTTGAACTTTAAAGAAATCTAATCGAATTCTTGTTGAGAATCCGAACTGGTCTTTTTGGAAATAGGGGTGCACTTTGCGAACTCGCTGTTCTCTGATTGGAGGAGGGATTTGCTCTATCAATTGGGTGAATTTTTGCTCTTGTTTTTCAATGCGTATTATCAAGGTTTGTGTCGCTACATCTTGAGTTGATGTGAAATTGATCAATGAATTGATTATTTTTTAAAATTTCGGTAATCTCGTCCATCCGATTTGATTGAAAAATTGATTCTATTGGGAGACGAATCACGGCAGAAGTTGATCCTCGTGTGGGGTCATTTCGGATTCAGATGGTTTCAAATCTATAGACGATATTGATAACAGTTGCCGTATTTGAGGTCGTTGATGAGCTTCTTAGAGGCGCTTGGGGTGTCAGTGATTGTGGATACAATCATTTAAAGTTTTGATCACTCACCCAAATCTTCATCCTTTTATACTCTTGCTTGATCCGTCTCTCTTGGCATCAGATGAAGCCAAAAAGATAGAGTAGAAGTTATTGGGCTATGATCAAGATCAGCTCTCTTTGATTTTAGACCTCAAACCATAATATCATATTGGCCCATTGCAGCTTTAGCCCACTTTTGCAAAACTGAAAACCAGGGCAAGAATTGCGGCTATGATTAACACTACGACTGATTATAATATATATTGTTCGTTTGTTTGTTGTTAATGGTTGCGTTTATGGTTCATTATATGTTTTTAATCGCACTGCTGTTTTAATCAGCAGTCAAAAAATTGTAACGTAAAACGTTGACTACTGCGATTAACCGCAAATAGTTGCGACAGTTAAAAAAATATCAATTTATTGCAACCGCAAAAAATTGCGGCTACCAAACAAACATGAATAATATTTAGTAGTAGGCTCGTGGTTCATGCGAATTCGTATTGTTATTTACTAATATGAACAATTTTACATCTATCTTTTTATGATTTTATCATTCTTCTTGTCTCTGCACTACAAGAAAACATGCGATTTGCGACCACGTGATGTGGTCGCAAAATACTAGTCGCAAAAAAAATTAGTCGCAAATCAGTCGCACATTTGCGACTAATTTGCGACCACGGGAATAGTGGTTCTTTTGCGACTAATTTGCGATCACAAGATGGTGACTATTTTTGCGACTAATTTGCCACTGAATTTTCGTAACAAATTTTGCTACTGTTTTGCGACTGTTTTGTGGTTGCTAAATATGTAGTCGCAAAACAGTCACAAAATTTTGTGACTGATTTGCGACTGCGGTAGAACCGCAGTTGCAAAACAGTCACAGTTTTTTGTGACTGTTTTGCGACTGCAGGAGAACCGTAGTCGCAATTTTTTATGACTGTTTTGCGACTGCACATATCTCGCAGTCGCAAAAGAGTCACAAAAAATTGCGACTGATTTGCGACTACAGGAGAACAGCAGTCGCAAATCAGTCGCAATATTTTGTGACTGATTTGCGACCACATGTTTGAAGGAGTCGCAAATCGGTGGCAAAATTTGCGACTGATTTAGGACTAATTTGCGACTACACCGTAATTAGATTTAAAAAAAATATTATATTTTTTATTATTATTGGAAAAAAAAATATTAATTATTTAAATTTTTAATTTAGAAATATTTCAATTATTTTTAAAAAATGTAAAATAATATTTATAAATTTAAATTTCAATAATATTTTTGGAAATTAATTTCAATAATAAAATTAATTATTTGAAATTCGAAATATTAATAAAGTAATTTATATTAATTATTAATATAATTGGTTTAAAATATTATTATAATATTTATTATAATATTTATTAATTTTTATTAATGAATTAAAAATATTATAATATTAAATGAAAAATATGTAAACTAAATATTGAATAAAAAGATATACAAATTTAAAATTATAACATTTATTATTAAAAATTATTTAATACATGAAAAAAAATCTAATTGTCCGGTGGCGGAAATTGGAAATCTGATGGCGAAAATGGGGTGGTGGGCGGAGCCGTCGATGGTTCCCCTGTGCAATCGTTATCCTGCATAAAGGAGGTGAATGCGGGATCCGTCCGTTGGATATATCCGAGGAGCATCTCCAAGCTCGAGATCTTCTTCTGGTTTTCTCTGTTCAGCTCTTCAATCTTCTCATATTTTTCCATAATCTGTGTGTTTTGTGCATTAATCAACGCGTTTTGTTCTTGAAGCATAACGTACTCGGGTGAATAGGTTTGTACCCCACTACTTCTACCCGTAGACTGTACGCGGCTGAGGCTACCGAATCCATAAAGACGGCCTCGTTCATCAGGAATAGATGACTAGAAAATTACAAAAACGTAAATTAAATAATAAATTTAATTATTTAATTAACTAGAAAAATATGTTAAAAGAAAAAAGTTTGAAAAATTTTTTTTACCTGTAAGAAGATCTCATTCTTCTGTGCTTGAGTCAGCTCAATTGGACGGGAGGTTCCATCGGATGTTTCTGTTGGATCGACCTCCACAATCGCCATCTTCTCTTGGATGTTTTGTTCGTATGCTTCACAGATTTGTTTTGCTTTCAAATCTACATACGAACCATCCGGTCTTGTGTGAGTCTTTATAAAGACCTCACCTATTGAGATTGATCGTCCCAAATTATGTTCTTTCACAGATATTAAAATATTATTTAATTACGAGAAAAAATATTAATAAAAAAAAATTTACTTACCATTTCCTGCTGGACCTGAATGTAGGATTTTTGACCCGATAAATATTTATGCGGGCCAAGACTGTCCCGAGCAGAGTTGTGGGTATGAGAGGATTTCGTACTCTTCTCGGTAGATGTTTCTGTTGCCCAATAGTCTGTCATTATTTTGTACAAACTTGGGAAATCCATCTGGGACGGTTTCCGGTTGTATGAACCGTGCTCACCATCCCTTTCATCCACCTTACGCAGACGGCCTCGAACTTTTTTCGTACCACCAAGGTGATCAGAGGATCCGAGGTGTACAATTGCTTGAAATTTTACATCTATCTTTTTATGATTTTCTCATTCTTCTTGTCTCTATGATTCTCTCATTTTCACTTTCTTTCTCCCTTAAAAATTATTACAAATAATTACTAAATTAGAGTTTCTTCATATCTTTGACCGAATTCTCTAACTAAGAATAAAATATTAAAATAAATTGGATATGAAGAAAATTATTAAATTGGAACTAAAGTTATTACATTAATTTTTTCAGATCAATATATATGTTATCTTTTATGAAGAAATGTCTCTCAAAATCTAGTAAAATTATTTTATTAAATAGATTTTACATTATGAAAACTAAATTATTCGAAGAGAAATTATATAAAATAACATTGTTTTAAATTTTTATTTTAAATTCAGAATCGTTAGTTTTACTTTCTATTAATAGCACAAAATTAATATTAAAATATTTTAAAAGATTTTTATATTAGAAAAACTTTAAATTATAAATTAGAAAATAAGAATTCAAACACAATGTTTTAATTTTATTTGTAATTTATTTATAAAAATAATTATTTTCACACACGAATATGTTTTATTTTGAAATTTTAATTTTACTCTACTAAATTTGGAATAAAAAATAAAATGTATTATTTTAAGAATTACTCTTATACATACGAACACAAAAATAAAATAAAAAATTGATGAAGTAAAAAGGTGATTTTACTTTATATATCTATACTGCGACTTAAACATCTTCAAGCTTTTCTGATCAATTTTTGTTCTAAAAAAGACACAGAAATTAATATGAGATTCTTATTGGTTAAAAGTGGGAAAATATTCAAAGATACAGTCGTTCAAAGAAGTTAAAAGTATCAATTATATTAGTATTCCCAAGAGAGCATAATGAATAAACTCAACCCCACGAAATTAAACTAATAGCATGCATGAGAATATGTAGACAGAAACTACTCCAGATTCACTTTGATCTCTGATAAGTTCAAATTATATAAAGTCATGCCAAACCCAGAAAGAGTTTTAATCTGAGATCAAACTCAAAAGAAGAGAAAGAAACACAAACAGATATAGTTCAAATGGGATAAAAGCAAAGTACGAAAGCAATAGAGTTCGAATCTGGAAAACAAAGCAACATAAGATGATAGAGTTTCACTCTTTATGATGTTTGGAAGACATCAAGAGATCGAGAATGCTGAAGTTAATTTTCGGGAAACTGAATGCGACATCTCCTTGGAGTAATGCTTCGAATGTAATTGATCCTTGCATGATTTGGTTCGTAAAGTGCGACTTTTGGGTCTGTAGGACGCCTCAAATTCACCTCCTCAAGACACGGTGCGTTCCGGAGAAAGAATTCTACCATATCAAGCTCGTGACTGTGGTCTTTGTAGCCATTGATGTCGACAAACCTCATACTCTTCAAATCGTAGTTGTAATTTTCAATAGCTGGCTTCTGATGAATCTCCCAATACATTTCAGGTTGAATTGTGAAGCTATTGATCTGATCATACATATATATATATATATATATAACACAAAACGTACACTTCGATGAAGTTAATTAGCCCATGCATGGTAATGATTGAGAGAGAGAGAGATGGAGAGAGAGAGAGATAGAGAGAGAGAGAGAGAGAGAGAGAGAGAGAGAGAGACGTACATCGATCACAACTCGTTCGAGGAGAGGGCAATGTTTGATGAATTCAGCGATGTCGAAAAGAGTGCAAGTTGTTGGAGCTTTAAACTCAATCTGAAATCTTTGTAAGTTCTCAAACACGAAAACTGGTTTTCTCAATCCTTCAGCTGTGTATCGATACGTCATTGACTGTATACACATGTGAGAGAAAAGATCAAAACTCAATCATAACCAAGAACGAAAAATTATGAATAAAAGAAAATAAAGACCAACTCTGAAACACACATGAAAATATTATTGAAAATATTATGGGCTCCAGATCGGGAGGCCAACCCCGTAGGTATGTGACTAAGTGAGTAATTCGTTACCCTCTTTGCTCGGATTCCTCTTTGTCGGTGATTCGACGATCAAGGGAATCCGAGAACCTAGTCGGATAAGATTATCCGAGTGATCGGGTGATCGGGATTAGATGATACCTACTCGGCCAGAAGGTTGGCCTGGACTTAGAGTCTTTCAGACCGAATGATTGGCTGGCCGAATGATCGGGTGATACCTTCCATGATCGGTTGGTCGATCGGTTCTGCTTATGGCCGAATCGAGTGTGTCTTTGGCTGGATATTGGTTGATACTTAGAGAATTGATGGAATTTCGCATAAATTGCATTTATTTATGCATACTTTAAGGCTTTATCAAATAATACTTGCTAAGGGCGAGTTATTTATGCATCTTTGGCTTTTTAGGAAAAGATGGTGATCATGCTAAGGAATTGACTTGAGCACAAGGCTGGTGGCCTGAGTATATTGGTGGTGTGCTGATCCGGGTTGTTAGGATCGTTCAAATGTATAAATTGTCATACTTAATGAATCCTATTACTATAGTTAAATAAAATCTGGATCTATTATCTAATGAATCTTTCATATCGACTCTAAAACTCATGAATCTCAGAACATAAATCGAATTTGGAATTAATCTAAATAATGGACCCTAAATATTGGACTTTGGACTCGGAATTCCTTGGTGAATCCGAAAGAAAACAACCTCTTCGGACTGATAGTCCGGGTAGGGGTGTTTCAAGTTGGTATCAAAGCATACTTGGTCTTAGGACATGTTAGATTTGGGTTAAGTAGACCACCCATTAGGCAACCAGGTCTTGTGCGTGTTAAGTGTCGAGACTAAGCAAACGGTTTGTAGATGGGTAAGAGTAACAAGACCGGGAAAAATTAAGAATGATAGGGCAAAGGGTGGTGAACCAAGTCAAGTGATTGGAGCCTTGCTGAATCCAGATGTGTTTGAGCTTTCGATAGTGCATGTCGCGGCGACTGAGCATGACCATCCAGAGGGTGAGGATGAGGAATCTACTGCTCATCGCACACATGCGGGTGAAGAAGTGCAACATGACCAAGAAGCCACGAAAGTGATCCCAAATGCAGTTCCAAGTCCACAAGAATGCTGAACATAATGAGGACTATGATAAGTCAGTTGGCTATATTGACTGAGGCGGTTATGCCCAAGGCATCGGTACATGAGGTGCCACAAACGGGCGACCAAAGGTCGTTGGTTCGTATGGAGAACCATGATGTGGTGATACTTGATGACGCACCCAAGTATTCCAGGAAGAAGGTGTGGTACTTGAGTATTCTCGAACACATGATAAACCTGAAAACAGGTAGTTTCTCTAGGGGCTCTAACCCAATTAAGGCCGACGAATGAAAGAACCAATTTGTGAGGAACTTTTAGTCAACTAGGCATCCTAGTGACTACCAGAAAGATATTGTAGACCACTTCCAAGAAGGGGATGCACATAATTGGTGGGTTATCTTGGATAAACGGTTGGGTGAAATGATTCAAACCTTTGAGGAAGAATTCAACAAGAAATTCTTCTCACCAGAGGCATGGGAACGATTGGAAAGTGCATACCTGGAATTGGTTCAAGGGAGCCGAGCTATCGGGAGTATGAAAAAGAAAAAGCGTTATGTGGAAAGAGACCTTGTGGATGAACTCGGACAGGTGCACCGGTTCATGCGTGGACTACGGGTTGAGATTCGTAACCACAGTTTGGGTTAGAAGTTTGGGTCAGTCACCGAACTGGTGGAAAGGGCTACCATGATTTTGGAAGGGATTGACGAAGAGAACTGACTGAAAGAATCCAAAGTGCTAACTTGTTACAGCCAGTCAAGTGGTGATGATCGGAAAAGAAAATGGGATAAGGTTGATGATTCTAGCAAACCTATGGAAAAGAACTAGGGAATCCAAGACGTGTGGTAGGAGGCACAGTGGAGAATGCTGGAAAAGGATGGGTGCATGTGCATGTTGCGGCAACAAGGAACATGGTACCCGGAATTGCCCAAGGATGGACCATGGACAAAAAGGATTGTCGGGTGATGACTCAAGGACTTGCTACAACTGTGGTAAGTGAGGACACATTAGGAAGGATCGTCCCAAGAGGCAAGCGGAGAAGGCAACTCGAATGAAAGGACTACAGCAAGGTAATCGAGCCAGCAGCCAAGAGGTAGGCCGTGGTATTGTGGGTATATGAGCTATCCCGGGACATAGGCGATAAGAGCAAGTACATATTGATCACTAGTACGTACATAACCCTAACTTTTAATTAAAAAATGGGCATTGAATGGCATGCATAAACAGTAGGATACTTAGCATTTCAGACGATTGTGTAGGGACCTTGGTTCTGGACGGTATTGAAGCATATGTCATGTTTGATTTTGGGGGTTCACATTGCTTTTTAAACCCAAAATGGTTTAAAAAGAATGGAATTCAAGGAGAAACCATCTTTGGAATGAGTAAAATACAAGCGGCTGAAGGGCAAATAATGAATTTGTTGGGAATTGTGCGGAACATTCGGATTATGATTGGAAATGTCAGTTTGCCGGTTGATTTGTTAGTCGTCTAACTTAGGAATTACGAGATAATACTAGGTATGGGAGATTGGCTGAAAATGAACAAGGTGACCTTAGAGTGTCATCGAGGACGAGTTTGGTTTGAGAAAGAGAGAGTAAGATTGGAGTTCCAAAGGATCTAACCCAACTTGGGAAGTTTGATAATCTCACCAATCCATGTAGAACGAATGTTTGAGAAGGGGTGCGATGCCTATGTAGGCACGATAAGCACCAAGGGAAAATAGAAAAGTTGGGAGTTAAATGATATTCTAATGGTCAACGAGTTCAAGGATGTGATACTGGATTGATCTCTTACAACTTTGGAATTCAAGTAAAGCAAGAAACCAATGGAATCTTTGTTAATCAAGAATGTTATACTAAGAGGTGTTTAAGAAATAAGATGAATTATTTGAATCGATTAAGCATCCAGTGGAATGTAGAGCTAAATTGTCAAAACACTACAAATAGGAGACTATGGATCCAACATTCTTTAAGAGCTAAGTTGTCAAAGCTCTACAAAGTGGATTTGTTTTCTACATAAAGATACGAAATTCACATGTATGTCGAAAAACAACTCATTGTCATTCTGTTCACTTGTGAAGCAGAATATGTAGCTGTTAATTCATATATTTGTCATGGAATTTGGTTATGAAATTTGTTAATGAAATTGAGTCTACCACAAGAAGAGCAAATAAAAATCTTCGTGGATAACAAGTCAGCAATAGCATTACGAATAATCTAGTCTTCTATGATCACAGTAAGCACATTGACACAAGCTACAACTATAT
Source organism: Pugionium dolabratum (assembly GCA_018901945.1). Taxonomy (NCBI): domain Eukaryota; kingdom Viridiplantae; phylum Streptophyta; class Magnoliopsida; order Brassicales; family Brassicaceae; genus Pugionium; species Pugionium dolabratum. The sequence goes on from JAEVFF010000364.1 coordinate 103,962, forward strand.
TAAAAGATTGTGTTATCAAGAAAGATGTGCAATTGAAATATGTGAATACAAATAATCAAGTAGGCGGCATATTAACCAATCCATTCAAACGCAAAAGATTTATCATGATGATGAGTTTGTTTGTAGTAACAAAATCAAATTTAAAAGTGGGTGTTAAAAACTAAAATTGATTTTATCTAAATTCTGGAATTTATCCAAAATCATCTTCTAGCTCTTTAAAAAGAAATATTTAGACACTTGTATTAAAATAATATAGATATTATAAAAGAGATATCTAGATTTATGATTTAAAATACTTAGATATTTTGTAGTTGGACCTATAAATAACTCTTTTGTATTCAAATTCTTCCAAGAAAAACAAATTACTTTAAAGAAATAAAAACTTTTTTTTCTAAAATTTATAAATTTTAAAAGTTTTTAAATACCTTTTCCACAACTTCTAAATTTACGAGAAATAAATATCTGTAATTAGTATATTCATTATCTTAAAAATCTATACGTGATAGNGTTTTTTGTAATTATAAAGATAAGTTAGGTGACAAAAAAAAAGATAAGTTAGAAAATTAGGAATAAAGATTAATAGTAAACTATTTGTTCCGTAACATTTCCATTTCCGTGTGATTGGAAGAAGATATTCTCTATTAACATTTAACTGGTTGCATTTAATGCTCGTAGTAATGTATTAAGAAATTTACGTTCTAACTTATATAATTTCTTCTTATAATCTATATATTTAAATAGCATTGCATAATTTTTTTTGTAACATGTATACATATTTATAGTACTAAATAAAGACATAAGTGTATTGTTAATTTTATATTTAATAAGGTTATATATTTTTGTGACATACTAACATATTTATTGCATCAAATGAATTTGTACATGTATATTTAACTTTCGATTTAACGTGGTAGCTAAGTTATTGAATGTTAACCTTTTATACTAACGTATAGATAAACAATAATATAATTCGTTATTAAAAAAAAATTTTGCTGAAACATGAAAATTACAATGTTAAACAATGTTTTCTAAAATATCATAATAGTGTTACATATAAAGATAGCACATTAAATTTCTAAATTACAAAAGAAAAAAATAATGGACGCATATAACTATGCCGCCGAAACTTTTATAGAACATGTCACTTTTGTTCCTGAATAAGATGTGGGTAAACCTCTTCCAAAGTATGTTAAACCTCTTCCAAAGTATGTTAGTTGTCGAGAAGAGATAAATCAAGATATAGATCTATTCAATCTTCTCTATTGGAACACGTCAAAAGAGTGAACTAGAACTCACAAGAGTGTGAATCTCTTTATCCTCTTCTACTTCGTCTATGATTATTTTTGAAAATTTTCATAAGAGCGTGAATCTCAATATTTTTGAAAATTTTCACAAAAACGTGAAATCTCAATATTTTTGAAAATTTTCACAAAAACGTGAAATCTCATTATTTTTGAAAATTTTCACAAAAACGTGAAATCTCATTATTTTTGAAATTTTATCTTCTTCACTTTCTTCTTCTTGTCAGTTGAACAACGAAATCAATATCAAAACATTTTTTTGCCTTCATGTAGAAAGGATATGAAAGATTGAGAGAGGAACAAGACGGTAGCAGGAAAGATGCGGTGACGACGACGATTGTGGTGGTTGTATCTCAATTTAGCTCTCCATTGTAAATGGCAAGTCGATTAAACTGAAATTCAAAAGAAGAAAGATTATAGATTTTGGATCACAAGAAAATAGTCCAAAATGGATCAAGTCCAAGAGAGGAAAACTCATTATCGAAACAGAGACAACCTCAAATTACGGTGGTCGGAGAAACTTAATGAGTAAAGGAACCAACTTTAGCAACGACGAAAAACATCAACAAAACACGAGATCATTAAAAAAAATCTTAAAAAAACAATTTCAGTTTGCGATGTGACCGGTGGAAGATGCTTCGAGCAGTGTTTCTTCTTAAGGTTTTTGGAAGATGCTTAAATCTATATGATTTAGGAAAAGTAAAAGTTATGATTTGATATAAAAAATAAAGAGAATTAAAAGAACGATAAAATCTTAGAGTAGTAAAATTATAATTGGATTAACAAAATTTGAATAGTAAAAACTTATGTGATCTTAGGCTAGTAAAAAGTTATGTTTTTGTTATTATACCAATTTTAGACTTACCATAGAAATTCTTACCGTTACTATAAATATTAAATAAATATGATTGGTAACAAAAACACTAAAATTTATCACTATTTAGTTTTTATTTATTAATGATTAAAATTTAAATAATACGATAATTTATTAAATAAAACAAAAAAATAATGTCAAGAAAAAAATTGTAAATTAATGTAAGTTATCTGTTCCATGAGAAATACTTTCAATGTATACTTTTGAAATAATGTCATGTTTCATTATATTTGTAAATTCTATTCTTGTTCTCATTGATATGTATGAGACTATGTAGACAATGACAATGTTCTTATGACAACGCGCTCAATAGCGCAAGAAGGAAAAAAGAAAGAGAGCGTTAATGTATCCTCCTACAAGAAGCAAAGAATTAGGAAGAAAGATCTTATTCACCTGCGTTCTAGGTTTCTATGTTCAGGTAGGCCTTGAAAACTATCATGTCCTTGGGAAATTTTGGTCCTATCAGTTCAAGAGCCAGTGTGAGAGCTGAGTTTTAAACAATCAGTTCTCAATGAAAATAATGATTTTATTTTTCTCGAATTCATATTACCCTCTTCAAATTTCCTTTTATATGAATCATTTGCTTCTATTTATACTAGAAGTTGTAACTGTCGGCTTCGCATTAATTACTAAATCGTGGTCATAAACAGTTTATATTCACTCCAATTTGACATTACGCGCGGTTTAAACTGTGCGTTTTCCTTTTGTGGGTTAGATCAGAGACCCAGACCCGGGCTCCATTCATGGCTCTTTGGTCCATTTGGGCCCAACAAGTTTATTCAGTATGTTTTGATTGATCTGGACCCAGGAGTCGAAATCGGTGCCAATAATCTGTCCCCCTCCTCTCCAAGTTTCTTGTATCTTTGATGCTAGAGACTTATTCGGCGAATCCATAAAGCAATGTTCTAGGTTTCTGTTTCTCCTTTTTATTTACATATTCTCTTTTTTTTTAGATACCCGAGGTACCGTTATCTATAAGTGCCTTACTTGCTCATTGTCTCCTTACAAATTGCTTTTGAAACCTCATTTGCAAGGTAATTCTCTTTCTCTTTTTCTTATAATTCTCTTTAGGCAAACGCTTTTCCTCTTTAGTACACGCTTCTTTTTGGATTAAACAGGCTCTTTGCTTTGAATGTGATGAAATTTTTTTGAAAATTGGATTCATAGAATGTATGCTCTTTGAAGATCTTCATATCTTCCTTTAAGATCTTCACACAAAAAACAATTGTATCCTCTTTCTTTCCTTTTCTCCTCTCACTTTTTGGCCCCGCGCAACTCCCACCTCGCCGGCCTCGCATCGCGCCTCACTTCTCACCTCATCGACACGTGCCTCTCTCTTCCTCTTTCTTCCTCTCTGCTTTTCTTCTCTTCATTCTCCTTTCTTCCTCTTCTCCACTTTTTTCTCCTTCCTCCTTCCTCCTTCTGGTCGTGCACCTTGCGCACCTCGCACCTCACCTCGCCAGCCGCGTGCCTCACCTTGCGCGCCTTGCACCTCACCTTGCCAGCCACGTGCCTCACCTCGCGCGCCTCGCACCTCACCTCGCCAGCCACGTGCCTAACCTCGCGCGCCTCGCACCTCGCCTTGCCTTCCGTGTGCTTCACCTTACACCTCTCTGGCCGCGTGCCTCCTTCTCTTCCCCTTTCCGCCTCCTCTTTTATTCTCTCCTTCTTCCTCCTTTAAGTCGTGCACCTCACACCTCGCCTCACGCACCTCTCTCTCTTTCCCTCCTTCTTCCTCTCTTTTTTTTCTTTTCTTCTTCCCCTTTTCTCCTCTCATTTTCTTCTTTTTTCTCTTTCTTCCCTCTTCTCCTCCTTTCTTCCTTCTTGGGCTCACACCTCGCCAACCACGCACCTTGCCGGCCTCGCCCTTTGTCGACTTTCGTTCTTTCTCTTCCTTTCCCTCTTCCCGGCACTTCTACCCACGACACTTCTACCCGCGGCAACTCTCCTCACGGCTATTCCTCGGCACTTCTGCCTGTGACACCTCTCCTCATGGCTTTTCCATGGCGCTTCTACCCGCGGCACCTCACCTCGAGACTTTTTTTCGGCACTTCACTTCGAATCCTATTCGCAGTAGTTAGCCTCAAAATCTCTACTTGGATTCGCGGCTCACCTTGCTTAGCCTCGAAGCCTCGGTTCGATTCGCCGCACTTAGCCTTGGGCACTTCAAACTCATGGGCTTCTACCTAGAATGACTAAGAGGTGATGGCGTGTCGTGATCACTTTGGTCGCCATCTGAAATTTTCCAGTTTTGAGTCCAGCCTTTGTGATCTTCGTGGTTCTGGGATGATTCCTCAATCATTGGAACTTATTATACCGACGTCGTCTGACTCCACCAAATTTCCTCTTCATAGCTATTGTTATGCTTACAAATTCTACTTACGCCAATGCGGTCTTTCCTTTTCTCTCGTGCAACTTCTTATTCACTTGATGCAAGAGCTGGGATTGTCTCTTTCCTAGTTATGCTCGAATTTTGTTCGGACCATAATCAGGCTTCACGATTACTAAGAACCAAGGATTTTCTCTTGATATCCCCCTAATTTTCAGGTTATGTGCCATGAATGCTAACCCCGAATGTAGGGGCACTTTCTATGTAGGTCTCAACTGGTCTCGCGCAGTGCTTTCAACACTTCTTGAGAAAGATGAAAAATGGAGGGGCACTTTCTTTTACTTCCCGATTAACAAAGATTCTTATGGTAATCGTTTTTACTTTGCTATAACAGAATGGTCGCAGCGATCTGGTAGAGTCAGATACATAGCATCAGCGATATTCATAGATTTTGTGGCCTTTTTTTACTTTGTGTTTTTTTGCGGTTTAGTTGAAGAAGGTCATAGCGACTGACGATATCAAGACTCTAGGGGTCATCCTTCGGCTAGGCAATAATCATTGGAGCTCTTTTTCTTGGAAGCAGATTTTCGATTAATCTCATCGTCTCCGTACTAGGGATTTCATCGTGCCTTATGAGTCTACTCCATGTACCTTTCGCAATCATTTTTAGTTGTTATTTTGACTTGTTAATGTATTTTGTAACCTACTATTAACATCGTTTTCTTGAAGAGATCCTTCCTACTTCTTCGCCTTTAGATATGACTGGTTATCGTACAGAACGCAAAGCCCAATGGGTCGTAGAGGCCACTACTAGTGAAGATGGTGAGTGTTCTCATCCTCTGACCGTTCAGCCCGCTGCTCAATCCAAGCTGAAGTTGTGTCCTATTGTGGCAACTCTCTCAAGTATGCCCGATGGCTGTCATGGGGAACCTAAGCCTAAACCGGTTAGAAATCAGGTTCGGTTTATATTTAAAAAAATCTGCCCATGATTTTATAGCATTTAAACCAGCTAGGTTTAAATCGATTTGATTGAAAAATTTAATTTCATAAACCAATTGAAAATAGTTAACCGAACCGAGAAGGATCCTAATTCCGATTCTACATTCCATCTGACCTGTTTGGCCGGAAGTGATGGTCGGCGCCGCATCATTTTTTTGACGTTTAGGCGAGGTTTCATTGGGTTGAGATACTTCGGCCAGCAAGCTTCTCTTATCTTCTCGATTATATGCAATCGGGCTCCTTTGACGTTTTGCTCCCGGAGTATCCTCGCCTTTGGTAATCTCGGAGGTAGTAGATGGTGACGGCAATAGGGGAGGCAGAGGCAGAGCATTCATCGGATACCTAGGAGGCGAATCATCATCACCGCTCGAATCATCACCGGTGGGAGGATTTTGGCCGGATGTTGGTGCGATTTGGATGGATGGGCAATCGGCTATATCATGAGACAGTAATCCGCATTTTGAATAGAAGTTGCGAAGCCGTTCATAACGGAATTTCAGGGGTACTTCCATATCATTGAACCGGAATAGTCGTTGAAATTGAAAGGATTCAATATTCATCAAACATCGCATGCGAACAAACTCCACTCGGTGTGAGTTTTTGGAGTTGAAATCCAATTCGAGGATTGCACCGAGGGTGCCTCCAATATGTAGAACCATCTGATATGTGAGGAACTGGATCTGAATACCACAGATTTGGACCGAGAAAGGTATGAATTTAAGGTCGTTTTCTGAATTTTCCGGCGACCATTTTTGAAGGACGCACATCCATTCATTAAACGACCATGGACCGCGCCTTAACAGTGAGATTAATGCTTCTTCGGTCTAAAAGGAATTGGGCTCTGTTATTTTCAATTATTCTTGAGACGATGACTTCGCCGGCGCTCCATAACCGGGGAAGAGTAGTCATCATCGCCCGCAGGTTCTGATTTCTTGGGATTGACTGGTTTTCTGATTAGAGAAAACCGTGTCTCATTGGCGGTTTGAGAGCATAATTCAGGCGGGAGGGTGATTGGAGGTTCATTTATGCCCAGGTCGATCTCCTGTAATTTCTTACTCAGGTAATCGGACATGGTGTGAAAACCAGGGAGAAAGAAGACAAAGGTGAGAGGAGGGGAAAGAAGAAGGAGTGAGGGATTCTAATAAATAGAATCGGTGAGAAACCGTCGTGATAACGATGACAAAAATCTCTTTAGATGAAGAGAAAACACTTTGCTGACGATAACCGTCGACGAAGACAGTGTCAGAAAAATCGGCAAAAGAATCGCACAATTTGAGAGAGAAAACGGTTGCACACATAATTTTTGTTGTTACTAATTAGATTTTGTTATAGATTAAAAGAAATTATCTCTTAGAAAAACCTAATACTATCATAATTTTGAAATTAGCTTATTCTGCACGCATGATTGAGAAATATAGCAATTCGATTGATTTCTAACCTTTGTGCTTACGGAAAACAATTTCGAATTGTATGTCTCACAAATAATATTCGAAATCAATGTTTTAAGATCATATATCCAATTTAAAAAGCAAAACACTATTAGGGAAGAATTGATGACATGAGTGACAACATTTTATTGTTTTTTAAACAACCGCAGTCCAACGAATTGTCTTAATATCTCAACACTATTATACGATTAAAGTTAAAATCAAAATACACACATCTCATATAGCAACACATCTCATATACCAACACATCAACCACTAACCCAATTATTATTTAGAGAAACATTTTCATTGTTTTTTTCGAAAGTGACATGGATTTTTCTCAATGACATTCACTAATAATGAAATATATGTAAAATATTTCATAGATCGACGTAGACGTGCTGAGCATAGGAACTATTTGCGGAACTGCTGGTTATTGGGGATTACTCTGTACTTGAACTTTAAAGAAATCTAATCGAATTCTTGTTGAGAATCCGAACTGGTCTTTTTGGAAATAGGGGTGCACTTTGCGAACTCGCTGTTCTCTGATTGGAGGAGGGATTTGCTCTATCAATTGGGTGAATTTTTGCTCTTGTTTTTCAATGCGTATTATCAAGGTTTGTGTCGCTACATCTTGAGTTGATGTGAAATTGATCAATGAATTGATTATTTTTTAAAATTTCGGTAATCTCGTCCATCCGATTTGATTGAAAAATTGATTCTATTGGGAGACGAATCACGGCAGAAGTTGATCCTCGTGTGAGGTCATTTCGGATTCAGATGGTTTCAAATCTATAGACGATATTGATAACAGTTGCCGTATTTGAGGTCGTTGATGAGCTTCTTAGAGGCGCTTGGGGTGTGAGTGATTGTGGATACAATCGTTTAAATTTTTGATCACTCACCCAAATCTCCATCCTTTTATGCTCTTCCTTGATCCGTCTCTCTTGGCATCAGATGAAGCCAAAACGACAGAGTAGAAGTTATTGGGCTATGATCAATATCAGCTGTCTTTGATTTTAGGCCTCAAACCATAATATCATATTGGCCCATTGCAGCTTCAGCCCACTTTTGCAAAACTGAAAACCATCCTCACAATTTAAACAAATAATTTTGTTGTTTGTTCGCTGGGCAAGAATTGCGGCTATGATTAACACTACGATTGATTATAATATATATTGTTTGTTTGTTTGTTGTTAATGGTTGTGGTTATGGTTGATTCCATGTTTTTAATCGCATTGCTGTTTTAATCAGCAGTCAAAAAATTGTAACGTAAAACGTTGACCACTGCGATTAACCGAATATTGTTGCGACAGTTAAAAAAACAACAATTTACTGCAACCGCAAAAATTGCAGCTACCAAACAAACATAAATAATATTTATTAGTAGGCTCGTGGTTCATGCGAATTTGTATTGTTATTTACTAATATGAACAATTTTACATCTGATCTTTTTATGATTTTCTCATTCTTCTTCTCTCTATGATTCTCTCATTTTCACTTTCTTTCTCCCTTAAAAATTATTACAAATAATTACTAAATTAGAGTTTCTTCATATCTTTGACCGAATTCTCTAACTAAGAATAAAATATTAAAATAAATTGGATATGAAAAAAATTATTAAATTGGAGATTGAACTAAAGTTATTACATTAATTTTTTCAGATCAATATATATGTTATCTTTTATGAAGAAATGTCTTTCAAAATCTAGTAAAACTATTTCATTAAATAGATTTTACATTATGAAAACTAAATTATTCGAGAAATTATCTAAAATAATATTGTTTTAATTTTTATTTCAAATTCATGATCGTTTGTTTTACTTTCTATTAATAACACAAAATTAATATTAAAATAGTTTAAAAATTTTTTATATTAGAAAAATATTCAAAGATACATTCGTTCAAGAAGTTAAAAGTATCAATTATATTAGTATTCCCAAGAGAGCATAATGAATAAACTCAACCCCACGAAATTAAACTAATAGCATGCATGAGAATATGTAGACAGAAACTACTCCAGATTCACTTTGATCTCTGATAAGTTCAAATTATATAAAGTCATGCCAAACCCAGAAAGAGTTTTAATCTGAGATCAAACTCAAAAGAAGAGAAAGAAACACAAACAGATATAGTTCAAATGGGATAAAAGCAAAGTACGAAAGCAATAGAGTTCGAATCTGGAAAACAAAGCAACATAAGATGATAGAGTTTCACTCTTTATGATGTTTGGAAGACATCAAGAGATCGAGAATGCTGAAGTTAATTTTCGGGAAACTGAATGCGACATCTCCTTGGAGTAATGCTTCGAATGTAATTGATCCTTGCATGATTTGGTTCGTAAAGTGCGACTTTTGGGTCTGTAGGACGCCTCAAATTCACCTCCTCGAGACACGGTGCGTTCCGGAGAAAGAATTCTACCATATCAAGCTCGTGACTGTGGTCTTTGTAGCCATTGATGTCGACAAACCTCATACTCTTCAAATCGTAGTTGTAATTTTCAATAGCTGGCTTCTGATGAATCTCCCAATACATTTCAGGTTGAATTGTGAAGCTATTGATCTGATCATACATATATATATATAACACAAAACGTACACTTCGATGAAGTTAATTAGCCCATGCATGGTAATGATTGAGAGAGAGAGAGATGGAGAGAGAGAGAGAGAGATAGATAGAGAGAGAGAGAGAGAGAGAGAGAGAGAGAGAGAGAGACGTACATCGATCACAACTCGTTCGAGGAGAGGGCAATGTTTGATGAATTCAGCGATGTCGAAAAGAGTGCAAGTTGTTGGAGCTTTAAACTCAATCTGAAATCTTTGTAAGTTCTCAAACACGAAAACTGGTTTTCTCAATCCTTCAGCTGTGTATCGATACGTCATTGACTGTATACACATGTGAGAGAAAAGATCAAAACTCAATCATAACCAAGAACGAAAAATTATGAATAAAAGAAAATAAAGACCAACTCTGAAACACACATGAAAATATTATTGAAAATATTACGGGCTCCGGATCGGGAGGCCAACCCCGTAGGTACGTGACTAAGTGAGTAATTCGTTACCCTCTTTGCTCGGATTCCTCTTTGTCGGTGATTCGACGATCAAGGGAATCCGAGAACCTAGTCGGATAAGATTACCCGAGTGATCGGGTGATCGGGATTAGATGATACCTACTCGGCCAGAAGGTTGGCCTGACTTAGAGTCTTTCAGACCGAATGATTGGCTGGCCGAACGATTGGCTGGCCGAATGATCAGGTGATACCTTCCATGATCGGTTGGTCGATCGGTTCTGCTTATGGCCGAATCGAGTGTGTCTTTGGCCGAATATTGGTTGATACTTAGAGAATTGATGGAATTTCGCATAAATTACATTTATTTATGCATACTTTAAGGCTTTTATCAAATAATACTTGCTAAGGGCGAGTTATTTATGCATCTTTGGCTTTTAGGAAAAGATGGTGATAATGCTAAGGAATTGACTTGAGCACAAGACTGGTGGCCTGAGTATATTGGTGGTGTGCTGATCCGGGTTGTTAGGATCGTTCAAATGTGTAAATTGTCATACTTAATGAATCTTATTACTATAGTTAAATAAAATCTGGATCTATTATGTAATGAATCTTTCATATCGACTCTAAAACTCATGAATCTCAGAACATAAATCGAATTTGGAATTAATCTAAATAATGGATCCTAAATATTGGACTTTGGACTCGGAATTCCTTGGTGAATCCGAACGAAAACAACCTCTTCAGACTGATAGTCCGGGTAGGGGTGTTTCAAGTTGGTATCAAAGCATACTTGGTCTTAGGACATGTTAGATTTGGGTTAAGTAGGCACCACTCATTAGGCAATGAGGTCTTGTGTGTGTTAAGTGTCGAGACTAAGCAAACGGTTTGTAGATGGGTAAGAGTAACAAGACCGGGAAAAATTAAGAATGATAGGGCAAAGGGTGGTGAACCAAGTCAAGTGATTGGAGCCTTGCTGAATCCAGATGTGTTTGAGCTTTTGATAGTGTATGTTGCGGCGACTGAGCATGACCATCCGGAGGGTGAGGATGAGGAATCTACTGCTCATCGCACACATGCGGGTGAAGAAGTGCAACATGACCAAGAAGCCACGAAAGTGATCCCAAATGCAGTTCCAAGTCCACAAGAATGCGGAACATAATGAGGACTATGATAAGTCAGTTGGCTATATTGACTGAGGCAGTTATGCCCAAGGCATCGGTACATGAGGTGCCACAAACGGGCGACCAAAGGTCATCGGTTCATGTGGAGAACCAGGATGTGGTGATACTTGATGACGCACCCAAGTATTCCAGGAAGAAGGTGTGGTACTTGAGTATTCTCGAACACATGATAAACTTGAAAACATGTAGTTTCGCTAGGGGCTCTGACCCAATTAAGGCCGACGAATGAAAGAACCAATTTGTGAGGAACTTTTAGTCAACTAGGTGTCCAAGTGACTACCAGAAATATATTGTAGACCACTTCCAAGAAGGGGATGCACATAATTGGTGGGTTATCTTGGATAAACGGTTGGGTGAAATTATTCAAACCTTTGAGGAAGAATTCAACAAGAAATTCTTCTCACCAGAGCCATGGGACCGATTGGAAAGTGCATACCTGGAATTGGTTCAAGGGAGCCGAGCTATCGGGAGTATGAAAAAGAAAAAGTGTTATGTGGAAAGAGACCTTGTGGATGAACTCGGACAGGTGCACCGGTTCATGCGTGGACTACGGGTTGAGATTCGTAACCACAGTTTGGGTTAGAAGTTTGGGTCAGTCACCGAACTGGTGGAAAGGGCTATCCTGATTTTGGAAGGGATTGACGAAGAGAACTGACTGAAAGAATCCAAAGTGCTAACTTGTTACGGCCAGTCAAGTGGTGATGATCGGAAAAGAAAATGCGATAAGGTTGATGATTCTAGCAAACCTATGGAAAAGAACTAGGGAATCCAAGACGTGTGGTAGGAGGCACAGTGGAGAATGCTGGAAAAGGATGGGTGCATGTGCATGTTGCGGCAACAAGGAGCATGGTACCCGGAATTGCACAAGGATGGACCATGGACAAAAAGGATTGTCGGGTGATGACTCAAGGACTTGCTACAACTGTGGTAAGTGAGGACACATTAGGAAGGATCATCCCAAGAGGCAAGCGGAAAAGGCAACTCGAATGAAAGGACTACCGCAAGGTAATCGAGCCAGCAGCCAAGAGGTAGGCCGTGGTATTGTGGGTATATGAGTTATCCCGGGACATAGGCGATAAGAGCAAGTACATATTGATCACTAGTACGTACATAACCCTAACTTTTAATTAAAAAATGGGCATTGAATGGCATGCATAAACAGTAGGATACTTAGCATTTCAGATGATTGTGTAGGGACCTTGGTTGTGGACGGTATTGAAGCATATGTCATGTTTGATTTTTGGGGGTTCACATTGCTTTTTAAACCCAAAATGGTTTTTAAAAAAATGGAATTCAAGGAGAAACCATCTTTGGAATGAGTAAAATACAAGCGGCTGAAGGGCAAAATAATGAATTTGTTGGGAATTGTGCAGAACATTCGGATTATGATTGGAAATATCAGTTTGCCGGTTGACTTGTTAGTCGTCAAACTTAGGAATTACAAGATAATACTAGGTATGGGGGATTGGCTGGAAATGAACAAGGTGACCTTAGAGTGTCATCGAGGACGAGTTTGGTTTGAGAAAGAGAGAGTAAGATTGGAGTTCCAAAGGATCTAATCCAATTCGGAAAGTTTGATAATCTCACCAATCCATGCAGAACGAATGTTTGAGAAGGGGTGCGATGCCTATGTAGGCACGATAAGCACAAGGGAAAATAGAAGAGTTGGGAGTTAAATGATATTCTAATGGTCAACGAGTTCAAGGATGTGATACTGGATTGATCTCTTACTACTTTGGAATTCAAGTAAAGCAAGAAACCAATGGAATCTTTGTTAATCAAGAATGTTATACTAAGAGGTGTTTAAGAAATAAGATGAATTATTTGAATCGATTAAGCATCCAGTGGAATGTGGAGCTAAGTTGTCAAAACACTACAAATAGGAGACTATGGATCCAACATTCTTTAAGAGCTAAGTTGTCAAAGCTCTACAAAGTGGATTTGTTTTCTACATAAAGATACGAAATTCACATATATGTCGAAAAACAACTCATTGTCATTCTGTTCACTTGTGAAGCAAAATATGTAGCTGTTAATTCATATATTTGTCATGGAATTTGGTTATGAAATTTGTTAATGAAATTGAGTCTACCACAAGAAGAGCAAATAAAAATCTTCCTGGATAATAAGTCAGCAATAGCATTACGAAGAATCTAGTCTTCTATGATCACAGCAAGCACATTGACACAAGCTACAACTATATTAAAAGATCGTGTTATCAAGAAAGATGTGCAATTAAAATATGTGAATACAAATAATCAAGTAGGCGGCATATTAACCAATCCATTCAAACGCAAAAGATTTATCATGATGACGAGTTTGTTTGTAGTAACGAAATCAAATTTAAAAGTGGGTGTTAAAAACTAAAATTGATTTTATCTAAATTTAGTAAAGAAACAGATTTAAAAAACAAAATTTTGAGAAAAAGGTTACCTCAAGAAAGATGTTTGTAGTTGCGAGGACAGAAACTCCTATATAACATCCCATTTTAGCAAACACCATTGGAGATGGATCGTAACAACGCCAATTGAAACTCCGATTATAATGTAAATGTGCCTCTTTTAGATCAGTAACTCCCCACAAGTTAACCATCCTAACATATCCAGCATAATTGTAGTATTCGAGAGTGGGTGCATCCACAAAAATTTCATAGGTATACGTCATATAATTGAAAGTCAACGACTTGAAATTCTTATGATTTCGAGCATTGATGCTCAAGTATCCATACGATTCACACTGGATTAGTTCAAGAGATTCCAAATAGATGCAATTTCTGAATACTGCATCTATCAATTCCTTTGTCACATAGGTTCGCATGAGCGAGAGTGTCCTCAAGACCTTTAAACCCTTTGGATTAATCTCCGTCATATCGAAGTGGCACCATTTTAGCTTCAAGACTTTCAGTGTCTCGATAGCTGAGATATCCATTGGAATATATACAAATTTCTTGGCTTTGGAGAAATCTAACACAAGCTCTTGTATGTTTTTACTAATACAGATTTCGATCCACGAAACTATCTTATCCTCCAGACCGATATGATTGATAGGCAGAACAAATCGTTTGATCTCTGAGCCTTTGTGCCGAGCAAAAACATCGTCAACAATTGTTACAGCTGCTAATTGACTGCGTCGTTTAGAATACATACCAGTGAAATCGAGATCTAGACATCTTAACTCAGATTTTTTGAATACTCTGGACAAAGTACGATTTCGTAAAGCGGATTTGATGGGGAGATAGAGGGATGATATGAGCTCCAAAACATCTTCAGGAATCGTTTCAAACACATTCATCTTCATATGTCGTGATTCAGACATTTTCATCTTCTTATGTGATGATTCTGACATTGTCGGAAGAGCAATGGATTCTCTTAATGATAAATTTTATGTGAATTGTTTCATGACAAAAACCAACGATTTGGCTATGCTTTTATACATATCCTTTTATTTTTGATTAATAGAGTCAATGATTTTTCAATGCAACGTGGAGTCAGTGATTAATTATGAGTCATTGAATTTAATTTCTTTTTGTCTTTTTACTAAATTTAATTTGGTTACTTTCTATATCTTGAGAAATACAGATTGGTTGGTCTTTTATTACCTTTTGTACACATTTGAATTATTTTTTTTTTTTGGAATTAATTATTCCTATAAAAATCAAATACATTGACTTATTTTATTAATTAGTTATAGATATTTTGTTGTAAAGTATGAATTTACACATAATAATGAAAATTTGTAACGTAAATTTATTTAATTAAATTGACATATATATTAAGTTGTAACGTAATATTTACTATTCCTTACCATTAAATTTAACTACTTTCTATAGTAATTGTCTGGTAATATAACAAACTTCCATATTTTATCATATTAAATTAAACAAATTGAAAAGCAACACATGTCTTTGTAAAATCTATCTGTTGAATTTCATATTTCTTAATAAAGATTTTTTCGTTTTGAAGTAAATGCAACCATTCCTTATATATATTTAACCTTCCAAATTTAGTCATAAACTTACTATTTTATAGTTATACGTAATTAAATTAAATAATTACTCTCACTTCTATATAAAATTATAGAAATCTAAACTGGAATGAAGGAAACCATAGTAATGTGCATGTACATTCTCACACAACTATGTGACAACTATACTATGAATTTCTCTTCTAACTAGGAATATTAAAAGCTATTAATAA
Organism: Pugionium dolabratum; assembly: GCA_018901945.1. Classification (NCBI taxonomy): domain Eukaryota; kingdom Viridiplantae; phylum Streptophyta; class Magnoliopsida; order Brassicales; family Brassicaceae; genus Pugionium; species Pugionium dolabratum. Next base: position 119,282 of record JAEVFF010000364.1, read on the forward strand.
TGGAGTCTTAAATAAAAAATAACTAGATTTATACCCACGTGTTGTGTGGGAAAACATATTTACAAATTGTATAATATTATTTATTATTAAATATAAATTAAATATCTATATAATTTTAAATTTTATTTAAAATTATTTTTAATATTACTTTTTATATATGTAAATTTAGGAAAGAAAAATAATTGTTTTTAACAAATTTAATCGTATTTTCTTGGTTAATTTAATATAATATATTGATTTTCTTATGAAATTAATAATAATAGTATATATTGTAATTATTCTAGTAAGTTAAACTCATTTATATATTTATTTAAAATTTATTAACACGTACATGCACATTAATATGAGTAACATATCAGGATAAAATTATTTTTTATAATGTTTATCAAATAATATGTTAGAAATAATGAACGTATTGTATGAAATCATTACATTAGGTACATTAGGCCTATATATAGCTTAAATCTTTTCTTATATTGAAATTTAAATCCCAATAAAAGAGTTCAAATTAAGACCAGACATATTCAAGTACAATTTGAAATTGATATCTTAAACCAACCAATAATACGAAGGTGTTCTAATGGTGGAGATACTAAAGTTTAAAAAGGAAGCCTAAATAATAACAAAAGAACATAACCGTAACCCAAAGAGCCTAAATCATAACTCAAATCTTTGTGCCTATGCTATGCAAGGAAGAATAAATTAGCTAATCTTTATTTATTTATAATTTACCTTTTTTATTTTGTTATTTATTTTTAGTGTTATATCTATAATTTATATACATATATTTATAGGCTAATTAAATGAATAATAAAGATAAGTTAGAAAATTAGGAATATAGGGAAACACTAAACTATTTGTTCCGTATCATTTCCATTTTCGTTAAACTATTTGTTCCGTAGCATTTCCATTTTCGTTAAACTATTTGTTCCATAGCAATTCCATTTTCGTTAAACTATTTGTTCCGTAGCATTTCCATTTTCGTTAAACTATTTGTTCCGTAGCATTTTCATTTTTGTTAAACTATATGTTCCGTAGCATTTCTATTTTCGTGTGATTAGATGAAGATATTCTCTATTATCATTTAACCGGTTGCATTTAATGTTAGTAGTAATGTATTAAGAAATTTACGTTCTAACTTATTATAAATTTTTTTTGTAATCTATATATTTAAATAGCATCGTATAATTTTTTGTATTTATAAAGATAAGTTAGGTGACAAAAAAAAAGATAAGTTAGAAAATTAGGAATAAAGATAAATAGTAAACTATTTGTTTCGTAGCATTTCCATTTCCGTGTGATTAGAAGAAGATATTTTCTATTAAAATATAACCGGTTGCATTTAATGCTCGTAGTAATGTATTAAGAAATTTACATTCTAACTTATATAATTTCTTCTTATAATCTAAATAGCATTGTATAATTTTTTTTGTAACATGTATACATATTTATAGTACTAAAGAAAGATTTAAGTGTATTGTTAATTTTATATTTAACAAGATTATATATTTTTGTGACATACTAAAATATTTATTGCATCAAATGAACTTGTACATGTATATTTAACTTTCGGTTTAATGTGGTAGTTAAGTTATTGAATGTTAACCTTTTATACTAATGTATCGATAAACAATAATATAATTCGTTATAAAATTTTTTTTTGCTGAAACATGAAAATTACAATGTTAAACAATGTTTTCTAAAATATCATAATAGTGTTACATATAAAGATAGCACATTAAATTTCCAAATTACAAAAGAAAAAAATGACACATATAACTATGCCGCCGAAACTTTTATAGAACATGACACTTTTGTTCCTGAATAAGATGTGGGTAAACCTCTTCCAAAGTATGTTAAACCTCTTCCAAAGTATGCTAAACCTTTTCCAAAGTATGTTAAACCTCTTCCAAAGTATGTTAGTTGTCGAGAAGAGATAAATCAAGATATAGATCTATTCAATCTTCTCTATTGGAACACGTCAAAAGAGTGAACTAGAACTCACAAGAGTGTGAATCTCTTTATCCTCTTCTACTTCATCTATGATTAATTTCGAAAATTTTCACAAGAGCGTGAATCTCAATATTTTTGAAAATTTTCACAAAACGTGAAATCTCATTATTTTTGAAAATTTTCACAAAAACGTGAAATCTCATTATTTTTGAAAATTTATCTTCTTCACTTTCTTCTTCTTGTCAGTTGAACAACGAAATCAATATCAAAACATTTTTTTGCCTTCATGTAGAAAGGATATGAAAGATTGAGAGAGGAACAAGACGGTAGCAGCAAAGATGCGGTGACGACGACGATTGTGGTGGTTGTATCTCAATTTAGCTCTCCATTGTAAATGGCAAGTCGATTAAACTGAAATTCAAAAGAAAAAAGATTATAGATTTTGGATCACAAGAAAATAGTCCAAAATGGATCAAGTGCAAAAGAGGAAAGCTCATTATTGGAACAGGGACAACCACATTCTCCAATGGCCGGAGAAACTTAACGAGCAAAGCAACCAATTTTAGCGACGACAAGAAACATCAACAAATCCTCAGATTGTTAAAGAAATTTCTTAAACATCAAAACAATTTCATTAATTTGTGATTTGACCGATGGAAGATGCTTCGAGCAATGCTTCTTTTCAGGTTGTTTCGGATAGAGATTCGACAACGAGATATGATTTAGGAAGAGAGAAAGTTATGATTTGATATGGAAAATAAAAAGGATTAAAAGAACGATTCATATTCTAATGAAATTTCCTTTACAAATACATATGTGTATGCAGAGCCGGCCCTGACCTAAATCTGGTGAAGCAAGGGCTTTAGGCGTACAAAAAAATATAAATTTTGAGGGTATCAAAATAAAAATATTTTGTAATATTACAAGATTATAGGACATCAATTTATTTATTTGTTTTAGGCATCATATACATTAAGGCCGGCTCTGTGTGTATGTATATATACACAATTTTTCATTGACAATAAATCGATAATAATAATACCATAAAATCATAGGCTAGTAGAATTATAATCGGAGTAATAAAATTTGAACATAGTAAAAACATGTTTTTGTTATTATACCAACATAAAAAAGGAAAAAATTGTAAATTTAATAAAAGTTACCTATTTCATCACAAACACTTTTAATGTATACTTTTGAAATAATGCTATAGTAATGTATTAAGAATCTTACGTTCTAACTTATTATAACTTTTTCGTGTAATCGATATATTAATAAACTCACGTTCTCACTTATTATACATTTTTTAATCTATATATTTAAATAGCATTGTATAATTTTTTGTAACATGTATACATATTTATAGTACGAGATAAAGATTTAAGTGTATTATTAAGCTTATATATTTTTGTAACATACTAATATATTAATTATATCAAATGAACTTGTAAATATATATTTAACTTTATGTGTAACGTGGTAGCTAAGTTATGAATGTCAACTTTTATATTAACATATATGTGAGATAAAAATAATACAATTCGTTATCAAAAAAATATTATGTTGCAACATGAAAATTACAATGTTAAACAATGTCTTCTAATTAATAATCATAAGAGTCATCGTGTTACATATAAATGTAACAAGTTAAATTATCAAATTATAGAGACGAAAAAAATAATCGACGCTAATAACTGTGTTGTCGAAGTTTTTATAGAATATGTTAGTTTTGTTCCGGAAGAAGATGTGGCTAAACTTCCTCCATAATATGTCCTTTGAAGTATACGTAGTCGAAAAGAGATAATTCAAGATATAGATTTACTCAATCTTCTCTATCGCAACACGTCAAAAGTGTGAATTAGAACTCACAAGAGGGTGAATCTCTTTATCCTCTTTTTTCCTCTATGGTTATTTTGGAACCTTCTCTGTATTTGTTGTTGTCTCCATTGTAAATGGCAAGTCG
>JAEVFF010000364.1:123351-183524 GCA_018901945.1 Pugionium dolabratum
CATGTAAGAATATTGAGATTATAGAGGAGAGATGTGAAGAATTGAATCTGAAAACTCAAAGAGAAGTATGAGAAAATGAGAAATGACTTAGACTTATGGAGAAGAATCTCCTAAGAGTATATTATACATTGAGTCTTACAGCCCTTTTATAGAGGATTTACAATGTGAACACAAAAGAAAACGAATTCAAACTTGTGGATGAGTTTGAATAGAGGAGGAGCCTGTCAACAACCAATGAGAAGAGAGGAGACAACAGGCATGACTGTTTGGTGTGGTTACCAAGACTGTGTGCAGCAGGCATGACTGTTTGGTGTGGTTACCAAGACTGTGTGCAGCATGGGCATGACTTTTTCACCTTGATTCTTCTCCCAAGGTAGCCATTTAACCATTTCAACCATGTGGTTAATAATAACCCATCCTTTTTCATTTCCCTTGTTATTCAAACTGAATTTTCGTGCTCACACTTGCCTTGTAGGTCAAAATAGGTCTTATTTGATTTTCCTATGTCAATACTTCTACCCGCGGCACCTCACCTCGAGGCTTTTTTTCAGCACTTCACTTCGAATCCTATTCGTGGTAGTTAGCCTCAAAATCTCTACTTGGATTCGTGGCTCACCTTGCTTAGCCTCGAAGCCTCGGTTTGATTCGCCGCACTTAGCCTCGGGCACTTCAAACTCATGGGCTTCTACCTAGAATGACTAAGAGGTGATGGCGTGTCGTGATCACTTTGGTCCCCATCGGAAATTTTCCAGTTTTGAGTCCAGCCTTTGTGATCTTCGCGCTTCTGGGATGATTCCTCAATCATTGGAACTTATTATACCGACGTCGTCTAACTCCACCAAATTTCCTCTTCATAGCTATTATTATGCTTACAAAGTCTACTTCCGCCAATGCGGTCTTTCCTTTTCTCTCGTGCAGCTTCTTATTCACTTGATGCAAGAGCTGGGATTGTCTCTTTCCTAGTTATGCTCGACTTTTGTTCGGACCATAATCAGGCTTCACGATTACTAAGAACCAAGGATTTTCTCTCGATATCCCCCTAATTTTCTGGTTATGTGCCATGAATACTAACCCCGAATGTAGGGGCACTTTCTATGTAGGCCCCAACCGGTATCGCGCAATGCTTTCAGCACTTCTTGAGAAAGATGAAAAATGGAGGGGCACTTTCTTTTACTTCCCGATTAACAAAGATTCTTATGGCAATCTTTTTTACTTTGCTATAACAAGATGGTCGTAGCGATCTGGTAGAGTCATATACATAGCATCAGCGATATTCATAGATTTTGTGGCCTTTTTTTACTTTATGTTTTTTTTTGCAGTTTCGTTGAAGAAGGTCATAGCGACTGGCGATATCGAGACTCTAGGGGTCATCCTTCGGCTAGGCAATACTCATTGGAGCTCTTTTTCTTGGAAGCAGATTTTTGATTAATCTCATCGTCCCCTTACTAGGGATTTCATCGTGCCTTATGAGTCTACTCCCTGTACCTTTCGCAATCATTTTTAGTTATTATTTTGACTTGTTAACGTATTTTGTAACCTACTATTAACATCGTTTTCTTGAAGAGATCCTTCCTACTTCTTCGCCTTTAGATATGACTGGTTATCATACGGAACGCAAAGCCCAATGGGTCGTAGAGGCCACTACTAGTCAAGATGGTGAGTGTTCTCATCCTCCGACCGTTCAGCCCGCTGCTCAATCCAAGCTGAAGCTGTGTCCTATTGTGGCAACTCTCTCAAGTATGCCCGATGGCTATCATGGGGAGAGGCAATGTTCGAATGGATATTGGAGGAATATCACACATAATAACTTATGTGTACTACACATAATAAAGAGTGGGCCGATTCCTTTCATGTCGTTTATTGTCCAGGCAAACATGGAGATGTTCTACTGGAGGAATCGGACGAGTGCATCCCTGACTTCTATGGACACCTTGGTTCTTATGCATTTGGCGGGGTTGTTAGCATCTAGGTTCACATGCTCGACGGTCACATCTGGTGACTTGGCGATCGGCTTTGTTGGTCCACACTCTATGCCAATAAAACAAATCTTTTGTGGATGGCGCAGCTTGTGTTATGTGATGAAACATGCCCAAGACGCACCCTAGTCCCCTCTTACTGTTCGCACTCCATCCGCATTAGGAAAATTGATGCACTGGTGGTATGTCGATACGACGACCTTCATCGTGTGTACCCACAAAGTTCCTAGATTAAAATTGTAGATCGTCAGCTTAACGATGATTATGAACTTGATGATCCGGATGACGCTGCTCAGATAGACCGAAGAATTTATTGTGCTAGTGGTCATCGCCGGCTTCCCAAAAAACCCGGCAATGGCCTTGTCACCAGATTGATCTCCTCGTCTTTGACATCCACTTGGCGCAAAATTTCCTTGAAGATGATATCGACCGAGCTCCCACTATCAATGAATTTCGAGGGACTTCACAGTCACCGACCTGGAGTTCGATGACGAGGGGATCATTGTATGGATGGTCGACGCCGAGTATCATCTTGGGTGAACGAGATGGTGGGTCTCTTTTCGCTGCGATTATGCCATTTGAGTGCGGTCGTATCACGGCATTTGTGTTCCTTGATCGAACATACCAAATCGTTACATGCTACGAGGCTGATAATGTTTATTTGTCGCATTGGTGCGAGAGGCAGATCGTCAGATCGGTCATCAACGATCATCACTGGTGGGTTTGCCCTTGTTGCGTCCCTCTGCACTGGGTCCCTACTCTGCAGAAACTCCAATAGTCCCTAACATTCGGCCGTGAAGGTGTTTGGAATCTTACAGCTTGACGGAGACTCCATCTCCGAGCTCGTCGCCGTCAAAAGTGAGGAAAAAAATGAATGGTTCAGTGTCCGACAAAAGGAGCCAAATTTAGGAATTACGGAGTTTTTTTGCTACCAAAATATTTTCATGTCTTCGTTATTTCGTGTCTAGATTAATATTGTGCCTATAAACAGACATTTTAATTAATTATAGGATTTATATTCACTCAAATGTTATATTTAATTTTTGAAAAAAATACAACTTTTAATTCGATTAGAATTCGCAATATTATTCAAAAAAAAACGAATAATCTTTTTTAATAGATAAATTGGAAGGAAGTCGACTTAGATTGATACTGATAGTAATTTGATTTTATCCAATAGCTGGAACTTCGTGATGTACTTACGTAGTGGTTCTCCTTGGGTAAGGTTACAAAGGTGTGTGTTGGACGCTCCTTTTTGGAAAATCATATAGTAATATTTGAAAAAGGTCGTCGATAACTGCCTGAAACTATCGATCGAGTTGGCCTCTAACTTGAAGAACCAGCTAAGCTTGTCGCCTTCCAGATTCTCGGCGAAGAGTTGGCAGTACCTAGCGTCTTTTTTATCGGGTGCGAAGTGTACTCTCCCCATTGCGATAGTGAACGCACTCATGAACTCTCTCGTGCCCGAGGTGCTTTCGTAGGTCGGGCATCATATTTTAAAGTTTTTCCTTAGGGGTCGCGAGATTATTCGAGTGGTAAAATACGTTCTCTGTGTTTCTTCGAGAACACACTCGATTTCTGGTGCCGAGCTGACAGCATGATGCACTTTGGACGCGATGTACTACAGCTGTATTTTGACCATTTCGAGTTATTGATTGTTGATGTAAGCCCCTTGGAGAGTGTGCTGAGTTTTGATCTCATCTCGGGCGGTTGGGTGATGCTCATGTCGGCGATTTGATCGCCGAAAAGATTGCGTCGTAGCTACTGGATTCGCTGAGTCGGGCATGGTGAATTGCTTGCGTGGTGGAGATATCTTCGAGGCACTGGTTCATCACGACCACTACGGCATCCTGTCGATCAAGATGGGTGAGTATGGAACGAAAGCGAGAATTGATGCTGTCGAGTTCGCCGACCGACAAAGATGATTCGGGGTGGGATGTCTATCACTGCTCCATCTGTCGAGGCGGTGGAAATTCTTCCATTTGGATTGAAGCTAACAACTCTTTGTTTTATACGTTTCTCATTTGCTAAATCTTTAAAAAAAAATTTCTTAAATGCCACATTAATGCTCATCAATACTGTTTCGAGACACCCAAAGCCGTCTTTGGTATCCGACGAAATTGAACGTTTTTGAGAGATTTTCTTGTGTGTTCAAGAATGGTAGAGATCGTCCGTAATAAATGATTAAATGTACGACACCATGGTATTTTGACAGTGACTGCTCACGGCATATGACTGGTAAATCTTTAAAATGTTTGTCTTAAATGCCACATTAATGCTCATCAATACTGTTTCGAGACACCCAAAGCCGTCTTTGGTATCCGACGAAATTGAACGTTTTTGAGAGATTTTCTTGTGTGTTCAAGAATGGTAGAGATCGTCCGTAATAAATGATTAAATGTACGAGTTATTGGGTTGATTTTGTCTTGGGTCAAGTTATATGTTGGAAATGGAAAACCGACTTCGAACAATGTGAACAGAGAAATTAATAATTTTATTTTATAAAAATTAATTTCGAGAATATTAACAATTAGATTATTGGTTAAATCACAACGGCTTAATTTTTGTTAACACAAAAACATAAAACATTCGCACAAAATACACAATAATTGTATTAATTAACAAGAGAAATTTATTATTAATGAACAAATATTAAACTTTAAATTAGAAAAAATCCCAAATATAATGTTTTAAGTTTATGTATAATTTATTTATAGTAAATATGTATTTTTAAAAAATAATTTGTGTTATTTTTAGAATTTTAAGTTTAAAATGTTTAATTTGAAACAAAAACTTAAAAATGTGTTATTTTATGGTATTATTCTCAACTTTATTCATGTTAGGTTTAGTTTCCAATGCAAAATTTTGAATAAAAGTATAATTTTACCCATAATTGTATTAATTAACAAGAGAAATTTATTTAGTATATTAATAAAATTATTATAATTTATTTATAGTTTTCTTATATGTAAAAAAAAATAAACTAACATTCTTTATATAACAGAATCTTACAAAACAGATATAATATATTTGAAAATAAACTTGCACGTAGTGTGGAATAAAATCTAATATAATAAAAATATAATTTTCCTTGATTCCTCATAATATAATATATCATAAAATATTCATAAGAAATTTCCCTAAAATAAAATAATATTACTATTCATTCACTTGCATTTGAAATTTGCTATTTAAGTATTATTACATTGAATATATCTTATAAAATAATGTTTGATATCTCTAATTTGGTTAGTTTGAATTAAAACATTTGGCACACATAATTTTTGTTGTTACTAATTAGATTTTGTTATATATTAAAAAGAAATTATCACTTGAAAAAACCTAATACTATTATAATTTTGAAATTAGCTTATTCTGCACGCATGATTGAGAAATATAGCAATTCGATTGATTTCTAACCTTTGTGCTTACGGAAAACAATTTCTAATTGTATGTCTCACAAATAATATTCTGAAATCAATGTTTTAAGATCATATATCCAATTTAAAAAGCAAAACACTATTAGGGAAGAATTGATGACATGAGTGACAACATTTTATTGTTTTTTAAACAACCGCAGTCCAACGAATTGTCTTAATATCTCAACACTATTATACGATTAAAGTTAAAATCAAAATACACACATCTCATATAGCAACACATCTCATATACCAACACATCAACCACTAACCCAATTATTATTTAGAGAAACATTTTCATTGTTTTTTTCGAAAGTGACATGGATTTTTCTCAATGACATTCACTAATAATGAAATATATGTAAAATATTTCATAGATCGACGTAGACGTGCTGAGCATAGGAACTATTTGCGGAACTGCTAGTTATTGGGGATTACTCCGTACTTGAACTTTAAAGAAATCTAATCGAATTCTTGTTGAGAATCCGAACTGGTCTTTTTGGAAATAGGGGTGCACTTTGCGAACTCGCTGTTCTCTGATTGGAGGAGGGATTTGCTCTATCAATTGGGTGAATTTTTGCTCTTGTTTTTCAATGCGTATTATCAAGGTTTGTGTCGCTACATCTTGAGTTGATGTGAAATTGATCAATGAATTGATTATTTTTTAAAATTTCGGTAATCTCGTCCATCCAATTTGATTGAAAAATCGATTCTATTGGGAGACGAATCACGGCAGAAGTTGATCCTCGTGTGGGGTCATTTCGGATTCAGATGGTTTCAAATCTATAGACGATATTGATAACAATTGCCGTATTTGAGGTCGTTGATGAGCTTCTTAGAGGCGCTTGGGTGTCAGTGATTGTGGATACAATCATTTAAAGTTTTGATCACTCACCCAAATCTTCATCCTTTTATACTCTTCCTTGATCCGTCTCTCTTGGCATCAGATGAAGCCAAAAAGATAGAGTAGAAGTTATTGGGCTATGATCAAGATCAGCTCTCTTTGATTTTAGACCTCAAACCATAATATCATATTGGCCCATTGCAGCTTTAGCCCACTTTTGCAAAACTGAAAACCAGGGCAAGAATTGCGGCTATGATTAACACTACGACTGATTATAATATATATTGTTCGTTTGTTTGTTGTTAATGGTTGCGTTTATGGTTCATTATATGTTTTTAATCGCACTGCTGTTTTAATCAGCAGTCAAAAAATTGTAACGTAAAACGTTGACTACTGCGATTAACCGCAAATAGTTGCGACAGTTAAAAAAACATCAATTTATTGCAACCGCAAAAAATTGCGGCTACCAAATAAATATGAATAATATTTATTAGTAGGCTCGTGGTTCATGCGAATTCGTATTGTTATTTACTAATATGAACAATTTTACATCTATCTTTTTATGATTTTATCATTCTTCTTGTCTCTACACTACAAGAAAACATGCGATTTGCGACCACGTGATGTGGTCGCAAAATACTAGTCGCAAAAAAAATTAGTCGCAAATCAGTCGCACATTTGCGACTAATTTGCGACCACGGGAATAGTGGTTCTTTTGCGACTAATTTGCGATCACAAGATGGTGACTATTTTTGCGACTAATTTGCCACTGAATTTTCGTAACAAATTTTGCTACTGTTTTGCGACTGTTTTGTGGTTGCTAAATATGTAGTCGCAAAACAGTCACAAAATTTTGTGACTGATTTGCGACTGCGGTAGAACCGCAGTTGCAAAACAGTCACAGTTTTTTGTGACTCTTTTGCGACTGCAGGAGAACCGTAGTCGCAATTTTTTGTGACTGTTTTGCGACTGCACATATCTCGCAGTCGCAAAACAGTCACAAAAAATTGCGACTGATTTGCGACTACAGGAGAACAACAGTCGCAAATCACTCGCAATATTTTGTGACTGATTTGCGACCACATGTTTGAAGGAGTCGCAAATCGGTGGCAAAATTTGCGACTGATTTAGGACTAATTTGTGACTACACCGTAATTAGATTTAAAAAAAATATTATATTTTTTATTATTATTGGAAAAAAAAATATTAATTATTTAAATTTTTAATTTAGAAATATTTCAATTATTTTTAAAAAATGTAAAATAATATTTATAAATTTAAATTTCAATAATATTTTTGGAAATTAATTTCAATAATAAAATTAATTATTTGAAATTCGAAATATTAATAAAGTAATTTATATTAATTATTAATATAATTGCTTTAAAATATTATTATAATATTTATTATAATATTTATTAATTTTTATTAATGAATTAAAAATATTATAATATTAATTGAAAAATATGTAAACTAAATATTGAATAAAAAGATATACAAATTTAAAATTATAACATTTTTTATTAAAAATTATTTAATACATGAAAAAAAATCTAATTGTCCGGTGGCGGAAATTGGAAATCTGATGGCGAAAATGGGGTGGTGGGCGGAGCCGTCGATGGTTCCCCTGTGCAATCGTTATCCTGCATAAAGGAGGCGAATGCGGGATCCGTCCGTTGGATATATCCGAGGAGCATCTCCAAGCTCGAGATCTTCTTCTGGTTTTCTCTGTTCAGCTCTTCAATCTTCTCATATTTTTCCATAATCTGCGCGTTTTGTGCATTAATCAACGCGTTTTGTTCTTGAAGCATAACATACTCGGGTGAATAGGTTTGTACCCCACTACTTCTACCCGTAGACTTTACGCGGCTGAGGCTACCGAATCCATAAAGACGGCCTCGTTCATCAGGAATAGATGACTAGAAAATTACAAAAACGTAAATTAAATAATAAATTTAATTATTTAATTAACTAGAAAAATATGTTAAAAGAAAAAAGTTTGAAAATTTTTTTTTACCTGTAAGAAGATCTCATTCTTCTGTGCTTGAGTCAGCTCAATTGGACGGGAGGTTCAATCGGATGTTTCTGTTGGATCGACCTCCACGATCGCCATCTTCTCTTGGATGTTTCGTTCGTATGCTTCACAGATTTTTTTTGCTTTCAAATCTACATACGAACCATCCGGTCTTGTGTGAGTCTTTATAAAGACCTCACCTATTGAGACTGGTCGTCCCAAATTATGTTCCTTCACAGATATTAAAATATTATTTAATTACGAGAAAAAATATTAATAAAAAAAAATTTACTTACCATTTCCTGCTGGACCTGAATGTAGGATTTTTGGTCCGATAAATATTTATGCGGGCCAAGACTATCCCGAGCATAGTTGTGGGTATGAGAGGATTTCGTACTCCTCTCGGTAGATGTTTCTATTGCCCAATAGTCTGTCATTATTTTGTACAAACTTGGGGAAATCCCTCTGGGACGGTTTCTGGTTGTATGAACCGTGCTCACCATCCCTTTCATCCACCTTACGCAGACGGCCTCGAACTCTTTTCGTACCACCAAAGTGATCAGAGGATCCCAGGTGTACAATTGCTTGAAATTTTACATCTATCTTTTTATGATTTTCTCATTCTTCTTGTCTCTATGATTCTCTCATTTTCACTTTCTTTCTCCCTTAAAAATTATTACAAATAATTACTAAATTAGAGTTTCTTCATATCTTTGACCGAATTCTCTAACTAAGAATAAAATATTAAAATAAATTGGATATGAAGAAAATTATTAAATTGGAACTAAAGTTATTACATTAATTTTTTCAGATCAATATATATGTTATCTTTTATGAAGAAATGTCTCTCAAAATCTAGTAAAATTATTTTATTAAATACATTTTACATTATGAAAACTAAATTATTCGAAGAGAAATTATCTAAAATAACATTGTTTTAAATTTTTATTTTAAATTCAGAATCGTTAGTTTTACTTTCTATTAATAGCACAAAATTAATATTAAAATATTTTAAAAGATTTTTATATTAGAAAAACTTTAAATTATAAATTAGAAAATAAGAATTCAAACACAATGTTTTAATTTTATTTGTAATTTATTTATAAAAATAATTATTTTCACACACGAATATGTTTTATTTTGAAATTTTAATTTTACTCTACTAAATTTGGAATAAAAAATAAAATGTATTATTTTAAGAATTACTCTTATACATACGAACACAAAAATAAAATAAAAAATTGATGAAGTAAAAAGGTGATTTTACTTTATATATCTATACTGCGACTTAAACATCTTCAAGCTTTTCTGATCAATTTTTGTTCTAAAAAAGACACAGAAATTAATATGAGATTCTTATTGGTTAAAAGTGGGAAAATATTCAAAGATACAGTCGTTCAAAGAAGTTAAAAGTATCAATTATATTAGTATTCCCAAGAGAGCATAATGAATAAACTCAACCCCACGAAATTAAACTAATAGCATGCATGAGAATATGTAGACAGAAACTACTCCAGATTCACTTTGATCTCTGATAAGTTCAAATTATTTAAAGTCATGCCAAACCCAGAAAGAGTTTTAATCTGAGATCAAACTCAAAAGAAGAGAAAGAAACACAAACAGATATAGTTCAAATGGGATAAAAGCAAAGTACGAAAGCAATAGAGTTCGAATCTGGAAAACAAAGCAACATAAGATGATAGAGTTTCACTCTTTATGATGTTTGGAAGACATCAAGAGATCGAGAATGCTGAAGTTAATTTTCGGGAAACTGAATGCGACATCTCCTTGGAGTAATGCTTCGAATGTAATTGATCCTTGCATGATTTGGTTCGTAAAGTGCGACTTTTGGGTCTGTAGGACGCCTCAAATTCACCTCCTCGAGACACGGTGCGTTCCGGAGAAAGAATTCTACCATATCAAGCTCGTGACTGTGGTCTTTGTAGCCATTGATGTCGACAAACCTCATACTCTTCAAATCGTAGTTGTAATTTTCAATAGCTGGCTTCTGATGAATCTCCCATGACATTTCAGGTTGAATTGTGAAGCTATTGATCTGATCATACATATATATATAACACAAAACGTACACTTCGATGAAGTTAATTAGCCCATGCATGGTAATGATTGAGAGAGAGAGAGATGAAGAGAGAGAGAGAGATAGAGAGAGAGAGAGAATGTTGCGGAGCCATCTAAGTTGGGAAAAGGAATAGCCTTCAATGCCGAACAAGAGTTAGATCGAATGAGAAAGATTGAAGACAATTTGAGTCAGAAACGAGAGGAAAGCATGGGTCGGATGGCAAGGAATTTCAAGAAGGCACTTAAGCGCATTGAGAAAGGACAAATCAAGCCGCACAGCCAAGAACAGGGAACTTATCAAAATCGCTTCAGCAATAAGTCACAGTGGATGGAAGATGGAAGATCAAGTAGACGACAAGACGTGCAATGCCATGAGTGCGAAGGATATGGACATTTCAAAGCAGAGTGTCCTCTCACCAAACGCAAGGAACTGAAGTGCTATGAATGTAAAGGAGTTGGGCACATTAAATCAGAATGTCCAAACCTTCAGAAGCGCAACGATAAGTCGCTATTGAGCTTTAGTGAGACCGAGTCGGATGACAGTGAAGAAGACGATGAGATGTTAAACTTTGTAGCATTCACAAGTGAAGTAGTCAGGAAATCCGATCAGGAAACTGATTCTGATGATGATGGTGAAGTGGATGCGAAGGCGGAGTACCGACGCCTCTATGACAATTGGGTGACATTGAGCAATGCCAACCTCCGACTTCTCAAGGATAAGGCCATGCTGGATGCAAAGGTCAACATCATGGAAATGGAGTCTGACAATAAAAGGAGCTGTGAATCTGAGTGCAACGCTGATGAAGTAGAAACAGTCAGACCAAGCGAACAACATTCAGATGCCAAGAGGATCCAAATGCTAGAAGCAGAAATGATAAAATTGAAGGATCTTCTAATTCAGACAAAGGAACGCAATCAGACGCTAGAACATAATCTAACAGAGAAATACAAAAGGATTAGGCTGCTGAATCAGGGTTCAAAGGATCTGGATAGGCTTCTGGAGATGGGAACTCCCACTGGACGTACGTGGGGTCTTGCTTACAGAGGATACACAGAGAGTGGCTGTGTCACAGAAAGTCCTGACTACACAAATCTCAAGAACTTTGTTCAGAGTGAGAAAGTGAAAGTTCCAGGAGTTCAAGGTGGAGTGTCTGAGCACAAGGAACTTACAGTAAGAGGCAGAGATGAAATCCAAAGAGCCAAAGAGCCAAACGTTAAGGGGTGCTACTTTTGCGGGAAGAGTAGGCATATTAGACTCAATTGCTACAGGATGACCAATCGTATAAGGCAGGCTTGGAAGTCAGGTAAGTGCTTTCTTGAGCCCAGTCAATTTAAGAAAGTATGGATTGACAGGAATTACCTGTACTACTTAAGTTTGTCTGAGTTGAACAGGGAAAAACAGTGTAGTGCTCCAGAACAGACTCCCGGCTCGAACAAAACAGAGGAGGAAAGAATGTGTGGAAAAGTGGCTTACATCTCAGGAACTGATAAAGAGTCGACACCATGGTATTTTGACAGTGGCTGCTCACGGCATATGACTGGTAATCAGAGGGTGTTGGAATCATACAGAGAAGTCAAGGCCGGGAAAGTAACCTTCGGAGATGGTGCAAAAGGAAAAATATTAGGAGTTGGAATGATTAGAAATGACTCACAACCTCCACTGATGAATGTCTACTACGTAGAAGGACTCAAGGCGAATTTGATCAGTGTAAGTCAACTATGTGACGAAGGGCTAAAAGTGTTCTTCACTAAGGATGAATGTCAAGCGATGGATAATCAAGGGAACTTGATATTACATGGGTCCAGGTCGAGTAACAACTGCTACATGTGGAATGTGACTGCCAAATTTCTGTCAGTAGTTGAATCTCAGTTGGAACTGTGGCATCGACGACTCGGACACATGAATATACATGGTCTTCAACGAATTGTGCAAGCAGAGGTGGTTCGTGGAGTTCCCAAGCATGAAAAGGAACTTGGGAACACATGCAAAGGGTGCTGCAAGGGAAAGCAAATAAAAGTACAATACAAACAGGTACCTGAAATCGGTTCTAAACGAGTCTTGGAACTGATACACATGGACTTAATGGGCCCAATACAGACAGAAAGTATTGCCGGTAAGAGGTATATTCTGGTTATGGTAGATGATTTCTCACGGTTCACTTGGGTGAATTTCTTGAGGGAGAAATCTGAGGCATTTGAGAAGTTCAAGATCTTCACACTACAAATGCTCAATGACGAAAGGAATATTGGTCAAATAAGAAGCGATCATGGTGGAGAATTTCAGAACGAGGTGTTTGAAAGCTTCTGCAACAAGTATGGGATTAGACATCAATTCTCAGCACCAAGGACTCCACAACAAAATGGAGTGGTGGAAAGAAAAAACAGAACTCTACAGGAAATGGCAAGAGCGATGATGCACGCAAACAATGTGGCTCATGGTTTTGGGCTGAGGCAATAAGCACGGCGTGCTACATCATCAACAGAGTTTATGTCAAGCCGGGTACCAAGACTACACCATATGAAATCTGGAAAGGGAAGATTCCAAATTTGAGCTATTTTCATGTTTTTGGGTGTGTATGTTACATACTCGATGAGAGAAATCACCTTGGGAAATTTGACTCTAGAAGTGAAGAGGGGTTGTTTATGGGTTACTCAAACCACTCCATGGCGTATCGGGTTTATAACAAGAACCTTAGGATGATTGTTGAATCAGTAAATGTTGTGTTTGATGATCGAAGTATACTAACAGCTGAAAGAGTTACAAAGGAAGAAGATGTGCAAGGCAACCAGAACAGAGCTGATGCATCACTGCCAAAGGAGGACATTGTTAAAGATGAGGGTACAAAGGAAGGAACACGGGCAGAGAATCAGCTACAAGTGCATCGTAACCACTCAGTAGGTGATGTGATTGGAGATATTCATGGTGATAGAAGAACCAGGAAATTTCAGATTGATTTCAAGAATATGGTCAAGTTGGCATCATTTGTGTCACTCATAGAACCGGAGGATGTGAGTGCGGCACTGAAGGATGAATCATGGGTAGCAGCAATGCATGAGGAACTAGAGCAGTTCAATAGACACGACGTATGGGATTTGGTGCCTAAACCAAGCAATGCCAATGTTGTGGGAACAAAGTGGGTCTTTAAAAATAAGATCGATGAAGATGGAAACATTGTTAGAAATAAGGCACGTTTGGTTGCTCAAGGCTACAGTCAGATAGAAGGAGTGGACTTTGACGAGACCTTCGCACCAGTGGCACGTATGGAATCGATCCGGCTACTCTTCGGCATAGCATGCAAGATGGACATCAAGTTATTTCAGATGGATGTAAAAAGTGCATTCCTGAATGGGCTACTCCAGGAGGAGGTGTATGTGACACAACCCAAAGGGTTTGAAGATCCTAAGTTCCCCTCACATGTATACAAACTCAAGCGAGCTCTATATGGACTTAAGGGCATGGTATGGGCATCTCACTCAATTCTTGTTAAGATCTAACTTCAGAAGGGGGAACGTGGATAAGACCTTATTCATTCAAGAAGAAAAGGGTCATATGTTGATGGTTCAAATCTATGTTGATGACATCATATTTGGAGGAACCAGCAAGGTACTTGTAGATCGATTTGTGATGAATATGACGCAGGAATTCGAGATGAGTATGGTGGGAGAGCTCAACTACTTCCTCGGACTGCAAGTGAAGCAAACATCAGAAGGGATCTTTGTGTCACAAAGCACCTATGCACGGAATCTTGTGTCTCGATTTGATATGCAGACGAGTAAAGCTGCCGTCACGCCTATGAGCACTACTATCAAGCTGTCCAGAGATGAAGAAGGGCCACCAGTCGACGAAAAATTATATCGAGCCATGATAGGGAGTTTACTCTACCTGACAGCAAGCAGGCCGGATCTGTGCTACAGTGTGGGAGTGTGTGCAAGATACCAGGCCAATCCACGGGCATCACACCTGTTGGCTGTCAAGCGCATACTAAAATATGTGAAAGGGACAGCAAACCTAGGTATGTGTTACACAAAAGAGACAAATACTAACTTAGCTGGTTTTTGTGATGCAGATTGGACAGGTAGCACTGATGATCGAAAAAGTACCTCAGGTGGATGTTTTTTTCTTGGAAATAACATGATCTCTTGACACAGCAAGAAACAGAACTGTGTGACTTTGTCTACCGCGGAAGCAGAGTACATTGCCCTGGGTAGCTGTTGTACTCAACTACTATGGATGAAGCATATGTTGGCCGACTACGGTATGAATACTGCACCCTTGCTCATACATTGTGATAATATGAGTGCTATGAACATATCTAAGAACCCGGTACAACACTCTAGGACTAAACATATAGATATAAGGCATCATTTTGTCAGGGAACTGGTAGAAGATAAGACTATTGAAATTGCGCATGTCACCTCTGAAAAACAGCTTGCTGATATTTTCACTAAGACTTTAGATGCAAACACATTTATCTCTCTAAGAAAGGCACTCGGGATGTGTGAATTATAACTGGTTGTACGACAGTGGGGAGGACAGGCAACAAACGTGCATATGTATATCACATGTTGAATATGGTCAGTCTAGTTGTGTGATCGGTAGTTAGTGGCAGTCTTGAGTCTCTACGAACAAATGAACATATAAGGAAGGGAGTAGACATAAGGTACACAAAAAGGAAAAGGGGGGAAAACAAAACAAAAAAACACGTGAATGAAACCACGTGGATAAAAAACCAGGAGAAAGGGGGCATTGATGAATAAGGCCTAAGATGATGGATACTCAGTTTGGCGTAAGATGCTGCCACATTTTGTTCTAGGCTTGATCACTGTCCGGATTAGGCAGAACGAAGGACTTAGACTAGATGAGGTGTTTTCGGGTCAGGTTGCTACCACAATCTGGACTGAAATAGATCCAATTCGATGTGATAGTCGCTGGTTCTGAAGAAAAAATTCTAATAAAATAGTTTATACAAAAAAAGGGTATCTTCCTTGATGTTCACAGTGATGAGATGACTAACTGCCATGAGACTCTGTTACGCAATTTAGGTTGGTCTGTTCTGTGTGCTTGCATCACCTATATGGCTTTGGTTTCCCATTTGAGTACAGGACAGTTTAAATTAAGATGTTTCCGTGGGTTCAATTTTTTTTTACTATTCTCTATTAATATATGTCATGCTATCTATCATATAGTTCGAACTCTTATGCCAGTTCCTTGCTTTTAAATTGCCTGTGTTAAAAATGTCTGATTATTTATCTTGGGGCACTTGCACATTTTAATCTGTGTAGCGGTTAAATATTAAACTGCTCTGAGTCACTCTCACTAACCAGTGTCATGTTTTTTTTTGCAAAACGATGCGGCCGAGGTACCCCTTCCCTTCGCATTTGCTCTCTCCACGGGTGTATTTAAGAGTGTCTCTCCGTCTCTCTCGTGTATGTATCGACACAAATTCATCCACAAAAACAAAGGGGGCGCAAATTTCACCCTCAGAAACCCTAGCGTGCCGAATTTCAGAAACCTCCATGGCTTCTTCTTCCCGGAGACCTTTCACCCGCCGCGCAGCAACCCTAGAGCGCGAACTCGCTGCTGCACTCTCTGCCGAACAAGAAACCCAGTCCGCCCCTCTTGCACTTCCGGCTCCACCATCCTCCTCGCTCCATGCTCGTAGACGTGGTAAGGCCCCTGTAAATTCTTCACCCTCACTCTCGGATGCAGAGATGGAGGATGTCGAAGATCCAAGAACCGGAGGATATTACCCTTACACGGTGCTTGAAGCCCGATTCGAAGAGAAACGTGCTACGGTTGCAGCGGCATTTCGGATTAATCCCGAACTGTCCAAGCCGATGACAAGGGCTTTCAATCAACGGTTTGCCTCCATCGATGCCGCGACACGCATGAAACAGTTTAATTCTCGGGAATTTCTGGATATGAAGTATCTTCGGCTCGAGGACTCCAACCTCACGGAGGTGAAGGAAATCATTGAGAAAGCTGGGCTAATCTACACCGTACTTGATGTAAGTCCTTATATCCCTGAAATTGTGAGGGAATTCTATGCGAATCTTGGAGATCTAGAGTATCGCATAGGCACAAACATGATTTATGTTCGAGGCTTGATGTACGACTTCACACCGGACATCATCAATGAGATGTACTCACTTCCAAACTCGGAAGAATCAGCGATGTCAAATGGGTGGATGTCTGAGAACCTAGATGTAGTCGTGCATGCTCTCACAGGTGGGAAATGGACCCGCTGGAAAGGCTTCTGTTCCAAGCATATGACGCCTACAATGCAGCTGTTGTACAAGTTTTGCTGTCGAAATTGGTTACCTACCTCGAACAAGACCTCGATGATTAAAGGCCGAGTGCAGTTCCTGTCAATGCTGCTTCAAGGGAAGACTTTTGACTTCGGAAAAGTGGTCTATGACCAAATAATGAAGATTGGACGATCTCCGGATAAAACCACGCGGCTCATTTTTCCCAACCTGATTCATAATCTGCTTATGTATCAACGTCACGTACCTGGACATCGTGGTGACTCCGCCTCTCGCACTCCCTTAGCGATGGTTCTTGACCCCAAACAGGGGAGAAGTGTGAAGAAGGATGATGCAACGCCATCTACACCATACATCCTGGACGACCTGAAGGAGCTAGCTCGGCTGGTTAAAGCTATGCAGATGCGGGTTATTGGTAGTGCATTTTTCCCTTACTTGTTGTTACTCGTGCCTTTTGTGTTCTAATATTTTTTGTCTAATTGTGATCTCAAGAAGGGGGAGAATACACGGGTGGAGGTAAGCGCCAAGATGGGGAGGATACGTCGGAAGGAGGCGAGTCCGGAGAGGAAAATGGCTAATGTGTACTCTGGTAGAGTCCAATAGATAGGGGGAGCCACTGTGTTTAGCTGTGATGCGAATCTCTTTTGAGATTGGCTCTGTTTTTTTTTGTGTTATGCTCTATTTTCTTTAGAACCTCTGGAACATGTGTGATGTTGTGTAAGAGCATTGAACCTTGTGGTAGACTAACCTTGATGTTAATCTGATAGGCTTAAGACTACCTGTGTGATGCATGTTCTCTGTGTGTGTGGAGTGTGTTAATGATGATGCAGGTTTCTGGAGATCTCACATTTAGACAAAAAGGGGGAGATTGTTAGCACAAGGATTGTGGCTAAACAGATGGAGCAGTGTGCAACACGCAAATCTGGAAGCGGGAAGTTTGAAAGTGCTGACGTGGCACGATCTCATTGGAAAGGAGATATCAAACTGTGTAAGGAAGAAAGGATATTCAAAGAAAGCAAGTACGTGGTGATGAATATTGCTGAATATTCATTTAGGAAAGTGGAAGCCCTAGTGCAAGACACATAAAAAGGTGATGTCGTGAGGCAGCTAGGGTTGTCGCTCAAGTCAAGAAAGTATTGCTCTGTGTGTAAGGCGATTACACACGTTCTCTGGTGAGTGAATAAAGAGTGATCACAACTGTTGTTGTGGGTGAGTTGGGTAGATTAGGAATTGGTCAGTGGCATGCTAAGTGTTAGCAGTGCATAAATCTGATTAAACACTATTGTAGAATTGTGTTTAAGTGATTTCTAATATAAGTTTTGTGTGTTATACAAAGTTGTTGGCATTCTCTATACTCTAGTGCTTTCAAGAGAGAGAGACGTACATCGATCACAACTCGTTCGAGGAGAGGGCAATGTTTGATGAATTCAGCGATGTCGAAAAGAGTTCAAGTTGTTGGAGCTTTAAACTCAATCTGAAATCTTTGTAAGTTCTCAAACACGAAAACTGGTTTTCTCAATCCTTCAGCTGTGTATCGATACGTCATTGACTGTATACACATGTGAGAGAAAAGATCAAAACTCAATCATAACCAAGAACGAAAAATTATGAATAAAAGAAAATAAAGACCAACTCTGAAACACACATGAAAATATTATTGAAAATATTACGGGCTCCGGATCGGGAGGCCAACCCCGTAGGTACGTGACTAAGTGAGTAATTCGTTACCCTCTTTGCTCGGATTCCTCTTTGTCGGTGATTCGACGATCAAGGGAATCCGAGAACCTAGTCGGATAAGATTATCCGAGTGATCGGGTGATCGGGATTAGATGATACCTACTCGGCCAGAAGGTTGGCCTGGACTTAGAGTCTTTCAGACCGAATGATTGGCTGGCCGAATGATCGGGTGATACCTTCCATGATTGGTTGGTCGATCGGTTCTGCTTATGGCCGAATCGAGTGTGTCTTTGGCTGGATATTGGTTGATACTTAGAGAATTGGTGGAATTTCGCATAAATTGCATTTATTTATGCATACTTTAAGGCTTTTATCAAATAATACTTGCTAAGGGCAAGTTATTTATGCATCTTTGAATTTTTAGGAAAAGATGGTGATCATGCTAAGGAATTGACTTGAGCACAAGGCTGGTGACCTGAGTATATTGGTGGTGTGCTGATCCGGGTTGTTAGGATCGTTCAAATGTGTAAATTGTCATACTTAATGAATCCTATTACTATAGTTAAATAAAATCTGGATCTATTATCTAATGAATCTTTCATATCGACTCTAAAACTCATGAATCTCAGAACATAAATCGAATTTGGAATTAATCTAAATAATGGACCCTAAATATTGGACTTTGGACTCGGAATTCCTTGGTGAATCCGAAAGAAAACAACCTCTTCGGACTGATAGTCCGGGTAGGGGTGTTTCAAGTTGGTATCAAAGCATACTTGGTCTTAGGACATGTTAGATTTGGGTTAAGTAGACCACCCATTAGGCAACCAGGTCTTGTGCGTGTTAAGTGTCGAGACTAAGCAAACGGTTTGTAGATGGGTAAGAGTAACAAGACCGGGAAAAATTAAGAATGATAGGGCAAAGGGTGGTGAACCAAGTCAAGTGATTGGAGCCTTGCTGAATCCAGATGTGTTTGAGCTTTCGATAGTGCATGTCGCGGCGACTGAGCATGACCATCCAGAGGGTGAGGATGAGGAATCTACTGCTCATCGCACACATGCGGGTGAAGAAGTGCAACATGACCAAGAAGCCACAAAAGTGATCCCAAATGCAGTTCCAAGTCCACAAGAATGCGGAACATAATGAGGACTATGATAAGTCAGTTGGCTATATTGACTGAGGCGGTTATGCCCAAGGCATCGGTACATGAGGTGCCACAAATGGGCGACCAAAGGTCGTCGGTTCGTATGGAGAACCAGGATGTGGTGATACTTGATGATGCACCCAAGTATTCCAGGAAGAAGGTGTGGTACTTGAGTATTCTCGAAAACATGATAAACCTGAAAACAGGTAGTTTCGCTAGGGGCTCTGATCCAATTAAGGCCGACAAATGAAAGAACCAATTTGTGAGGAACTTTTAGTCAACTAGGCGTCCTAGTGACTACCAGAAAGATATTGTAGACCACTTCCAAGAAGGGGATGAACATAATTGTTGGGTTATCTTGGATAAACGGTTGGGTGAAATGATTCAAACCTTTGAGGAAGAATTCAACAAGAAATTCTTCTCACCAGAGGCATGGGACCGATTGGAACGTGCATACCTGGAATTGGTTCAAGGGAGCCGAGCTATCGGGAGTATGAAAAAGAAAAAGCGTTATGTGGAAAGAGACCTTGTGGATGAACTCGGACAGGTGCACCGGTTCATGCGTGGACTACGGGTTGAGATTCGTAACCACAGTTTGGGTTAGAAGTTTGGGTCAGTCACCAAACTGGTGGAAAGGGCTACCCTGATTTTGGAAGGGATTGACGAAGAGAACTGATTGAAAGAATCCAAAGTGCTAACTTGTTACGGCCAGTCAAGTGGTGATGATCGGAAAAGAAAATGGGATAAGGTTGATGATTCTAGCAAACCTATGGAAAAGAACTAGGGAATCCAAGACGTGTGGTAGGAGGCACAGTGGAGAATGCTGGAAAAGGATGGGTGCATGTGCATATTGCGGCAACAAGGAACATGGTACCCGGAATTGCCCAAGGATGGACCATGGACAAAAAGGATTGTCCCGTGATGACTCAAGGACTTGCTACAACTGTGGTAAGTGAGGACACATTAGGAAGGATCGTCCCAAGAGGCAAGCGGAAAAGGCAACTCGAATGAAAGGACTACCGCAAGGTAATCAAGCCCGCAGCCAAGAGGTAGGCCGTGGTATTGTGGGTATATGAGCTATCCCGGGACATAGGCGATAAGAGCAAGTACATATTGATCACTAGTACGTACATAACCCTAACTTTTAATTAAAAAATGGGCATTGAATGGCATGCATAAACAGTAGGATACTTAGCATTTCAGATGATTGTGTAGGGACCTTGGTTGTGGACGGTATTGAAGCATATGTCATGTTTGATTTTGGGGGTTCACATTGCTTTTTAAACCCAAAATGGTTTAAAAAGAATGGAATTCAAGGAGAAACCACCTTTGGAATGAGTAAAATACAAGCGGCTGAAGGGCAAATAATGAATTTGTTGGGAATTGTGCGGAACATTCGGATTATGATTGGAAATGTCAGTTTGCCGGTTGACTTGTTAGTCGTCTAACTTAGGAATTACGAGATAATACTAGGTATGGGGGATTGGCTGGAAATGAACAAGGTGACCTTAGAGTGTCATCGAGGACGAGTTTGGTTTGAGAAAGAGAGAGTAAGATTGGAGTTCCAAAGGATCTAACCCAACTCGGGAAGTTTGATAATCTCACCAGTCCATGCAGAACGAATGTTTGAGAAGGGGTGCGGTGCCTATGTAGGCACGATAAGCACCAAGGGAAAATAGAAAAGTTGGGAGTTAAATGATATTCTAATGGTCAACGAGTTCAAGGATGTGATACTGGATTGATCTCTTACTACTTTGGAATTCAAGTAAAGCAAGAAACCAATGGAATCTTTGTTAATCAACAATGTTATACTAAGAGGTGTTTAAGAAATAAGATGAATTATTTGAATCGATTAAGCATCCAGTGGAATGTGGAGCTAAGTTGTCAAAACACTACAAATAGGAGACTATGGATCCAACATTCTTTAAGAGCTAAGTTGTCAAAGCTCTACAAAGTGGATTTGTTTTCTACATAAAGATACGAAATTCACATGTATGTCGAAAAACAACTCATTGTCATTCTGTTCACTTGTGAAGCAGAATATGTAGCTGTTAATTCATATATTTGTCATGGAATTTGGTTATGAAATTTGTTAACGAAATTGAGTCTACCACAAGAAGAGCAAATAAAAATCTTCGTGGATAACAAGTCAGCAATAGCATTATGAAGAATCTAGTCTTCTATGATCACAGTAAGCACATTGACACAAGCTACAACTATATTAAAAGATCGTGTTATCAAGAAAGATGTGCAATTGAAATATGTGAATACAAATAATCAAGTAGGCGGCATATTAACCAATCCATTCAAACGCAAAAGATTTATCATGATGACAAGTTTGTTTGTAGTAACGAAATCAAATTTAAAAGTGGGTGTTAAAAACTAAAATTGATTTTATCTAAATTCTGGAATTTATCCAAAATCATCTTCTAGCTCTTTAAAAAGAAATATTTAGACACTTGTATTAAAATAATATAGATATTATAAAAGAGATATCTAGATTTATGATTTAAAATACTTAGATATTTTGTAGTCGGACCTATAAATAACTCTTTTGTATTCAAATTCTTCCAAGAAAAACAAATTACTTTAAAGAAATAAAAACTTCTTTTTTCTAAAATTTATAAATTTTAAAAAATTTTAAATACCTTTTCCACATTTTCTAAATTTACGAGAAATAAATATCCGTAATTAGTATATTCATTATCTTAAAAATCTATACGTGAGAGCCTATATATATATACAAGCCACCAAAATTGAGTTTAAACGTAACCAAGAGAAAAAATTTGTTAAAAACAAAAATGGAGACGACAAAACATATGAAACATGCATATTCTACTCTCTATATATGATGAAATTTTTTTGCCATGATAAAAAGTATTTAAGTATCTAAGCTTTAATGAAGAAAATATTGTCTTTTGTGAAATCTTATAATATCTTTTCCCAAACCTAGTTTGCAATAATTGTCTATTAGCTTATTTCTTTAACATATCACTCAAAATTCCTAAAAAATTTCTATAAAATATTTTAAATAATTTTATTGAGATAATGATCTATTTACGTATAAATTTAAAAATATTTACTTATATAATATTCGTTAGACTAATTTTGGATCAAACTGATTTTGGATCGTATCGATCGATACTATTTATCTAATGCAGCTAGGGCAACATGTGTGCATACTATAATGTGCATATTGAATTTAGTAAAGAAACAGATTTAAAAAACAAAATTTTGAGAAAAAGGTTACCTCAAGAAAGATGTTTGTAGTTGCGAGGACAGAAACTCCTGTATAACATCCCATTTTAGCAAACACCATTGGAGATGGATCGTAACAACGCCAATTGAAACTCCGATTATAATGTAAATTTGCCTCTTTTAGATCAGTAACTCCCCACAAGTTAACCATCCAAACATATCCAGCATAATTGTAGTATTCGAGAGTGGGTGCATCCACACAAATTTCATAGGTATACGTCATATAATTGAAAGTCAACGACTTGAAATTCTTATGATTTCGAGCATTGATGCTCAAGTATCCATACGATTCACACTGGATTAGTTCAAGAGATTCCAAATAGATGCAATTTCTGAATACTGCATCTATCAATTCCTTTGTCACATAGGTTCGCATGAGCGAGAGTGTCCTCAAGACCTTTAAACCCTTTGGATTAATCTCCGTCATATCGAAGTGGCACCATTTTAGCTTCAAGACTTTCAGTGTCTCGATAGCTGAGATATCCATTGGAATATATACAAATTTCTTGGCTTTGGAGAAATCTAACACAAGCTCTTGTATGTTTTTACTAATACAGATTTCGATCCACGAAACTATCTTATCCTCCAGACCGATATGATTGATAGGCAGAACAAATCGTTTGATCTCTGAGCCTTTGTGCCGAGCAAAAACATCGTCAACAATTGTTACAGCTGCTAATTGACTGCGTCGTTTAGAATACATACCAGTGAAATCGAGATCTAGACATCTTAACTCAGATTTTTTGAATACTCTGGACAAAGTACGATTTCGTAAAGCGGATTTGATGGGGAGATAGAGGGATGATATGAGCTCCAAAACATCTTCAGGAATCGTCTCAAACACATTCATCTTCTTATGTCGTGATTCAGACATTTTCATCTTCTTATGTGATGATTCTGACATTGTCGGAAGAGCAATGGATTCTCTTAATGATAAATTTTATGTGAATTGTTTCATGACAAAAACCAACGATTTGGCTATGCTTTTATACATATCCTTTTATTTTTGATTAATAGAGTCAATGATTTTTCAATGCAACGTGGAGTCAGTGATTAATTATGAGTCATTGAATTTAATTTCTTTTTGTCTTTTTACTAAATTTAATTTGGTTACTTTCTATATCTTGAGAAATACAGATTGGTTGGTCTTTTATTACCTTTTGTACACATTTGACAGCATAGTTAGTTATGTGAAATAATTATTAATAAAGATTTATATAGTAATTGTCTGGTAATATAACAAACTTCCATATTTTATCATATTAAATTAATCAAATTGAAAAGCAACACATGTCTTTGTAAAATCTATCTGTTGAATTTCATATTTCTTAATAAAGATTTTTTCGTTTTGAAGTAAATGCAACCATTCCTTATATATATTTAACCTTCCAAATTTAGTCATAAACTTACTATTTTATAGTTATACGTAATTAAATTAAATAATTACTCTCACTTCTATATAAAATTATAGAAATCTAAACTGGAATGAAGGAAACCATATTAATGTGCATGTACATTCTCACACAACTATGTGACAACTATACTATGAATTTCTCTTCTAACTAGGAATATTAAAAGCTATTAATAATGGAGTCTTAAATAAAAAATAACTAGATTTATACCCACGTGTTGTGTGGGAAAACATATTTACAAATTGTATAATATTATTTATTATTAAATATAAATTAAATATCTATATAATTTTAAATTTTATTTAAAATTATTTTTAATATTACTTTTTATATATGTAAATTTAGGAAAGAAAAATAATTGTTTTTAACAAATTTAATCATATTTTCTTGGTTAATTTAATATAATATATTGATTTTCTTATGAAATTAATAATAATAGTATATATTATAATTATTCTAGTAAGTTAAACTCATTTATATATTTATTTGAAATTTATTAACACGTACATGCACATTAATATGAGTAACATATCAGGATAAAATTATTTTTTATAATGTTTATCAAATAATATATTAGAAATAATGAACGTATTGTATGAAATCATTACATTAGGTACATTAGGCCTATATATAGCTTAAATCTTTTCTTATATTGAAATTTAAATCCCAATAAAAGAGTTCAAATTAAGACCAGACATATTCAAGTACAATTTGAAATTGATATCTTAAACCAACCAATAATACGAAGGTGTTCTAATGGTGGAGATACTAAAGTTTAAAAAGGAAGCCTAAATAATAACAAAAGAACATAACCGTAACCCAAAGAGCCTAAATCATAACTCAAATCTTTGTGCCTATGNAGGGGGAGAATACACAGGAGGAGGTAAGCGCCAAGATGGGGAGGATACGTCGGAAGGAGGCGAGTCCGGAGAGGAAAGTGGCTAATGTGCACTCTGGTAGAGTCCAGTAGATAGGGGGAGCCACTGTGTTTAGCTGTGATGCGAATCTCTTTTGAGATTGGCTCTGTTTCTTTTGTGTTATGCTCTGTTTTCTTTAGAACCTCTGGAACATGTGTGATGCTGTGTAAGAGCATTAAACCTTGTGGTAGACTAACCTTGATGTTAATCTGATAGGCTTAAGACTACTTGTGTGATGCATGTTCTGTGTGTGTGGAGTGTGTTAATGATGATGCAGGTTTCTGGAGATCTCACATTTAGACAAAAGGGGGAGATTGTTAGCACAAGGATTGTGGGTTAGACAGATGGAGCAGTGTGCAACACGCAGATCTGGAAGCGGGAAGTTTGAAAGTGCTGACGTGGCACGATCTCATTGGAAAGGAGATATCAAATTGTGTAAGGAAGAAAGGATATTCAAAGAAGGCAAGTACGTGGTGATGAATATTGCTGAATATTCATTTAGGAAAGTGGAAGCCCTAGTGCAAGACACATATAAAAAGGTGATGTCGTGAGGCAGCTAGGGTTGTCGCTCAAGTCAAAAAGTATTGCTCTGTGTGTAAGGCGATTACACACGTTCTCTGGTGAGTGAATAAAGAGTGATCACAACTGTTGTTGTGGGTGAGTTGGGTAGATTAGGAATTGGTCAGTGGCATGCTAAGTGTTAGCAGTGCATAAATCTGATTAAACACTATTGTAGAATTGTGTTTAAGTGATTTCTAATATAATTTTTGTGTGTTATACAAAGTTGCTGGTTTTTCTCTATACTCTAGTGCTTTCAAAAGTAGCTACGTCAACACAAGAATCTTACAGTGCTCAAGAGTAATATGGTCGTATGAAATTACTTTGGATGAGTTGATTGTACCTCTGTGCTGTTTTGGATGTAATGAATGCGGCAAAACCAAAACTTCATATCTATGGATGATTGATGTGCTATGTTTTTTACACATCTAACAATTGTTTTGCAGTTTTTGACTCTTTATCGAGTTTTTAGTATTTTATGAATTTTTAGATGTTTTAGATCACATTGGATGAAAACAAACAATTTTGGAAATATCAACATGCAGAAATGGGCTGAAGTGTATGAGTTTTTGGAACCTTTTTAAAAGAATTCCCACCGAATATCAAATTCAAATTTTGTCACAAGATAAAAAAACGAGTTAGCTAGCATTTGCAAGTGGTATGAAGTCAATCCAACGGTTCGATCAAAAGTTATACTAAAGTTCGTAAAACGATTCTAGTCTGCCGAGCAGTAGAAGCATGTGCAGACTCTTACCTAAAATCAAAATTATCGATCGATCCCTGTTTCCAAAGATCCTCTGGGTCGACCATTGATTGATTCCGGCCCAGATCGACGAATCCAAAGCTAGTTCGATCGACCAAGCCTCCCAACAGAAAAGCAACTTATGTTTCTTTCCAAAATCATCTGTAAACAATCCTAGATCTATAAATACTTATTTTAGCCACTTTAAAAGGGGAAATTCTATTTTTATCATTCGTATTTTAGAGATTTTTTTTAGAGTTTTTGGGGAGATGAATCTTTTTTACTTTATGAAATTTGAGAAGATTTCTAAACCCTTGTTACTTTTTTATTATGCAATCATTTTCTTCAATCTTGTTTTGTTTCTCTATTACCATGTTTGAATAGATTCATAAGTAGGTTTAAGGGTTTTCCAAAGTATATTTCAGAGATTGAGAAATCAGGTTGGTAGAGTTAGGGTTATTCCTTTGGATCTTCATCTAAGTTATTCTCAGTGCTTAATCTGGCTTGACAACCTAGATTACTGATCTTAGGATTATTGAATTCATAAAAAGAGTATTTAATTTCTTGAAATAAATTTAGATGGGCAAATTGTCTTTAGCAACAAAAGCTGATATTAAGCTAGTTTTTTAACATATCATATTTATTCTATTAATATATGTTTAGGAACATGAATTTAAAGGACAACTTAGAAAGATGAGTTGTTAGGCTTATTAGTTTAGTATAATGACAATTGTCTAGCTATACATTAGTGTTATAAGTTCTAAACGGTGTCTAAATAAATTCTCTAATTCGAATAAATGATTTACAATTGTGATTCCTTGTGAAATTCCCTAAAACCTGATGCTTTTAAATTTCTAATTTACATCTACTTTGTTTGCTATCACTTATTTTTATAGTAGTTTAAAAACCACCACTCTTTATTTTAATCTTATCTTAGTTCAAATCTTACATATTGGTAATGCAACATTTTTCCTTGTGAATTCGATCTCCAAGTATTATTGCATTTGCTTGTGCATTTAAAGCCTAAGATATCAAGTTTTTGGCGTTGTTACCGAAGACCATTTGTGTTACTTATGAGTATAGGACTAGAGCTTAGTATAAGTGTTATAAGTTCTAAACGATGCCTGAATAAATTCTCTGATTCGAAAAAATGATTTACAATTGTGATTCCTTGTGAAATTCCCTAAAACCTGATGCTTTTAAATTTCTAATTTACATCTACTTTGTTTGCTATCATTTATTTTTATAGTAGTTTAAAAACCACAACTCTTTATTTTAATCTTATCTTAGTTCAAATCTTACAATTGGTAATGCAACATTTTTCCTTGTGAATTCGATCTCCAAGTATTATTGCATTTGCTTGTGCATTTAAAGCCTGAGATATCAAGTTTTTGGCACTATTACCGAAGACCATTTGTGTTACTTATGAGTATAGGACTAGAGCTTAGAATAAGAAATTTTATTTTCAGTACTAATATATTATATTTTTTGTGTTGTTAGAGGCTTGATAAGAAAAATTATAAAACGGAAGATGATTGGTCATGGGACTTGTTTTACAGCAAGTTCCAATTTTTTCCCTCCCTGCACTCTAACAAAGTGACTATAGACAAACGCTTAATGAGAGACAACCCATTGATATCATTTTTTCATTTTCTTGTTCATTTTTTCATTTTTCTTTGAATACGTTCATACCTTTGCTCTAATTTATTTTCACACCGAAACGATTTGAAGTAATTCTGGGGGAATATGTCTTTTATTACTAACCTATTTTTTTGTTGACTATGATCATTCCTTGGAACTAATTTTTTGGTTTGTGATCATTCTAACTGCTTTTGACTGCAAACTTTCCTAGTGAAAATCCATAAGAAGATCAATTTACCAAGAGGACCATACAACTTAAGAATTCGAATGATCGAGCGATAAGTCCAACCCAAATAAATTTTATTTCCTCATCTTGGGGTTTGGTATACATTGAGCTAAATTGACAATTTGAATCTATAAGATAATCCCATGTTGTACATTATGGTTATGCTCTCTTTTCCCTTTAAAACTATAAACCATTTGTGTTGGATTAGATGTGATTAAGTGGAAGTTAATCTGAAGGAGAGCGTAAACTCGCATCTTTTAGATATCATAAAAAAAATTTTCATACGATGATCGATAAAAAATACAATGCTATCCTAGGGAAAAATCGATAATCAAGGGAAAGACTCGATAAAAAAGCAATGATATCTTAAAAAAATAGGGAAAATCAATCCTATGGAAACAAGAAAACGGGGAGAAAAAGAACCGAAAGATAAAAAATGCCTTATCTTATTTTGGAAAAAACAAGAGCAATGAGTCCTTCAAGTTTTTTGATCGATACTTCCGTGCTGAGACTACATGCTAATTTTCTATAGATGTTAGCAGAATAATTTTTGACTTTTCAGTGTGGTTGTGGATTTAATTTGATGGTTATTGAGATTATGGTGAAGTACATTGAAATGTTTATCTAAGGTTGATGTTGTTTGATGTGGATTACAAAGTTTGAATTGATGTTGCATGGTTAATGTATGTGAGTCTCTACATTTCTAATTTTCTTTGTGTGTTTAGATTCTATGTCTTGTTTGAGCACAAACATAGATCTAAGTCTTGCAGAGTTGATATGTTAAGTTTTTGACACATTCTAAATATTATTTTGCGTTTGTTTTGAGTCTTTATCAACTTATTTAGTTTTATGAGTTTTTACAGGTTTTAAGTTAAATTGAATGAATACAAGCAATTTTGAAGAAGTTCCAATGCAAAACTGTGTTGAAGCAAATGACGTTTGGCATTTTTTGAAAAACTTCCAATTGTTGGATCAAGCTCAAATTTTGCCACAAGATATAAGAACGAGTTAGTTTTTATTTTCAAATATTTTGAAGTCAATCCAATGGTTCGATCAAAACTTATACTAGTGGTTGAAAAACCAGTCTAGTATGCCGAGCAGTAGAACCATGCGCATAAACTTACCCGAAACCAAAAGAATTGATCAATTCCCATCATCGTTTGATTCCCATTGACAAAGACCCTATGGACTGAAAATTTCTTTGGAATTGATTAATCCAGGCCCATATCAACCAATTCCATCCTAGATTGATCGAGTTAAATCTCCCAGCAAAAATAAAACTTTTGTTTCGATCTAAATTCATCTCTAAAAGATCCTACTCCCATAAATAATTATTTTTAGCCATTTTTAGAGTGTAGATTTTGTTCATTCATACTTTTAGGATTTCATTCCACAGTTTTGAGGGAAACAAATCTTTCATTTTACAAATTTTGAAAAGATTTATGAACCTTTGTTACTCTTTTATTATGTCAACCTTTTCTTTTATCATGTTTTGTTTCTCTTTTATGATGTCGTCCTTTTCTTTTATCATGTTCTATTACCATCCTTGAGTAGACTCATAGTTAGGTATAAGGATTTTCAAAGAGATTTCAGAGATTGATAAATCAAGTTGCAAGAGTAAGGTTATTCATCTGGATCTTCATTCTAAGTTGTTTTCAATGCTTAATATGGTTTGATCACCTAAATTACTGTTCTTACAGTAATTGAAATAATAAAAAGTGTAGCTTAATTTTTTAAAGAAACTTAGATGGAAAATTTGCATTAGCCAATGAACGTTGATGTTAATGCAGCTTGTGAATATATCAAACTTATTTGATTAATGCATGTTTACGAACTTGAATTTATCGATAGTTTAAAAAGATAGGTTTTTAGGAATATAATTTAGTACAATGGCATTTGGGTTGCTATAAATTAATGTTATGAGTTCTAGACGGTACCTAAATAAAATCACTTATTCAAACATATCATTAACAATCATGATTCCATGCAAAATTCACTAAACCTGACGATTTTATATTTCTGATTTAAACCTACTTTATTTTCTACGATTTATTTTTATAGTAGTTTAATAACCACGTACTCTTTACTTTTATCTTAACTTATTTTAAATTTTATATCTTCGTAATGTAACTTTAGTCCTTTTAGATTCGATCACTAAGTATTTATTGCAAATTTCTTGGGTTATTACCTTAGATATCACTAATCATAAGGGGTCTAGAAAATTCTCGCTTTGTTATGACTCAGTCAGATATCTTTGTCATGCAACCCTCACATACACTTCACAACACATTTCCCATGGTGTTACAAGTAGAACGACATCAAAGAGTTGCTTGAGCGTCCAAAACTCGGCCTTATGGTGTTGGTTTCTCTACAAGTGGGGGCTATTCAAATCGTCCTAATCGATCTTGTTCTCTTTGTTCGTAGTTGTCGACTTGGTCATGAAGAACGTTCATGTTATCAGCATCAGGTTTTCTATCTAACAGCGGTCATGGTCGAGACAATGGTTTTAGTCATGGAGCATTATCTGGTTGCCCATTCAGCCATTGTCGAAATGCCGATATGGTTGCAATGCTGCCCAAGATAACTTTGGTGCGTCAAAATCTCAACCTCATGTATTAACACCATCAGATCGCCAAGGTTTAAATTTTACTGAAGGTCAATGGGATGAATTGAAAGTATTCTTCACACAAACAAACCAATTCCACGTGATCGGCTCTCGAGTATTATTATCAATTTTGGTTCTTTGGTTCATCTTACCGGCCAAACTTAAGTTTTTATTTGATCACTCATCTACCGTTCTGAGTGCTATTGGTTGATCTAATGGTAAAGTGACAGTCACTACTCGGGTTGTTCGTAAAACACTTGTGAATTCTATTGTCTTAACGCGTGTTCCGTATTTCCCGAATTTTTAACTAACTTTGTGATGTAAGATTGAGTATCAATCCTCACAAGCGGTACGACCGTGACTCGCAAAACCGAAAATCTATTTTATCTTAAGCGGACAAGGGACCTAAAAGGAGAGGATTTTGATTGAATCACACGATCAAAGGTGAATCAAGGGAGTTTGAATCTCTCAAACTAACATAGCTATAGCTTTAATAGAAATAAAGTGAATCACACACTTAGTTTCTAAAGAACAAGAACAACATTTAAATACAAGCCTTGAAAGAAAATACTTTGTATTTAAATTTTTATTGAAATGATGGTATGCGTTTACAATGAGATCGTGCTGAGTTTATATAATGCTCATAACAACAGTTATAAGCTCTAAATCAGAAAAGGTAATCGTACATTTAAAGTATATGGTTGTTGGCAATTAATGTCTAGTTTGGCCAACGTGGAAAATGTATATGCTTGTATCTTGAAAGCTTAGGGGCGAATCTAAGATTTCTAGGTACATCTTGGATGCTTTGAAAAGTTTTAAATACGTGCCGAATTTGCAAGGAATATAGATGTTGCAATCGTTAAGTGCACTTCGATCAACATATGACAAGTCTTGGAGAAGAGGGATCTTCCTGATCCTGTGGTGGTTGGTACATGATAGGTTGATTTTAAGCTTTCTTAGGGCCTTAATAATCTTTCATGTACACCATATTTTTGTTTGCAAGTGATTAAACTAGTTGATCATCTAACTTGCAATAAACGGCTCTTGGGTTCATTTGAAGTCACGTATAGACCCACCTGGTCCAAGACATGTTTGGACTTCTACAAGTATTTAAGAAAGCTCCTAGAAGTACCATAAGCTCTCCTAGTCTCCAAAGAAATATTTGGAGATTTTCATATAAGGAAAGTTCCAAATATGATAATTTTCGGCAACTCCAATTTGATGAATGATGCATGACTTGATTTGGCATGGTTTGAGATGAGCTACATGTTGTCGCGTATCCTTTGTAAGTCAGGATTATAGTCATGTTTTGTTCTTGGCATTCCGGTTCTTTGTTAGGTTTGAATTTATGAACATACACTCTTATATCTTTTTCGCGTATTTGGCCACTTTTGTATTTTTTGGGCCAGCCGGGCCGGCGAGTTGGCCGGTGGTTGGACCGATGACCACATCACTTTGTTATATGTTTCGCAGCTGTTGAAACAAAATTCTTGTTTGGTCATTTTTCTGAAAAATTCTATAATGCGCATGATCGTTGTTACGATGACGCCGATTGGAGCGGGTAGTGAGTGTGATGGTTTGTACTTCTTTCAAGGTGTTTTTGGATTTCAAGTCAATGTCGCTGTGTTGGAGTCTCGCACAGTTTGACATCGTTATTTGGGTCATCTGCTCAGTTGTTGCTTTCTCAATGATCTACGGTTCTTGGTTTCAGTTATGATGTTTGGAATTCAAAAGAGTTATGTAACATTTGTGTCCGGGCCAAATTACACAGTTTTTCTTTTTTTTTCAGAAAATATTAATAAGCTGACGCTCTTTTCTCTTTAATTCATTATGATTTCTAGAGTACATATCAAACTCCAACACCTTGTAATTCTTCCTATTTCTCATTGTGGTTGATGACTACTAGAACGTTTTAGGTTTTTTTATGCGCACCAAATGTGAAGTAGTCATACTTTTACAGTTCTTGCTGCATGGTTGAAAGGCAATTTGAAAGAAAATTTCGAACATGCAATTTGAAAGAAAGTTTCGAACTGCATGTATTGACAATGGCATATAATTTCTGACTCTTTGGTCATTTTTAAATACTAAAACAAAATAGGTGAATTGAGAGAAAGCATTGTAATATTTTGAATATTGCTCGAACTTTCCGATTTCAACCGTTCTTACTGATTAATTTTTAGGCATAGTGTGTTCTTACTGGTTAATTTTTGGGGATAGTATGTTCGTACTGCTCCATATTTGATCAATCACACTCCCTCAAGTGTTCTTCATGGCAAAACCCCATATAAACTGTTATTTGGAGACAAGCTATCATATGACCACTTGCTCACTTTTGGGTTTTTATGCTATGCTCATAAAGGCACTCGTCGTCGGGATAAATTTGATGAACGTGCTACTCGATGTTTATCTTTTGGATATCTGGATGGACAAAAAGAATGTAAAATTTTTGATCTTGAATGAGAAGAATATTTTATCTCACGTAATGTGGTTTTGATATAAAAAAAAATTCTTTTTTCAAGATTTTTCGTCGCGGTTCAACCTCCTCCCTTCACTACTCTTTTTCCTATTCCATGAACACATGTGTGGAACCTATTGTTCCTTTTATCATCAACGGGGATAGGCTTCTCATAATTATGCAATATTTCTTGTCGATATGGGGATCATTTCGGAATAAACTATTCCCACTCTTTCACCTTGTGTTGTGTCTAATTCTCGTATTGCTCATGAAGTCGATGTTTTTCATGATTCTTCTTCTTCGGATGAGTTAGCGCCCTCTCTTGGAAAGGACAAATTACCAAAGTCGAAATCGGTTCTCTTGAAAGAATATGTCACATATTCCACGTCTTCACCTCGTCACTCATCACACTCGTATTCTCACTATCTGTCCCCTTCATGCATGTTCAATTGGGTATATCGCATCCTATTGGATTTTATCTCTCTACCCATCATTTTTATTCTCCCTATTGCTCGTTTCTCGCAGATATCACGGAAACGTATAAACGGTCTTCATTCCAAGACACAATGCAACATGAAGTTTGGATCAAAGCTATGTCTAATGAAACCAGAGCTTTAGACAATTATCGAACATGGGATATTTTTGACCTTCCTTCTGATAAGCAGATGCTATTGGTTATAAGTGAGTTTTTAATATCAAATTCAGTTCAGATGCTAGTATTGAACGTTACAATTCTCTTCTCGTCGCTTTTCAAAATCCACAAGAAGAAGGGTTGATTACACGAAATTTTTTGCTTCAGTTTCTAAATTTCTATGGCCTGTGTGTTTCTCGGTACTTATGCTCGTAATTGGGTGTTACATAGATGGATGTTCCTAATGCTTTCTTACATGGCATTCTGGATGAAGATTTTTTAATGAAACTTTTTCTAGGTTTTATTAAATTGAATTGTGAAAGTCTCTTTATGGTTTTAAGCAGGCACTTCGTTAAAATATATTGATTTTTTAACTAAATTAATAACAATGACATATATCATAATTATTTTAGTAATTTAAACCCATTTATATATTTATTTAAAAATCATTGTGGTGATAACACGTCATCATGATATTTTTGTTAATAATACGTCAGAATAAAATTATTTTATTAAAATATTTTTCACATAATATAATAGGGATAGGTATAATAAATGTTTATTTTGACAATTTATGATTATATTTGGGCCGTCAGAATTTTGAAGTCACTTGAAATATTGGTGAAATGTGATCAACTATTTTATTTCATTATGAGTTCAATTTATTATTTTCTCTAATTATAAATGTATTTTATTTTAATAAATTTTATATACAATTTTTAGAATTTACCTAGAGCCCCTTTGATCCAAGACAAGACCCTATACGCATCTTATATAATATAATTAGAAATGTTCATGCAGTTTTGGTTAAAAGTTAGATAACTATAACTTATTTATCTTCTGTAATTATCATGCTCATATAGGAATGATACTTTTGTAGTTTCAAATTATCTCCGAATTTTTTCAATTATATTGTATTATACAAATTTTTTATAAAATATGTCATTGATGACTAAAACATATATTAATAATCTATATAGAAAAAGATTAGTTTAATCATTTATGTAAGTCATCTATACATGTGAGTTACATTAAGTAAAAAATGTCTATTTATAAACAACTAAAAAATTTGCATGTGTCACACTTTAAACGGTTGAAAAACATAAGGAGACATTGTGTAATGACCCAATCGATAAAGGAAATTGAGTTACCCAGTTTGTTGGTGCAATTGAGTTTTGGTCCAACTTAGTTTTGGTCCAATTGAGTTTTGGTCCAACTTAGTTTTGGTCCAATTGAGTTTAGGTCAAACTTCGGCAAATCCTTAAGTATCATATACATGTATATAATTTTTGCGGGTGATAACTATGCATATAATCTTGGGAAATTGGCTTATTCATTCCCGTATCAAAAACAAGTGTTACAATGTTAGATTGTGCTAAAAACACCTATAATGTTCTATATTTCAAATTTACAACCTATATTAAAATTATATAAGCTATTACCCCAGCTCCATAATGATGTTATTTTTTTTGTTAACAAAACTGACGAGGTAACGTTATTCGTTTGCTGCTAATACGGCAACTCCAGCAACAAAGTCGTTTTGGGATGTGATTTACGTTTGTGAATCAGCTTAACAAAAAAATTTTCAGTTTTTTTTATTTAAAAACAAAACGACGTCGTTTTAATTTCAAATTTTGATAAATCGGCCAACGAATTGCTTCCTCGGAAATCTAACCAGTCATTTTTGCCACTACTTTCCGCTACCATATAATACAAATGTAATTTAAGAATTCCAGTTGTATAAACGCCGAATTGAAGTTCTGTTCATCGATTTCTACCAAAGAAATGAGGTATGTTTTAATTTAGAATTTAACAAACTTTGTAACTTTTGAGAATTTCACATAACTTTGCGTTAAAATTTCAGAAACTACTAGTAGTGAAGAAGTTGATACTCACTTCTAATTGCACATTTACTTTGCAGTTGTAGTTCAGACAATGATATTGTCTTCAACATCTCCTACAATGGTAAATTCGTGACTCATCAAAGCGGGAAAGTGACGTACGAAGGCGTTTGAAGATGAAGTGCGTTTGAAGATGAAGAGTACATGAATACTCCTTCTGTTTCGGATTGTGAAGAAGAACAAAATGAATGCCCTTATGATTGATGGATTAGAGAAAGTGGTGAGTTAATGATAAAACTAGTTTTTAACAGTGTGAACGAGATAAAAGAAACGGTTCTGGAATATGATTTGAAAGATGGTTAGAACATCCAATTAAATCGATGGAGATAATGAAAAAGTGGAGATGTGTGTGGAGTAGACGTATGAGAAAGATTTAATCCATGTCCATAGAGACTTTACTGTTTGTATGAAGGTTTGAGTTTATGGATGATTAAGACTTTTCAAAAAGAACATATGTGTTCAAAGATGGCCATTGTAAGATTTTTTCAGATTCTGTGATTGGTAGGATGTTTTCGAATGTTGTGAGGAATGATTCTTCTGTGAAGCCAAAGTTTTTTCAAAAACAAATTTTGGAGAGGAATAATTTAAATGCATTTAGTGACCAATGTAAAAAGGCAAAAAAGAAGGCGTTGAATATCAGATTATGTTATAATTAAATATTCATGGATTACATACTATAACACCAAAATTATGGAGTAAGCAAATGATTATCTTATGAATTTTTGGTTAATATTAATGCTACATACGAAACATGTTTTATTTTTTTTGTTTAAGTCTAATCTATGTTAAACTTTTGAGTTAAGGACAGATATAGGAGATGATGGTCTCGAATAGATTTTACGTTTGTTTTGCTGGATTATGTGACACATGGCTAGCCTACTGGCAACCAATATTTGGGATAGACAGTCGCTTTCTGAAATCTAGAACAAAGGGATAGTTACTTGTTATGGTTGGGAGAGATGCAAATAACATGGAAACACACAAAAATTTGGGCTGGATTTAATCTCTTTGATGGCTAATGTTTCACATTGATATTAGATGGACACAAGATAATTTTGATTATATGTACTTCTATCATTTTGTATATTCGATATGTTTGTTTCTATAAAGCGCGTGTCTTTTAATTTCAGGGTATGTTAAAGGTAGTTGATGAAGAATTACCGGTACTTGAATATCGAATGTGTGCACGGCACATTTATCAAAATTTGAATAAGATATTCAGGAAAAAAACAATGGATGAAAAGGTTGTTTTGGTAAGTTGTTAGAGCTACAACATGGCTGACAATGAAGCCAATTTAGAAGAATACAAGACTTATGAAATTTCTATATACGAAAAATTCATGAAACACAATTTGGAAAGTTGTATTTGCACATTTTTCAAAATAATGTTTACTTAAGAAAATGATCTAAATAGCTTTTTTGGATCGTATAATAGTGCAATTCACAAAGCACGAGAAATACCTTTAGTACAAATGTTGGAGACTATTGGAGATAAGCCATGATCCAAATGGATGTGAGGAATAAGGTAAACTGATACAAAGGAAATGGAGTCCCAAAGTGAGTAAAGTGATTGCATTAGAGGAATTGGAAAGAAAATGGTGTAGGAAAGTTGCTGGTTCACCTGGTTTGTTTGAGGTAAAGGAGAATGTGTAGCTACGGGATTAACATGCAGATGAAAACTTATAGTTGTAATAGGTGGGATCTGTCCGGAATTCCTATCGTCACGCTTTGCGTGTTGTTATGGATAACAAGTCATACAAAACAGATGATTTGGTTGCTCACTGTTACTTGGCCTCGTTTTGGAAGAAGTAAGACATTAATTCAATCAAACCACTTAACGTTATGAAGTTTTGGAAACATTTGGGTGAACCAACAATTGAGACTTCTATTAGACACAATCCGAAGGGCCGGAAAATGAACCCTCCAAAGCTTGTGAAGAGTGTGAATGAATCCCCAAAAAAGAGAAAAATTTACAAAACATAAACGTGTTATGTATGGTAGCTGATGTGGGAGTGGCGGACATAATGCATTAAAATGTTGTAACGCAGGAGTTCCTTAGCAGGCAACATAGCATCGAGACATCACATGAAACTTGTGGCTCATTTACATTTTCTTATAGAGAAGGTCCAAGTTAATTA
Source organism: Pugionium dolabratum (assembly GCA_018901945.1). NCBI lineage: Eukaryota > Viridiplantae > Streptophyta > Magnoliopsida > Brassicales > Brassicaceae > Pugionium > Pugionium dolabratum. Next base: position 161,256 of record JAEVFF010000364.1, read on the forward strand.
ACCCAACCAATCCAAAATGTAGTTACTTTATTGTATTAAAATACTTGGTTATCAGTTATTGGTCTTATTTAGTTCTCAATCACAATTTCTATGTTGTAGTGAGGTTTTCCCATGATGATTACTGCGGAAGTCTACAAAATTAAGTTTTTACTTATTCATGTACGTATTTTGTTTTGGTGTGTTAAAACTTCTAATATCTTTATGAGTCTACCTTTGTGTTTTGGATTTAGAAAAGTGCTTATCGGAGTTTTTGATTCATTGATGTGATAATCGGTTTTCAACAATATAAATCTTACTTTCATAATACCAACTCTTAAAAAACACAACACCAAACTTAGTATTATGTCATATATAAGAAATACAAGACACTCCCGACAAATCCGTACACAAACATTTGCTTAAGACTACGTACCACAATCTTCATGTCTTTCACCTCATTCTCACTTCCATTTATGGTGGCTGCTATTTTCTTTTATGTTCTTCTCAAAATCGATAACATATTTCTCAAAATCGATAACATATTTCTCAAATTTCACTATTTCACCTTGCATCTGCCAAATGGTTTCCTTTATATCTTCCATCGCTTCCAACACCGATTCCCCAGTCCATTTAAACAAATGGAGTTTTTCCTTCATACAAAATTTTTGTTGTTATCGATGTGATCATTGGTTTTCTACCATATGAATTTACTTTCATAACACCAATTCTTACAAAACCTAAGACCAATCTTAGTTTTATGCCATATAGAAGAAGTACAAGACACCAACGACAACTTCGTACGTTAACATTTTCATAAGATTACGTACCAAAATCTTCATGTCTTCAACCTCTTTCTCATTTTCATTTACAGTGGCTTCCATTTCTTTTATCTTCTTTTCAAAATCAGTAACATATTTCTATAATTTCGCTATTTCATCTTGCATCTCACGAATATTTTCCTTTAAATATTCCATCTCTTCCAACACCGATTCGCCAGTCCATTTAAACAAATGGAATTTTTCTTTCATACAAAAGTTTTGTTGTTAATTGACATAACAATATCGATTTTGCAAGATATGAATTTTGCCAAAACAAAATTCGATTTCGGGATTTTTGAATATGAATTTTGCAATAGGAATTTTGCCAACACAACACTAATTTCAGGAATTTTGGATGTTAATTGAAATACCAACAATAATTCCTCAAATTCTCTATATTCAATTTCGATACATACCTCTTCCGATCCATATGGACAACAATGAAACATCTTCTAATCACAACACCTTGTCCACACTTACATTTTTTTGGACTCCCCCTTTTATCCCACTATAATGTGAATTTCCTATACCAGAAATACAACATTTGTTTATAATAGATGTAAAGAGTTCAACAAAAAATGACAAACCTGAAATAGAAGACGAAATTGGATTCGAGGAAGAAGACATTTTTGCAACCCTAATTTATGGAAGATAAAGCAAGGAGGAGCACATTGGGAGGAAGGCGATGAGGGGTTAAAAAACTTTGTTTCGATTCAGCTCAAAACGATACTGTTTTGTGTTGTGCAAAATGATGTCCTTATGAGTTGAGTAAATCGATGTCATATTGTTTTAAATAAAAAAAAACTCAAAACGACATTGTTATGAGTTTTTTACACGTATAAATCACACATTAAAATAACATCGTTTTAAATCTACCGCGTCAGTAGCCAATAACGGTACCACGTCAGTCCCGTTAATGAAAAAATCACTCGTTATAGAGTTGTTGGCATAAAAATAAACATGTCGATTTTCCTATAAACTTGGGACTAAAAACTCTAGTAATGTGATCAATATTGTAAACCACTAATTACAGAGTACTTTTACTGAAAGAACATGGTATATGTGGCCTAGATGAAAAAAACTAAAAATAAATAAATTAGAAATGGGAATATCGCATAGAAATTCTCGATGTTCAACGCCACTGATACCTTAAACCTTGAGAGTTTATCATTTATGCAATAAACATCAAAATTTATAAATTGAACACTTTAACACTAAACTTAGTCATGGTTACGCAACATTAAATATAGTTAACGGATGTTAAAACATCATTAAGTTAAAGTAGGCCCGTTAAATTTTAACAGATGTTAAGTCGTTGTAAAGTTCAATCATGTTGGGTTTTTAGCATACAAATCAGGTAATTAGGTCACGAAAAGGTCATAAAATCGCTACAACACTTAGGGTTCTTTGAAAGTGAAATCAATTTGTGGAAAAATTGTGCAATCGATTGAAGACAGAAATAGAGAGTACGCACGGTTTGGAATGAGGTAAGAATGAGTTTGAAGTTTGTTTGTTAATGGATTTGGCTCGATTTTGTGGGATTTATAAAATCGACTGTTGGGAAATTGATTGAAGCAAAAATTGATTGAATGAATTTCGATTAGAGGAGTCGATTTTAGGGTTTTGATTGAATGTTTTTAGTGGAGTTGATTGAATGGATTTCGATTAGGGGAGTCGATTTAAGGGTTTTGATTTGTGTCAGTGAGAGGATTTCAGTTAGGGGAGTTGATACAAGCCTTGAATCAACGCCGTAGACGCGTGGACTGGGCGGAGAAGATTAGGTGACAAACTCGGCCTTAGGCTATTAGGGTGGAGGTTTTCTGGTGGATATTGGATAGAGAGGTGAAGTGAACCACACGAGGGGTGATGAACCTCGTGATAAATCACAACTTAGAAACTAGGAGGGCCGGTCTCAACTACGGTTCTAAGCACAAGAGGTTTTAGGAGAAAATTCTTAGGAAGAAAGTTCTATCTTTATTAATATCAAAAAGTTGTCGAACTACAATGCTGAAGGAGCCTTATTAATATGCTCGACAGTCTTGACCTTCTATGGTCGACTCAAAATAAAAATGAAAAAGTTACAAAAGTGCACAAGGAAAATTACAAAAATGAAATAACCGAAAAATGACACCTACCTAAATTGTTCTTGACTCAAAAATGTAAAACTTACTATTCCTACTCTGTAAAACAAAAAGGGAAAGTATATAATTGAAAACTTACCATTCTTATCTTTCGGCCAAGAAATGGAAGGTGCCCAACCTTGTGACATGCACGCGCCTAGCTCCTAGTCTACGACCTGGAGTAGAGTTATGAATTGTTGGGCCCTGACCTCTTTTGTCATGAAAGCCCAAGTCTCTGGAGTCCTTTGTAATGTTGAGAAGCCTTTGGACTCTTCCTTGTACTCTTGGCCCAATGCTCCTTGTCGATGATCTTCTAGGAGCTTGTCTACCCACAAACAGAACTTGTGGAAGAGTGCCCTTGTTCTGCTCCTTGTCATTGCTCCTAGTGGCACCACTAGTGTAGAGACTTCATCTAGGTTCATGCCTTAAAACTGATAGTTTAGTTGATCTGAATCTCCTTGTGTAGATGTGGAAATGCTGGTGCAATCGGCTGGATCGGCTGGATGGTGCGAGGAGCTGGCCGAAATATCATTGGAGCCGGCCAGATCATTTTGTGAGCCGGCGGCGTCACCAGTAGGGCTGGCAGTGTTGTTCACATCGCCGCCAGTTGGGCCGGCAGTGTTAGTCACGTCGCCACCAGTTGGGCCAGAGGTTTGGGCCTCTTCGCCAGAAAAGTTGGCCGGCCCGGCCCGGCTGATTATAGGGCTGGCGGTACCGTTTGGGCCGGCAGACACGGGAAATGTACCGGCTGTCTTGGGCAAGCATTCGGGTCGGCCATTCTAGTCTTCTGGCTGGCCGGACAATCTGATTCTCTCATCATCCCCTCCTCCTTAAGTAGGTTTGACCTCAAAACTAGCTCATCTGCAAGGAAAGGAGCTAAATCAGTTACATTGAATGTGTTAGACACATTAAACTCACATGAGAGCTCAATGTGGTAGGCGTTGTTATTGATCCTCTCCAGCACTCTGAATGGTCCATCTTCTCTTGGGGCCAGCTTAGAACTCCTTAGGTTGGGGAACTGTTATGATTTGAGTTACTGAATATTTCTTAAATTACTCAAATCCAAGAAAATGACAAAGTCTGAGAATTGTGAAATAAAAAAAAACAAAGAACGAAACAAGGATTCGATTTTAAAATGCAAAGGAAAACAAAGATGAACTGATACAAGCCTTGATTCAAGGATGTATGCGCGTGGGCTGTTTGTAGAAGATTAGGTGAGAAACTCAACCTTAGGCTTCTGGATGGGGTTTTCTGGTTGGTAAAAGATGGAAGGGTGAAGTGAACCACACGAGGGGTGATGAACCTCGTGATAAATCACAAACTTAGAGCTAGGAGGGCTGGTCTCCACTAGGTTCTAAGCGCACAAGATTCTTAGAGAGAAAACTTGTAGGGAAAAAGTTCTACTTTATTAATAATCAAAAAAGGTTGTCGAACTACAATGCTGGAAGGAGCCTTATTAATATGCTCGACAGCTTGACCTTCTAGGGTCGACACAAATAAAGAAAAGGGAAAGTTTACAAAAGTGCACAAAGGAAAAGATACAAAAGTGCATAACCGAAAAAGGACCTATTCCTAAAATGTTCTTGACTCAAAAATGTAAAGCAACTAGACCCTACCCTGCAAAACAGAAAGAGGCATATATTCGAATGTAAACTTACCTTAACTCACCTCACGGCCAAGAAGTGGAAGGTGGCCCTCCTTGTGGCATGCACGCGCCTTGCTCCTAGTCTTCGACTTGGAGTAGGGTTAAATATCTTTGGGCCCTGACTTCTCTTGCCACTAAAGCCCAAGTCTCTGATGTTCCTTGTGTTTTTGAGAAGCCTTTGGACTCTAATTTGCTCTTCTGGCCCANATTTTACATTATGAAAACTAAATTATTCGAAGAGAAATTATCTAAAATAACATTGTTTTAAATTTTTATTTTAAATTCAGAATCGTTAGTTTTACTTTCTATTAATAGCACAAAATTAATATTAAAATATTTTAAAAGATTTTTATATTAGAAAAACTTTAAATTATAAATTAGAAAATAAGAATTCAAACACAATGTTTTAATTTTATTTGTAATTTATTTATAAAAATAATTATTTTCACACACGAATATGTTTTATTTTGAAATTTTAATTTTACTCTACTAAATTTGGAATAAAAAATAAAATGTATTATTTTAAGAATTACTCTTATACATACGAACACAAAAATAAAATAAAAAATTGATGAAGTAAAAAGGTGATTTTACTTTATATATCTATACTACGACTTAAACATCTTCAAGCTTTTCTGATCAATTTTTGTTCTAAAAAAGACACAGAAATTAATATGAGATTCTTATTGGTTAAAAGTGGGAAAATATTCAAAGATACAGTCGTTCAAAGAAGTTAAAAGTATCAATTATATTAGTATTCCCAAGAGAGCATAATGAATAAACTCAACCCCACGAAATTAAACTAATAGCATGCATGAGAATATGTAGACAGAAACTACTCCAGATTCACTTTGATCTCTGATAAGTTCAAATTATATAAAGTCATGCCAAACCCAGAAAGAGTTTTAATCTGAGATCAAACTCAAAAGAAGAGAAAGAAACACAAACAGATATAGTTCAAATGGGATAAAAGCAAAGTACGAAAGCAATAGAGTTCGAATCTGGAAAACAAAGCAACATAAGATGATAGAGTTTCACTCTTTATGATGTTTGGAAGACATCAAGAGATCGAGAATGCTGAAGTTAATTTTCGGGAAACTGAATGCGACATCTCCTTGGAGTAATGCTTCGAATGTAATTGATCCTTGCATGATTTGGTTCGTAAAGTGCGACTTTTGGGTCTGTAGGACGCCTCAAATTCACCTCCTCGAGACACGGTGCGTTCCGGAGAAAGAATTCTACCATATCAAGCTCGTGACTGTGGTCTTTGTAGCCATTGATGTCGACAAACCTCATACTCTTCAAATCGTAGTTGTAATTTTCAATAGCTGGCTTCTGATGAATCTCCCAATACATTTCAGGTTGAATTGTGAAGCTATTGATCTGATCATACATATATATATATATATATATAACACAAAACGTACACTTCGATGAAGTTAATTAGCCCATGCATGGTAATGATTGAGAGAGAGAGAGATGGAGAGAGAGAGAGATAGAGAGAGAGAGAGAGAGAGACGTACATCGATCACAACTCGTTCGAGGAGAGGGCAATGTTTGATGAATTCAGCGATGTCGAAAAGAGTGCAAGTTGTTGGAGCTTTAAACTCAATCTGAAATCTTTGTAAGTTCTCAAACACGAAAACTGGTTTTCTCAATCCTTCAGCTGTGTATCGATACGTCATTGACTGTATACACATGTGAGAGAAAAGATCAAAACTCAATCATAACCAAGAACGAAAAAATATGAATAAAAGAAAATAAAGACCAACTCTGAAACACACATGAAAATATTATTGAAAATATTACGGGCTCCGGATCGGGAGGCCAACCCCGTAGGTACGTGACTAAGTGAGTAATTCGTTACCCTCTTTGCTCGGATTCCTCTTTGTCGGTGATTCGACGATCAAGGGAATCCGAGAACCTAGTCGGATAAGATTATCCGAGTGATCGGGTGATCGGGATTAGATGATACCTACTCGGCCAGAAGGTTGGCCTGGACTTAGAGTCTTTCAGACCGAATGATTGGCTGGCCGAATGATCGGGTGATACCTTCCATGATCGGTTGGTCGATCGGTTCTGCTTATGGCCGAATCGAGTGTGTCTTTGGCTGGATATTGGTTGATACTTAGAGAATTGATGGAATTTCGCATAAATTGCATTTATTTATGCATACTTTAAGGCTTTATCAAATAATACTTGCTAAGGGCGAGTTATTTATGCATCTTTGGCTTTTTAGGAAAAGATGGTGATCATGCTAAGGAATTGACTTGAGCACAAGGCTGGTGGCCTGAGTATATTGGTGGTGTGCTGATCCGGGTTGTTAGGATCGTTCAAATGTATAAATTGTCATACTTAATGAATCCTATTACTATAGTTAAATAAAATCTGGATCTATTATCTAATGAATCTTTCATATCGACTCTAAAACTCATGAATCTCAGAACATAAATCGAATTTGGAATTAATCTAAATAATGGACCCTAAATATTGGACTTTGGACTCGGAATTCCTTGGTGAATCCGAAAGAAAACAACCTCTTCGGACTGATAGTCCGGGTAGGGGTGTTTCAAGTTGGTATCAAAGCATACTTGGTCTTAGGACATGTCAGATTTGGGTTAAGTAGGCACCACCCATTAGGCAACCAGGTCTTGTGCGTGTTAAGTGTCGAGACTAAGCAAACGGTTTGTAGATGGGTAAGAGTAACAAGACCGGGAAAAATTAAGAATGATAGGGCAAAGGGTGGTGAACCAAGTCAAGTGATTGGAGCCTTGCTGAATCCAGATGTGTTTGAGCTTTCGATAGTGCATGTCGCGGCGACTGAGCATGACCATCCAGAGGGTGAGGATGAGGAATCTACTGCTCATCGCACACATGCGGGTGAAGAAGTGCAACATGACCAAGAAGCCACGAAAGTGATCCCAAATGCAGTTCCAAGTCCACAAGAATGCGGAACATAATGAGGACTATGATAAGTCAGTTGGCTATATTGACTGAGGCAGTTATGCCCAAGGCATCGGTACATGAGGTGCCACAAACGGGCGACCAAAGGTCGTTGGTTCGTATGGAGAACCAGGATGTGGTGATACTTGATGACGCACCCAAGTATTCCAGGAAGAAGGTGTGGTACTTGAGTATTCTCGAACACATGATAAACCTGAAAACAGGTAGTTTCTCTAGGGGCTCTAACCCAATTAAGGCCGACGAATGAAAGAACCAATTTGTGAGGAACTTTTAGTCAACTAGGCGTCCTAGTGACTACCAGAAAGATATTGTAGACCACTTCCAAGAAGGGGATGCACATAATTGGTGGGTTATCTTGGATAAACGGTTGGGTGAAATGATTCAAACCTTTGAGGAAGAATTCAACAAGAAATTCTTCTCACCAGAGCCATGGGACCGATTGGAAAGTGCATACCTGGAATTGGTTCAAGGGAGCCGAGCTATCGGGAGTATGAAAAAGAAAAAGCGTTATGTGGAAAGAGACCTTGTGGATGAACTCGGACAGGTGCACCGGTTCATGCGTGGACTACGGGTTGAGATTCGTAACCACAGTTTGGGTTAGAAGTTTGGGTCAGTCACCGAACTGGTGGAAAGGGCTACCATGATTTTGGAAGGGATTGACAAAGAGAACTGACTGAAAGAATCCAAAGTGTTAACTTGTTACAGCCAGTCAAGTGGTGATGATCGGAAAAGAAAATGGGATAAGGTTGATGATTCTAGCAAACCTATGGAAAAGAACTAGGGAATCCAAGACGTGTGGTAGGAGGCACAGTGGAGAATGCTGGAAAAGGATGGGTGCATGTGCATGTTGCGGCAACAAGGAACATGGTACCCGGAATTGCCCAAGGATGGACCATGGACAAAAAGGATTGTCGGGTGATGACTCAAGGACTTGCTACAACTGTGGTAAGTGAGGACACATTAGGAAGGATCGTCCCAAGAGGCAAGCGGAGAAGGCAACTCGAATGAAAGGACTACAACAAGGTAATCGAGCCAACAGCCAAGAGGTAGGCCGTGGTATTGTGGGTATATGAGCTATCCCGGGACATAGGCGATAAGAGCAAGTACATATTGATCACTAGTACGTACATAACCCTAACTTTTAATTAAAAAATGGGCATTGAATGGCATGCATAAACAGTAGGATACTTAGCATTTCAGATGATTGTGTAGGGACCTTGGTTCTGGACGGTATTGAAGCATATGTCATGTTTGATTTTGGGGGTTCACATTGCTTTTTAAACCCAAAATGGTTTAAAAAGAATGGAATTCAAGGAGAAACCATCTTTGGAATGAGTAAAATACAAGCGGCTGAAGGGCAAATAATGAATTTGTTGGGAATTGTGCGGAACATTCGGATTATGATTGGAAATGTCAGTTTGCCGGTTGATTTGTTAGTCGTCTAACTTAGGAATTACGAGATAATACTAGGTATGGGAGATTGGCTGAAAATGAACAAGGTGACCTTAGAGTGTCATCGAGGACGAGTTTGGTTTGAGAAAGAGAGAGTAAGATTGGAGTTCCAAAGGATCTAACCCAACTTGGGAAGTTTGATAATCTCACCAATCCATGTAGAACGAATGTTTGAGAAGGGGTGCGATGCCTATGTAGGCACGATAAGCACCAAGGGAAAATAGAAAAGTTGGGAGTTAAATGATATTCTAATGGTCAACGAGTTCAAGGATGTGATACTGGATTGATCTCTTACAACTTTGGAATTCAAGTAAAGCAAGAAACCAATGGAATCTTTGTTAATCAAGAATGTTATACTAAGAGGTGTTTAAGAAATAAGATGAATTATTTGAATCGATTAAGCATCCAGTGGAATGTAGAGCTAAATTGTCAAAACACTACAAATAGGAGACTATGGATCCAACATTCTTTAAGAGCTAAGTTGTCAAAGCTCTACAAAGTGGATTTGTTTTCTACATAAAGATACGAAATTCACATGTATGTCGAAAAACAACTCATTGTCATTCTGTTCACTTGTGAAGCAGAATATGTAGCTGTTAATTCATATATTTGTCATGGAATTTGGTTATGAAATTTGTTAATGAAATTGAGTCTACCACAAGAAGAGCAAATAAAAATCTTCGTGGATAACAAGTCAGCAATAGCATTACGAATAATCTAGTCTTCTATGATCACAGTAAGCACATTGACACAAGCTACAACTATATTAAAAGATCGTGTTATCAAGAAAGATGTGCAATTGAAATATGTGAATACAAATAATCAAGTAGGCGGCATATTAACCAATCCATTCAAACGCAAAAGATTTATCATGATGATGAGTTTGTTTGTAGTAACAAAATCAAATTTAAAAGTGGGTGTTAAAAACTAAAATTGATTTTATCTAAATTCTGGAATTTATCCAAAATCATCTTCTAGCTCTTTAAAAAGAAATATTTAGACACTTGTATTAAAATAATATAGATATTATAAAAGAGATATCTAGATTTATGATTTAAAATACTTAGATATTTTGTAGTTGGACCTATAAATAACTCTTTTGTATTCAAATTCTTCCAAGAAAAACAAATTACTTTAAAGAAATAAAAACTTTTTTTTCTAAAATTTATAAATTTTAAAAGTTTTTAAATACCTTTTCCACAACTTCTAAATTTACGAGAAATAAATATCCGTAATTAGTATATTCATTATCTTAAAAATCTATACGTGATAGCATATATATATATATACGAGCCACCAAAATTGAGTTTAAACGTAACCAAGAGAAAAAAATTGTTAAGAAAACAAAAATGGAGACGACAAAACATATGAAACATGCATATTCTACTCTCTATATATGATGAAATTTTTTTGCCATGATAAAAAGTATTTAAGTATCTAAGCTTTAATGAAGAAAATATTGTCTTTTGTGAAATCTTATAATATCTTTTTCCAAACCTAGTTTGCAATAATTGTCTATTAGCTTATTTCTTTAACATATCACTCAAAATTCCTAAAAAATTTCTATAAAATATTTTAAATAATTTTATTGAGATAATGATCTATTTACGTATAAATTTAAAAATATTTAGTTATATAATATTCGTTAGACTAATTTTGGATCAAACTGATTTTGGATCGTATCGATCGATACTATTTATCTAATGCAGCTAGGGCAACATGTGTGCATACTATAATGTGCATATTGAATTTAGTAAAGAAACAGATTTAAAAAAACAAAATTTTGAGAAAAAGGTTACCTCAAGAAAGATGTTTGTAGTTGCGAGGACAGAAACTCCTGTATAACATCCCATTTTAGCAAACACCATTGGAGATGGATCGTAACAACGCCAATTGAAACTCCGATTATAATGTAAATTTGCCTCTTTTAGATCAGTAACTCCCCACAAGTTAACCAACCTAACATATCCAGCATAATTGTAGTATTTGAGAGTGGGTGCATCCACAAAAATTTCATTGGTATATGTCATATAATTGAAAGTCAACGACTTGAAATTCTTATGATTTCGAGCATTGATGCTCATGTATCCATACGATTCACACTGGATTAGTTCAAGAGATTCCAAATAGATGCAATTTCTGAATACTGCATCTATCAATTCCTTTGTCAAATAGGTTCGCGTGAGCGAGAGTGTCCTCAAGAGCTTTAAACCCTTTGGATTAATCTCCGTCATATCGAAGTGGCACCATTTTAGCTTCAAGACTTTCAGTGTCTCGATAGCAGAGATATCCATTGGAATATATACAAATTTCTTGGCTTTGGAGAAATCTAACACAAGCTCTTGTATGTTTTTACTAATACAGATTTCGATCCACGAAACTATCTTATCGTCCAGACCGATATGATTGATAGGCAGAACAAATCGTCTGATCTCTGAACCGTTGTGCCGAGCAAAAACATCATCAACGATTGATACAGCTGCTGATTGACTGCGTCGTCTAGAATACATACCAGTGAAATCGAGATCTAGACATCTTAACTCAGATTTTTTGAATACTCTGGACAAAGTACGATTTCGTAAAGCGGATTTGATGGGGAGATAGAGGGATGATATGAGCTCCAAAACATCTTCAGGAATCGTCTCAAACACATTCATCTTCTTATGTCGTGATTCAGACATTTTCATCTTCTTATGTGATGATTCTGACATTGTCGGAAGAGCAATGGATTCTCTTAATGATAAATTTTATGTGAATTGTTTCATGACAAAAACCAACGATTTGGCTATGCTTTTATACATATCCTTTTATTTTTGATTAATAGAGTCAATGATTTTTCAATGCAACGTGGAGTCAGTGATTAATTATGAGTCATTGAATTTAATTTCTTTTTGTCTTTTTACTAAATTTAATTTGGTTACTTTCTATATCTTGAGAAATACAGATTGGTTGGTCTTTTATTACCTTTTGTACACATTTGACAGCATAGTTAGTTATGTGAAATAATTATTAATAAAGATTTATATAGTAATTGTCTGGTAATATAACAAACTTCCATATTTTATCATATTAAATTAAACAAATTGAAAAGCAACACATGTCTTTGTAAAATCTATCTGTTGAATTTCATATTTCTTAATAAAGATTTTTTCGTTTTGAAGTAAATGCAACCATTCCTTATATATATTTAACCTTCCAAATTTAGTCATAAACTTACTATTTTATAGTTATACGTAATTAAATTAAATAATTACTCTCACTTCTATATAAAATTATAGAAATCTAAACTGGAATGAAGGAAACCATAGTAATGTGCATGTACATTCTCACACAACTATGTGACAACTATACTATGAATTTCTCTTCTAACTAGGAATATTAAAAGCTATTAATAATGGAGTCTTAAATAAAAAATAACTAGATTTATACCCACGTGTTGTGTGGGAAAACATATTTACAAATTGTATAATATTATTTATTATTAAATATAAATTAAATATCTATATAATTTTAAATTTTATTTAAAATTATTTTTAATATTACTTTTTATATATGTAAATTTAGGAAAGAAAAATAATTGTTTTTAACAAATTTAATCGTATTTTCTTGGTTAATTTAATATAATATATTGATTTTCTTATGAAATTAATAATAATAGTATATATTGTAATTATTCTAGTAAGTTAAACTCATTTATATATTTATTTGAAATTTATTGTGATGATAACACGTACATGTACATTACTATGAGTAACATGTCAGGATAAAATTATTTTTTTAAAATATTTATCAAATAATATATTAGAAATAATGAACGTATTGTATGAAATCATTACATTAGGCCTATATATAGCTTAAATCTTTTCTTATATTGAAATTTAAATCCCAATAAAAGAGTTCAAATTAAGACCAGACATATTCAAGTACAATTTGAATTGATATGTTAAACCAACCAATAATACGAAGGTGTTCTAATGGTGGAGATACTAAAGTATAAAAAGGAAGCCTAAATAATAACAAAAGAACATAACCGTAACCCAAAGAGCCTAAATCATAGCTCAAATCTTTGTGCCTATGCTATTTATTTATAAATTAGCTAATCTTTATTTATTTATAATTTACCTTTTTATTTTGTTATTTATTTTTAGTGTTATATCTATAATTTATATACATATATTTATAGGCTAATTAAATGAATAATAAAGATAAGTTAGAAAATTTGGAATATAGAGAAACACTAAACTATTTGTTCCGTAGCATTTCCATTTTCGTTAAACTATTTGTTCTGTAGCATTTCCATTTTCGTTAAACTATTTGTTCCATAGCAATTCTATTTTCGTTAAACTATTTGTTCCGTAGCATTTCCATTTTCGTTAAACTATTTGTTCCGTAGCATCTCCATTTTCGTTAAACTATTTGTTCCGTAGCATTTCCATTTTCGTGTGATTAGACGAAGATATTCTCTATTATCATTTAACCGGTTGCATTTAATGTTCGTAGTAATGTATTAAGAAATTTACGTTCTAACTTATTATAATTTTTTTTGTAATCTATATATTTAAATAGCATCGTATAATTTTTTGTATTTATAAAGATAAGTTAGGTGACAAAAAAATGATAAGTTAGAAAATTAGGAATAAAGATAAATAGTAAACTATTTTTTCGTAGCATTTCCATTTCCGTATGATTGGAAGAAGATATTCTCTATTAACATTTAACCGGTTGCATTTAATGCTCGTAGTAATGTATTAAGAAATTTACGTTCTAATTTTTTTTTTTGGCACTTAAACGAAATACTACATAGTCGGTCAGAAGATATTTAGGGTATCTTTGACCCAGCATGATATAGAAGTGTTGACAAAAGAGAAAATTATACTTCTCCTACGGGCCTCCTTCGCCAGTGCATCTGCCTGAATATTCTTCTCTCTTGGTTGGTAGATGAGTTCAAATTCCGGATAGTACTTTCTCAGTTCCTGGTACTCCTTGATCTCTGCATCGAAAGCCGGCCATCCCTGGGGTTCCGAGAGCAACCGGACGAGGTCCGTTGAGTCGGTGACAAACTGAGAGCAAAAACGGTGATTATCGACTAGACTCGCCATGGCCCACAGGAGGCTCCGAACTTCCATGTGTAATGGAGACAGTCCTCTATAAGTTCCTTGCATACCCAAAAGGTCGCTCGTTCTAACTTATATAATTTCTTCTTATAATCTATATATTTAAATAGCATTGTATAATTTTTTTTGTAACATGTATACATATTGATAGTACTAAAGAAAGATTTAAGTGTATTGTTAATTTTATATTTAACAAGATTATATATTTTTGTGACATACTAAAATATTTATTGCATCAAATGAACTTGTACATGTATATTTAACTTTCGGTTTAATGTGGTAGCTAAGTTATTGAATGTTAACCTTTTATACTAATGTATCGATAAACAATAATATAATTCGTTATAAAAATTTTTTTTGCTGAAACATGAAAATTACAATGTTAAACAATGTTTTCTAAAATATCATAATAGTGTTACATATAAAGATAGCACATTAAATTTCCAAATTACAAAAGAAAAAAATAATTGACACATATAACTATGCCGCCGAAACTTTTATAGAACATGTCACTTTTGTTCCTGAATAAGATGTGGGTAAACCTCTTCCAAAGTATGCTAAACCTCTTCCAAAGTATGTTAAACCTCTTCCAAAGTATGTTAGTTGTCGAGAAGAGATAAATCAAGATATAGATCTATTCAATCTTCTCTATTGGAACACGTCAAAAGAGTGAACTAGAATTCACAAGAGTGTGAATCTCTTTATCCTCTTCTACTTCGTCTATGATTATTTTTGAAAATTTTCATAAGAGCGTGAATCTCAATATTTTTGAAAATTTTCACAAAAACGTGAAATCTCATTATTTTTGAAAATTTATCTTCTTCACTTTTATATTAACATATTTGTGAGATAAAAATAATACAATTCGTTATCAAAAAAATATTATGTTGCAACATGAAAATTACAATGTTAAACAATGTCTTCTAATTAATAATCATAAGAGTCATTGTGTTACATATAAATGTAACACGTTAAATTATCAAATTATAGACGAAAAAAAATAATCGACGCTAATAACTGTGTTGTTGAAGTTTTTATAGAATATGTTAGTTTTGTTCCGGAAGAAGATGTGGCTAAACTTCCTCCATAATATGTCCTTTGAAGTATACGTAGTCGAAAGGAGATAATTCAAGATATAGATTTACTCAATCTTCTCTATCGCAACACGTCAAAAGTGTGAATTAGAACTCACAAGAGGGTGAATCTCTTTATCCTCTTTTTTCCTCTATGGTTATTTTGGAACCTTCTCTGTATTTGTTGTTGTCTCCATTGTAAATGGCAAGTCGATTAAACTGAAATTCAAAAAATGAAAGCTTGTAGATTTTGGATCACAAGAAAATAGTCCAAAATGGATCAAGTCCAAGAGAGGAAAACTCATTATCGAAACAGAGACAACCTCAAATTACGGTGGTTGGAGAAAATTAACGAGTAAAGGAACCAACTTTAGCAACGAAAAAAAACATCAACAAAACACGAGATCATTAAAAAAATCTTAAATACCAAAACAATTTCGGTTTGCGATGCTTCGAGCAGTGTTTCTTCTAAGGTTTTTGGCAGTTATTCTGCGACAAGATATGATTTAGGAAAAGAAAAAGTTATGATTTGATATAAAAAATAAAGAGAATTAAAAGAACGATAAAATCTTAGAGTAGTAAAATTATAATTGGATTAACAAAATTTGAATAGTAAAAACTTATGTGATCTTAGGCTAGTAAAAAGTTATGTTTTTGTTATTATACCAATTTTAGACTTACCATAGAAATTCTTACCGTTACTATAAATATTAAATAAATATGATTGGTAACAAAAACACTAAAATTTATCACTATTTAGCTTTTATTTATTAATTATTAAAATTTAAATAATAGGATAATTTATTAAATAAAACAAAAAAATAATGTCAAGAAAAAAATTGTAAATTAATGTAAGTTATATGTTCCATGAGAAACACTTTCAATGTATACTTTTGAAATAATGTCATGTTTCATTATATTTGTAAATTCTTTCTTGTTTTCATTGATATGTATGAGACTATGTAGACAATGACAATGTTCTTATGACAACGCGTTCAATAGCACAAGAAGGAAAAAAGAAACAAAGCGTTAATGTATCCTCCTACAAGAAGCAAAGAATTAGGAAGAAAGATCTTATTCACCTGAGTTCTAGGTTTCTTTATGTTCATCTAGGCCTTGAAAACTATCATGTCCTTGAGAAATCTTGGTCCTATCAGTTCAAGATCCAGTGTGACAGCTGAGTTTTAAACAATCAGTTCTCAATGAAAATAATTTTTAGTTCTTATTTTGACTTGTTAACGCATTTTGTAGCTACTATTAACTTCGTTTTCTTGAAGATATCCTTCCTACTTCTTCGCCTTTAGATATGATTGGTTATCGTACGGAATGCAAAGCCCAATGGGTCGTAGAGGCTACTACTAGTGAAGATTGTGAGTGTTCTCATCCTCCGACCGTTTAGCCCACTGCTCAATCCAAGCTGAAGCTGTGTCCTATCGTGGCAACTCTCCCAACTATGCCTGATGGCTGTCATGGGGAGAGGCAATGTTCGAATGGATATTGGAGATACATCACACATAATAACTTATGTGTACTACACATAATAAAGAGTGGGTTGATTCCTTTCATGTCGTTTATTGTCCAGGCAAACATGGAGATGTTCTGCTGGAGGAATCAGACGAGTGCATCCCTGACTTCTATGGACACCTTGGTTCCTATGCATTTGGCGGGGTTGTTAGCATCAAGGTTCACATGCTCGACGGTCACATCTGGTGACTTGGCGATCGGCTTTGTTGGTCCACACTCTATGCCAATAAAACAAATTTTTGGTGGACGGCGCAGCTTGTGTTATGTGATGAAACATGCCTAGGACGCACCCTAGTCCCCTCTTACTGTTCTCACTCCATCCGCGTTAGGAAAATTGATGCACTGGTGGTATGTCGATACGACGACCTTCATCGCGTGTACGCACAAAGTTCCCATATTAACATTGTAGATCGCCAGCGTAACGATGATTATGAACTTGATGATCCGGGTGATGCTGCTCAGATAGACCGACAACTTTATTGTGCTAGTGGTCATCGACGGCTCCCCAAAAAAAAACCCGTCAATGGCCTTGTCACCAGATTGATCTCCTCGTCTTTGCCATACACTTTGCGCAAAATTTCCTTGAAGATGATATCGACCGAGCTCCCGCTATCGATGAATATCCGAGAGAATTCACAATCACCGACCTGGAATTCGATGACGAGGGGATCATTGTATAGATGGTCGACGTCGAGCATCATCTTGGGTGAACGAGATGGTGGGTCTCTTTTCACTGCGATTATGCCATTTGAGTGCGATCGTAGCGCAGCATTTGTGTTCCTTGATCGAACATACCGAATCGTTACATGCTATGAGGCAGCCCATGATAATGTTTATTTGTCGCAATGGTGCGAGAGGCAGATCGTCAGGTTGGTCATCAACGATCAACACTGGTGGGTTTCCCCTTGTTGCGTCCCTCTGCACTGGGTCCCTACTCTGCAGAAACTCCAATAGTCCCTAACATTCGGTCGTGAAGTTGTTTGGAATCTTACAGCTTGACGGAGACTTCATCTCCGAGCTCGTCTCCGTCAAAAGTGAGGAAAAAGATGAATGGTTCAGTGTCCGACAAAAGGAGCCAAATTTAGGAATTACAGAGTTTTTTTGCTACCAAAATATTTTCATTTCTTCGTTATTTTGTGTCTAGATTAATATTGTGCCTATAAACATACACTTTAATTAATTATAGAATTTATATTCACTCAAATGTTATATTTAATTTTTGAAAAAAATACAACTTTTAATTCCATTAGAATTTGCAATATTCTTCAAAAAAATGAATAATCTTTTTTAATAGATAAATTGGAAGGAAGTCGACTTATATTGATACTGATAGTAATTTGATTTTATCCAATAGTTGGAACTTCGTGATATACTTACGTAGTGGTTCTCCTTGGGTTAGGTTACAAAGGTGTGTGTTGGACGGTCCTTTTTGGAAAATCATATAGTATGTTTGAAAAAGGTTGTCGAAAACTGCCTGAAACTATCGATCGAGTTGGCCTCCAACTTGAAGAACCAGCTGAGCTTGGCGCTTTCCAGATTCTTGGCGAAGAGTTGGCAGTACCTAGCGTCCTTTTTATCGGGTGTGAAGTGTACTCTACCCATTGTGATAGTGAACGCACTCATAACTCTCTCGTGCCCGAGGTGCTTTCGTAGGTTGGGCATCATATTTTGAAGTTGTTCCTTAGGGGTCGCGAGATTATTCGAGCGGTGAAAGACATTCTTTGTGTTTCTTCGAGAACACATTCGATTTCTGGTGCCGAGCTGACAACATGATGCACTTTGGACGCGATGTCCTGCAGCTGCATTTTGACAGTTTCGAGTTATTGATTGTTGACGTAAGCCCCTTGGAGAGTGTGCTGCGTTTTGATCTCATCCCGGGCGGCCGGGTGATGCTCATGTCGGCGATTTGAACGCCGAAAAGATTGCGTCGTAGCTACTGGGTTTGCTGAGTTGGGCATGGTGAATTGCTTGCGTGGTGGAGATCTCTTCGAGGCACTAGTTCATCACGACCACCGCGGCATCCTGTCGATCAAGATGGGTGAGTATGGAACGAAAGAGAGAATTGATGCTGCCGAGTTTGCCGACCGACAAAGATGGTTCGGGGTGGGATGTTTATCACTGCTCCATCTGTCGAGGTGGTGGTAGTTCTTCCATTTGGATTGAATACGTGACTTTGTTTGAAAAACTATCCCTATAGATGGCGCCAATTGTTGAACCTATGTTCTTCACACAACAAGAAACATAATTAGTAAAACAAAACAATAATATTTCCTATTATAAAAAATGATGATTTAGTATTAAAGATTAAAGGGTATGACGATGACATCTGGTAAGATATTCACAACCACGAGTATAATGATTAACAGGAATTCTGAGACATTCCTTTGGGTTATGAAAACTGCATTATGGAATTTTGTCTTTTGCAATAGCTCCATAATTCAAATAGTTGATCGACTCTATCATAGATCTTGCTCCTCCCATGCCAACAAATACTAATAATGCACTCATCATTGTAGCAAATATAAAAACAAAAAGGCTCTTGCATGAACTCATCGTGTGTTTTCTTTTGTCTTTACTGTTTTGTAGTATTTAGTTTGCTACGGAGATTATTAGTTTTGATGTTTTCAAATTTATAGTGAGAGACTCATTGCTAAATAAAGGTGTGGCTATATAATGCCAGAGCATATTGTATTCATAGGTTTTGCTTAGCATTACCATCTCATTAGCATTTACATAATCCATGGACTTTTCCGATAATGAGCAAGTCGCTGAAATCTTTTCCAAAGATTTCCACGAAATTTACGAATATGATGTCCGTAAACATACGACATATAGAAATCATAACCGTGATTATTGAGTTTACAGTCAATAAGTCTATCATAAGCACTCACAACTGTTATATCAACAGACTTGTTCCATAATAACGCTAAACCACCATCAATTACTTTTGGGGGGATACATAGTACGTTTTCATAGTTTAAAATACTAGCTATATCATGCACGACATCGTTGCTGTTCTTCGTTTCCACCAAGAAGAGTACTTCTGGGGAATAAGACTTCCGTATTCCCTTAAGTCGTCGAACTGCCAGAGACCCTCCTAAACCCCAACAATTCCAAAATGCTATATTCATTCCGAACGTGGTGTGTTATGGCCCACCAAACCATCACCTATAGAACTCACAATTGCACCAATGTAATAATTTGCCAAAGATCGGTTAGATATATTGGTATTAAGTGGTTCAATTTGAAACCCATAAATCCACCTAAGCCTAAACCGGTTAGAAATCAGGTTCGGTTTATATTTAAAAAAATCGGCCATGATTTTATAGCATTTAAACCAGCTAGGTTTAAATCGATTTGATTGAAAAATTTAATTTCATAAACCAATTGAAAATAGTTAACCAAACCGAGAAGGATCCTAATTCCGATTCTACATTCCGTCTGACCTGTTTGGCCGGAAGTGATGGTCGGTGCCGCATCGTTTTTTCGACATTTAGGCGAGGTTTCATCGGGTTGAGATACTTCGGTCAGCAAGCTTCTCTTATCTTCTCGATTATATGCAATCGGGCTCCTTTGACGTTTTGCTCACGGAGTATCCTCGCCTTTGGTAATCTCGGAGGTAGTAGATGGTGACAGCAATAGGGGAGGCAGAGGCAGAGCATTCATCGGATACCTAGGAGGCGAATCATCATCACCGCTCGAATCATCATCACCGCTGGGAGGATTTTCGCCGGATGTTGGTGCGATTTGGATGGATGGGCAATCGGCTATATCATGAGACAGTAATCCGCATTTTGAACAGAAGTTGCGAAGCCGTTCATAACGGAATTTCAGGGGTACTTCCATATCATTGAACCGGAATAGTCGTTGAAATTGAAAAGGGGATTCAATATTCATCAAACATCGCACGCGAACAAACTCCACTCGGTGTGAGTTTTTGGAGTTGAAATCCGATTCGAGGATTGCACCGAGGGTGCCTCCAATATGTAGAACCATCTGATATGTGAGGAACTGGATCGGAATACCACAGATTTGGACCGAGAAAGGTATGAATTTAAGGTCGTTTTCTGAATTTTCCGGCGACCATTTTTGAAGGACGCACATCCATTCATTAAACGACCATGGACCGCGCCTTAACAGTGAGATTAATGCTTCTTTGGTCTAAAAGGAATTGGGCTGTGTTGTTTTCAATTATTCTTGAGACGATGACTTCGCCGGCGCTCCATAATCGGGGAAGAGTAGTCATCATTGCCCGTAGGTTCTGTTTTTTTGGGATTGACTGGTTTTCCGATTACAGAAAACCGTGTCTCATTGGCGGTTTGAGAGCATAATTCAGGCGGGAGGGTGATTGGAGGTTCATTTATGCCCAGGTCGATCTCCTGTAATTTCTTACTCATGTAATCGGACATGGTGTGAAAACCAGGGAGAAAGAAGACAAAGGTGAGAGGAGGGGAAAGAAGAAGGAGTGAGGGATTCTAATAAATAGAATCGGTGAGAAACCGTCGTGATAACAACGACAAAAATCTCTTCAGATGAAGAGAAAACACTTTGCCGACGATAACCGTCGACGAAGACAGTGTCAGAAAAATCGGCAAAAGAATCGCACAATTTGAGAGAGAAAACGGTTGCACACATAATTTTTGTTGTTACTAATTAGATTTTGTTATAGATTAAAAAGAAATTATCTCTTAGAAAAACCTAATACTATTATAATTTTGAAATTAGCTTATTTTGCACGCATGATTGAGAAATATAGCAATTCGATTGATTTCTAACCTTTGTGCTTACGGAAAACAATTTCGAATTGTATGTCTCACAAATAATATTCGAAATCAATGTTTTAAGATCATATATCCAATTTAAAAAGCAAAACACTATTAGGGAAGAATTGATGACATGAGTGACAACATTTTATTGTTTTTTAAACAACCGCAGTCCAACGAATTGTCTTAATATCTCAACACTATTATACGATTAAAGTTAAAATCAAAATCGGCACTGGTTCATCACGACCACTACGGCATCCTGTCGATCAAGATGGGTGAGTATGGAACGAAAGAGAGAATTGATGCTGTCGAGTTCGCCAACCGACAAAGATGATTCGGGGTGGGATGTCTATCACTGCTCCATCTGTCGAGGCGGTGGAAATTCTTCCATTTGGATTGAAGCTAACAACTCTTTGTTTTATACGTTTCTCATTTGGTAAATCTTTAAAATGTTTGTCTTAAATGCCACATTAATGCTCATCAATACTGTTTCGAGACACCCAAAGCCGTCTTTGGTATCCGACGAAATTGAACGTTTTTGAGAGATTTTCTTGTGTGTTCAAGAATGGTAGAGATCGTCCGTAATAAATGATTAAATGTACGACACCATGGTATTTTGACAGTGACTGCTCACGGCATATGACTGGTAAATCTTTAAAATGTTTGTCTTAAATGCCACATTAATGCTCATCAATACTGTTTCGAGACACCCAAAGCCGTCTTTGGTATCCGACGAAATTGAACGTTTTTGAGAGATTTTCTTGTGTGTTCAAGAATGGTAGAGATCGTCCGTAATAAATGATTAAATGTACGA
>JAEVFF010000364.1:183612-395168 GCA_018901945.1 Pugionium dolabratum
GTGATTGTGGATACAATCGTTTAAATTTTTGATCACTCACCCAAATCTCCATCCTTTTATGCTCTTCCTTGATCCGTCTCTCTTGGCATTAGATGAAGCCAAAACGACAGAGTAGAAGTTATTGGGCTATGATCAATATCAGCTGTCTTTGATTTTAGGCCTCAAACCATAATATCATATTGGCCCATTGCAGCTTCAGCCCACTTTTGCAAAACTGAAAACCATCCTCACAATTTAAACAAATAATTTTGTTGTTTGTTCGCTGGGCAAGAATTGCGGCTATGATTAACACTACGACTGATTATAATATATATTGTTTATTTGTTTGTTGTTAATGATTGTGGTTATGGTTGATTCTATGTTTTTAATCGCATTGATGTTTTAATCAGCAGTCAAAAAATTGTAACGTAAAACGTTGACCACTGCGATTAACCGCAAATAGTTGCGACAGTTAAAAAAACAACAATTTACTGCAACCGCAAAAATTGCAGCTACCAAACAAACATAAATAATATTTATTAGTAGGCTCGTGGTTCATGCGAATTTGTATTGTTATTTACTAATATGAACAATTTTACATCTGATCTTTTTATGATTTTCTCATTCTTCTTCTTTCTATGATTCTCTCATTTTCACTTTCTTTCTCCCTTAAAAATTATTACAAATAATTACTAAATTAGAGTTTCTTCATATCTTTGACCGAATTCTCTAACTAAGAATAAAATATTAAAATAAATTGGATATGAAAAAAATTATTAAATTGGAGATTGAACTAAAGTTATTACATTAATTTTTTCAGATCAATATATATGTTATCTTTTATGAAGAAATGTCTTTCAAAATCTAGTAAAACTATTTCATTAAATAGATTTTACATTATGAAAACTAAATTATTCGAGAAATTATCTAAAATAATATTGTTTTAATTTTTATTTCAAATTCATGATCGTTTGTTTTACTTTCTATTAATAACACAAAATTAATATTAAAATAGTTTAAAAAAATTTTATATTAGAAAAATATTCAAAGATACAGTCGTTCAAAGAAGTTAAAAGTATCAATTATATTAGTATTCCCAAGAGAGGATAATGAATAAACTCAACCCCACGAAATTAAACTAATAGCATGCATGAGAATATGTAGACAGAAACTACTCCAGATTCACTTTGATCTCTGATAAGTTCAAATTATATAAAGTCATGCCAAACCCAGAAAGAGTTTTAATCTGAGATCAAACTCAAAAGAAGAGAAAGAAACACAAACAGATATAGTTCAAATGGGATAAAAGCAAAGTACGAAAGCAATAGAGTTCGAATCTGGAAAACAAAGCAACATAAGATGATAGAGTTTCACTCTTTATGATGTTTGGAAGACATCAAGAGATCGAGAATGCTGAAGTTAATTTTCGGGAAAACTGAATGCGACATCTCCTTGGAGTAATGCTTCGAATGTAATTGATCCTTGCATGATTTGGTTCGTAAAGTGCGACTTTTGGGTCTGTAGGACGCCTCAAATTCACCTCCTCAAGACACGGTGCGTTCCGGAGAAAGAATTCTACCATATCAAGCTCGTGACTGTGGTCTTTGTAGCCATTGATGTCGACAAACCTCATACTCTTCAAATCGTAGTTGTAATTTTCAATAGCTGGCTTCTGATGAATCTCCCAATACATTTCAGGTTGAATTGTGAAGCTATTGATCTGATCATACATATATATATAACACAAAACGTACACTTCGATGAAGTTAATTAGCCCATGCATGGTAATGATTGAGAGAGAGAGAGATGGAGAGAGAGAGAGATAGAGAGAGAGAGAGAGAGAGAGAGAGAGAGAGAGAGAGAGAGAGAGAGACGTACATCGATCACAACTCGTTCGAGGAGAGGGCAATGTTTGATGAATTCAGCGATGTCGAAAAGAGTGCAAGTTGTTGGAGCTTTAAACTCAATCTGAAATCTTTGTAAGTTCTCAAACACGAAAACTGGTTTTCTCAATCCTTCAGCTGTGTATCGATACGTCATTGACTGTATACACATGTGAGAGAAAAGATCAAAACTCAATCATAACCAAGAACGAAAAAATATGAATAAAAGAAAATAAAGACCAACTCTGAAACACACATGAAAATATTATTGAAAATATTACGGGCTCCGGATCGGGAGGCCAACCCCGTAGGTACGTGACTAAGTGAGTAATTCGTTACCCTCTTTGCTCGGATTCCTCTTTGTCGGTGATTCGACGATCAAGGGAATCCGAGAACCTAGTCGGATAAGATTACCCGAGTGATCGGGTGATCGGGATTAGATGATACCTACTCGGCCAGAAGGTTGGCCTGACTTAGAGTCTTTCAGACCGAATGATTGGCTGGCCGAACGATTGGCTGGCCGAATGATCAGGTGATACCTTCCATGATCGGTTGGTCGATCGGTTCTGCTTATGGCCGAATCGAGTGTGTCTTTGGCCGAATATTGGTTGATACTTAGAGAATTGATGGAATTTCGCATAAATTACATTTATTTATGCATACTTTAAGGCTTTTATCAAATAATACTTGCTAAGGGCGAGTTATTTATGCATCTTTGGCTTTTTAGGAAAAGATGGTGATAATGCTAAGGAATTGACTTGAGCACAAGACTGGTGGCCTGAGTATATTGGTGGTGTGCTGATCCGGGTTGTTAGGATCGTTCAAATGTGTAAATTGTCATACTTAATGAATCTTATTACTATAGTTAAATAAAATCTGGATCTATTATCTAATGAATCTTTCATATCGACTCTAAAACTCATGAATCTCAGAACATAAATCGAATTTGGAATTAATCTAAATAATGGATCCTAAATATTGGACTTTGGACTCGGAATTCCTTGGTGAATCTGAACGAAAACAACCTCTTCAGACTGATAGTCCGGGTAGGGGTGTTTCAAGTTGGTATCAAAGCATACTTGGTCTTAGGACATGTTAGATTTGGGTTAAGTAGGCACCACTCATTAGGCAATGAGGTCTTGTGTGTGTTAAGTGTCGAGACTAAGCAAACGGTTTGTAGATGGGTAAGAGTAACAAGACCGGGAAAAATTAAGAATGATAGGGCAAAGGGTGGTGAACCAAGTCAAGTGATTGGAGCCTTGCTGAATCCAGATGTGTTTGAGCTTTTGATAGTGCATGTTGCGGCGACTGAGCATGACCATCCGGAGGGTGAGGATGAGGAATCTACTGCTCATCGCACACATGCGGGTGAAGAAGTGCAACATGACCAAGAAGCCACGAAAGTGATCCCAAATGCAGTTCCAAGTCCACAAGAATGCGGAACATAATGAGGACTATGATAAGTCAGTTGGCTATATTGACTGAGGCAGTTATGCCCAAGGCATCGGTACATGAGGTGCCACAAACGGGCGACCAAAGGTCATCGGTTCATGTGGAGAACCAGGATGTGGTGATACTTGATGACGCACCCAAGTATTCCAGGAAGAAGGTGTGGTACTTGAGTATTCTCGAACACATGATAAACTTGAAAACATGTAGTTTCGCTAGGGGCTCTGACCCAATTAAGGCCGACGAATGAAAGAACCAATTTGTGAGGAACTTTTAGTCAACTAGGTGTCCAAGTGACTACCAGAAATATATTGTAGACCACTTCCAAGAAGGGGATGCACATAATTGGTGGGTTATCTTGGATAAACGGTTGGGTGAAATTATTCAAACCTTTGAGGAAGAATTCAACAAGAAATTCTTCTCACCAGAGCCATGGGACCGATTGGAAAGTGCATACCTGGAATTGGTTCAAGGGAGCCGAGCTATCGGGAGTATGAAAAAGAAAAAGTGTTATGTGGAAAGAGACCTTGTGGATGAACTCGGACAGGTGCACCGGTTCATGCGTGGACTACGGGTTGAGATTCGTAACCACAGTTTGGGTTAGAAGTTTGGGTCAGTCACCGAACTGGTGGAAAGGGCTATCCTGATTTTGGAAGGGATTGACGAAGAGAAATGACTGAAAGAATCCAAAGTGCTAACTTGTTACGGCCAGTCAAGTGGTGATGATCGGAAAAGAAAATGCGATAAGGTTGATGATTCTAGCAAACCTATGGAAAAGAACTAGGGAATCCAAGACGTGTGGTAGGAGGCACAGTGGAGAATGCTGGAAAAGGATGGGTGCATGTGCATGTTGCGGCAACAAGGAGCATGGTACCCGGAATTGCACAAGGATGGACCATGGACAAAAAGGATTGTCGGGTGATGACTCAAGGACTTGCTACAACTGTGGTAAGTGAGGACACATTAGGAAGGATCATCCCAAGAGGCAAGCGGAAAAGGCAACTCGAATGAAAGGACTACCGCAAGGTAATCGAGCCAGCAGCCAAGAGGTAGGCCGTGGTATTGTGGGTATATGAGGTATCCCGGGACATAGGCGATAAGAGCAAGTACATATTGATCACTAGTACGTACATAACCCTAACTTTTAATTAAAAAATGGGCATTGAATGGCATGCATAAACAGTAGGATACTTAGCATTTCAGATGATTGTGTAGGGACCTTGGTTGTGGACGGTATTGAAGCATATGTCATGTTTGATTTTTGGGGGTTCACATTGCTTTTTAAACCCAAAATGGTTTTTAAAAAAATGGAATTCAAGGAGAAACCATCTTTGGAATGAGTAAAATACAAGCGGCTGAAGGGCAAAATAATGAATTTGTTGGGAATTGTGTGGAACATTCGGATTATGATTGGAAATATCAGTTTGCCGGTTGACTTGTTAGTCGTCAAACTTAGGAATTACAAGATAATACTAGGTATGGGGGATTGGCTGGAAATGAACAAGGTGACCTTAGAGTGTCATCGAGGACGAGTTTGGTTTGAGAAAGAGAGAGTAAGATTGGAGTTCCAAAGGATCTAATCCAATTCGGAAAGTTTGATAATCTCACCAATCCATGCAGAACGAATGTTTGAGAAGGGGTGCGATGCCTATGTAAGCACGATAAGCACAAGGGAAAATAGAAGAGTTGGGAGTTAAATGATATTCTAATGGTCAACGAGTTCAAGGATGTGATACTGGATTGATCTCTTACTACTTTGGAATTCAAGTAAAGCAAGAAACCAATGGAATCTTTGTTAATCAAGAATGTTATACTAAGAGGTGTTTAAGAAATAAGATGAATTATTTGAATCGATTAAGCATCCAGTGGAATGTGGAGCTAAGTTGTCAAAACACTACAAATAGGAGACTATGGATCCAACATTCTTTAAGAGCTAAGTTGTCAAAGCTCTACAAAGTGGATTTGTTTTCTACATAAAGATACGAAATTCACATATATGTCGAAAAACAACTCATTGTCATTCTGTTCACTTGTGAAGCAGAATATGTAGCTGTTAATTCATATATTTGTCATGGAATTTGGTTATGAAATTTGTTAATGAAATTGAGTCTACCACAAGAAGAGCAAATAAAAATCTTCCTGGATAATAAGTCAGCAATAGCATTACGAAGAATCTAGTCTTCTATGATCACATCAAGCACATTGACACAAGCTACAACTATATTAAAAGATCGTGTTATCAAGAAAGATGTGCAATTAAAATATGTGAATACAAATAATCAAGTAGGCGGCATATTAACCAATCCATTCAAACGCAAAAGATTTATCATGATGACGAGTTTGTTTGTAGTAACGAAATCAAATTTAAAAGTGGGTGTTAAAAACTAAAATTGATTTTATCTAAATTTAGTAAAGAAACAGATTTAAAAAACAAAATTTTGAGAAAAAGGTTACCTCAAGAAAGATGTTTGTAGTTGCGAGGACAGAAACTCCTATATAACATCCCATTTTAGCAAACACCATTGGAGATGGATCGTAACAACGCCAATTGAAACTCCGATTATAATGTAAATGTGCCTCTTTTAGATCAGTAACTCCCCACAAGTTAACCATCCTAACATATCCAGCATAATTGTAGTATTCGAGAGTGGGTGCATCCACAAAAATTTCATAGGTATACGTCATATAATTGAAAGTCAACGACTTGAAATTCTTATGATTTCGAGCATTGATGCTCATGTATCCATACGATTCACACTGGATTAGTTCAAGAGATTCCAAATAGATGCAATTTCTGAATACTGCATCTATCAATTCCTTTGTCACATAGGTTCGCGTGAGCGAGAGTGTCCTCAAGACCTTTAAACCCTTTGGATTAATCTCCGTCATATCGAAGTGGCACCATTTTAGCTTCAAGACTTTCAGTGTCTCGATAGCTGAGATATCCATTGGAATATATACAAATTTCTTGGCTTTGGAGAAATCTAACACAAGCTCTTGTATGTTTTTACTAATACAGATTTCGATCCACGAAACTATCTTATCCTCCAGACCGATATGATTGATAGGCAGAACAAATCGTTTGATCTCTGAGCCTTTGTGCCGAGCAAAAACATCGTCAACAATTGTTACAGCTGCTAATTGACTGCGTCGTTTAGAATACATACCAGTGAAATCGAGATCTAGACACCTTAACTCAGATTTTTTGAATACTCTGGACAAAGTACGATTTCGTAAAGCGGATTTGATGGGGAGATAGAAGGATGATATGAGCTCCAAAACATCTTCAGGAATCGTTTCAAACACATTCATCTTCTTATGTCGTGATTCAGACATTTTCATCTTCTTATGTGATGATTCTGACATTGTCGGAAGAGCAGTGGATTCTCTTAATGATAAATTTTATGTGAATTGTTTCATGACAAAAACCAACGATTTGGCTATGCTTTTATACATATCCTTTTATTTTTGATTAATAGAGTCAATGATTTTTCAATGCAACGTGGAGTCAGTGGTTAATTATGAGTCATTGAATTTAATTTCTTTTTGTCTTTTTACTAAATTTAATTTGGTTACTTTCTATATCTTGAGAAATACAGATTGGTTGGTCTTTTATTACCTTTTGTACACATTTGAATTATTTATTTTTTTTTGGAATTAATTATTCCTATAAAAATCAAATACATTGACTTATTTTATTAATTAGTTATAGATATTTTGTTGTAAAATAGAATTTACACATAATAATGAAAATTTGTAACGTAAATTTATTTAATTAAATTGACATATATATTAAGTTGTGTCGCCAGATGTGTTGTAATATTTACTATTCCTTACCATTAAATTTAACTACTTTCTATAGTAATTGTCTGGTAATATAACAAACTTCCATATTTTATCATATTAAATTAAACAAATTGAAAAACAACACATGTCTTTGTAAAATCTATCTGTTGAATTTCATATTTCTTAATAAAGATTTTTTCGTTTTTAAGTAAATGCAATCTTTTCTTATAAATATGTAACCTTCCAAATTTAGTCACAAACTTACTAATTTATAGTTATACGTAATTAAATTAAATAATTACTCTCACTTCTATATAAAATTATAGAAATCTAAACTGGAATGAAGGAAACCATAGTAATGTGCATGTACATTCTCACACAACTATGTGAACTATACTATGAATTTCTCTTCTAATTAGGAATATTAAAAGCTACTAATAATGGAGTCTTAAATAAAAAATAACTAGATTTATACTCACGCGATGTGTGGAAAAACATATTTATAAATTATATAATATTATTTATTATTAAATATAAATTAAATATTTATATAATTTTAAATTTTATTTAAAATTATTTTTAATATTAATTTTTATATATATAAATTTAGGAAAGAAAAATAATTGTTTTTAACAAATTTAATCGTATTTTCTTGGTTAATTTAATATAATATATTGATTTTCTTATGAAATTAATAATAATGGTATATATTGTAATTATTCTAGTAAGTTAAACTCATTTATATATTTATTTGAAATTTATTATGATGATAACACATACATGTACATTACTATGAGTAACATGTTAAGATAAAATTATTTTTTTTAAAATGTTTATCAAATAATATATTAGAAGTAATGAACGTATTGTATGAAATCATTACATTAGGCCTATATATAGCTTAAATCTGTTCTTATATTGAAATTTAAATCCCAATAAAAGAGTTCAAATTAAGACCAGACATATTCAAGTACAATTTGAATTGATATCTTAAAACAACCACTAATACGAAGGTGTTCTAATGGTGGAGATACTAAAGTTTAAAAAGGAAGCCTAAATAATAACAAAAGAACATAACCGTAACCCAAAGAGCCTAAATCATAACTCAAATCTTTGTGCCTATGCTATGCAAGGAAGAATAAATTAGCTGATCTTTATTTATTTATAATTTACCTTTTTATTTTGTTATTTATTTTTAGTGTTATATCTATAATTTATATACATATATTTTATAGGCTAATTAAATGAATAATAAAGATAAGTTAGAAAATTAGGAATATAGAGAAACACTAAACTATTTGTTCCGTATCATTTCCATTTTCGTTAAACTATTTGTTCCGTAGCATTTCCATTTTTGTTAAACTATTTGTTCCGTAGCATTTCCATTTTCGTTAAACTATTTGTTCCGTAGCATTTCCATTTTCGTTGAACTATTTGTTCCGTAGCATTTTCATTTCGTGTGATTAGACGAAGATATTCTTTATTATCATTTCGTTGAACATATTTATTGCATCAAATGAACTTGTACATGTATATTTAACTTTCGATTTAACGTGGTAGCTAAGTTATTGAATGTTAACCTTTTATACTAACGTATAGATAAACAATAATATAATTCGTTATTAAAAAATTTTTTTGCTGAAACATGAAAATTACAATGTTAAACAATGTTTTCTAAAATATCATAATAGTGTTACATATAAAGATAGCACATTAAATTTCCAAATTACAAAAGAAAAAAAATAATTGACACATATAACTATGCCGCCGAAACTTTTATAGAACATGTCACTTTTGTTCCTGAATAAGATGTGGGTAAACCTCTTCCAAAGTATGCTAAACCTCTTCCAAAGTATGTTAAACCTCTTCCAAAGTATGTTAGTTGTCGAGAAGAGATAAATCAAGATATAGATCTATTCAATCTTCTCTATTGGAACACGTCAAAAGAGTGAACTAGAATTCACAAGAGTGTGAATCTCTTTATCCTCTTCTACTTCGTCTATGATTATTTTTGAAAATTTTCATAAGAGCGTGAATCTCAATATTTTTGAAAATTTTCACAAAAACGTGAAATCTCATTATTTTTGAAAATTTATCTTCTTCACTTTCTTCTTCTTGTCAGTTGAACAACGAAATCAATATCAAAACATTTTTTTGCCTTCATGTAGAAAGGATATGAAAGATTGAGAGAGGAACAAGACGGTAGCAGCAAAGATGCGGTGACGACGACGATTGTGGTTGTTGTATCTCAATTTAGCTCTCCATTGTAAATGGCAAGTCGATTAAACTGAAATTCAAAAGAAAAAAGATTATAGATTTTGGATCACAAGAAAATAGTCCAATCCAAAAGAGGAAAGCTCATTATTGGAACAGGGACAACCACATTCTCCAATGGCCGGAGAAACTTAACGAGCAAAGCAACCAATTTTATAGAATATGTTAGTTTTGTTCCGGAAGAAGTATACGTAGTCGAAAGGAGATAATTCAAGATATAGATTTACTCAATCTTCTCTATCGCAACAAGTCAAAAGTGTGAATTAGAACTCACAAGAGGGCGAATCTCTTTATCCTCTTTTTTTTCCTCTATGGTTATTTTGGAACCTTCTCTGTATTTGTTGTTGTCTCCATTGTCAATGGCAAGTCGATTAAACTGAAATTCAAAAAATGAAAGCTTGTACATTTTGGATCACAAGAAAATAGTCCAAAATGGATCAAGTCCAAGAGAGGAAAACTCATTATCGAAACAGAGACAACCTCAAATTACGGTGGTCGGAGAAACTTAATAAATAAAGGAACCAACTTTAGCAACGACAAAAAACATCAACAAAACACGAGATCATTAAAAAAATCTTAAATACCAAAACAATTTCAGTTTGCGATGTGACCGGTGGAAGATGCTTCGGGCATTGTTTCTTCTAAGGTTTTTGGCAGTTATTTTGCGACAAGATATGATTTAGGAAAAGAAAAAGTTATGATTTGATATAAAATTAAAGAGAATTAAAAGAACTATAAAATCTTAGAGTAGTAAAATTATAATTGGATTAACAAAATTTGAATAGTAAAAACTTATGTGATCTTAGGCTAGTAAAAAGTTATGTTTTTGTTATTATACCAATTTTAGACTTACCATAGAAATTCTTACCGTTACTATAAATATTAAATAAATATGATTGGTAACAAAAACACTAAAATTTATCACTATTTAGTTTTTATTTATTAATGATTAAAATTTAAATAATAGGATAATTTATTAAATAAAACAAAAAAATAATGTCAAGAAAAAAATTGTAAATTAATGTAAGTTATATGTTCCATGAGAAACACTTTCAATGTATACTTTTGAAATAATGTCATGTTTCATTATATTTGTAAATTCTTTCTTGTTTTCATTGATATGTATGAGACTATGTAGACAATGACAATGTTCTTATGACAACGTGTTCAATAGCACAAGAAGAAAAAAAGAAACAGAGCGTTAATGTATCCTCCTACAAGAAGCAAAGAATTAGGAAGAAAGATATTATTCACCTGCGTTCTAGGCCTTGAAAACTATCATGTCCTTGAGAAATCTTGGTCCTATCAGTTGAAGAGCTAGTGTCAGAGCTGAGTTTTAAACAATCAGTTCTCAATGAAAATAATGATTTTATTTCTCTTCAAATTTCCTTTTATATGAATCATTTGCTTCTATTTATAATCGTTGACTTCGCATTAATTACTAAATCGTGGTCATAAATAGTTTATATTCACTCCAATTTGACATTACGCGCGGTTTAAACTGTGCGTTTTCCTTTTGTGGGTTGGACGAGACCCAGACCCGGGCTCCATTCACGGCTCTTTGGTCCATTTGGGCCCAACAAGTTTATTCAAGATATTTTGATTGATATGAGCCCCGGATTAGAATTCGGTGCCAATAATCTGTCCCCCTCCTCTCCAAGTTTCTCGTATCTTTGATGCTAGATACTTATTCGGCGAATCCATAAACCAATGTTCTAGGTTTCTGTTTCTCCTTCTTATTTACACATTCTCTCTTTTTTTTTAGATACCCGAGGTACCGTTATCTATAAGTGCCTTACTTGCTCATTGTCTCCTTACAAATTGCTTTTGAAACCTCATTTGCAAGGTAATTCTCTTTCTCTTTTTCTTAGAATTCTCTTTAGGCAAACGCTTTTCCTCTTTAGTACGAGCTTCTTTTTGGATTAAACAGGCTCTTTGCTTTGAATTTCATGAAAAACTTTTGAAAATTGGATTCATAGAATGTATGCTCCTTGAAGATCTTCATATCTTCCTTTAATATCTTCACACAAAAAAATAATTGTATCCTCTTTCTTTCCTTTTCTCCCCTCCCCTTTCCTTTTCTCCTCCCACTTTTTGGCCCCGCGCAACTCCCACCTCGCAGGCCTCGCATCGCGCCTCACTTCTCACCTCGTCGACACGTGCCTCTCTCTTCCTCTTTCTTCCTCTTTGCTTTTCTTCTCTTCATTCTCCTTTCTTCCTCTTCTCCACTTTTTTTCTCCTTCCTCTTTCCTCCTTCTGGTCGTGTGCCTCGCGCCTCACCTCGCGCGCCTCGCACCTCACCTCGCCAGCCTCGTGCCTCACCTCGCGCGCCTCGCACCTCACCTCGCCAGCCGCGTGCCTCACCTCGCGCGCCTCGCACCACCTCGCCAGCCACGTGCCTCACCTCGCGCGCCTCGCACCTCACCTCGCCAGCCGCGTGCCTAACCTCGCGCGCCTTGCACCTCACCTCGCCAGCTGCGTGCCTAACCTCGCGCGCCTCGCACCTCGCCTCGCCTTCCGCCTGCTTCACCTTGCACCTCTCTGGCCGCGTGCCTCCTTCTCTTCCCCTTTCCGCCTCCATTTTTATTCTCTCCTTCTTCCTCCTTTAAGTCGTGCACCTCACCTCGCGCACCTCTCTCTCTTTCCCTCCTTCTTCCTCTCCTTTTCTTCTTTTCTTCTTCCCCTTTTCTCCTCTCATTTTCTTCTACTTTCTCTTTCTTCCCTCTTCTCCTCCTTTCTTCCTTCTTGGCCTCACACCTCGCCAACCACGCACCTTGCCAGCCTCGCCCTCTGTTGGCCTTCGCTCTTCCTCTTCCTTTCCCTCTTCCCAGCACTTCTACCCACGACACTTCTACCCGCGACACCTCTACTCGCGGCTTTTCCTTGGCACTTCTACCCATGGCACCTCTCCTTGCGTTTATTCCTCGACACTTCTACCCGTGGCATCTCACCTCGAGGCTTTTTTCGGCACTTCACTTCGAATCCTATTCACGGTAGTTAGCCTCAAAATCTCTACTTAGATTCGCGGCTCACCTTGCTTAGCCTCAAATCCTTGGTTCGATTCACTGCACTTAGCCTCAGGCATTTCAAACTCATGGGCTTCTACCCAGAATGACTAAGAGGTGATGGCGTGTCGTGATCACTTCGGTCCCCATCTGAAATTTTCCAGTTCTGAGTCCAGCCTTTGTGATCTTCGCGCTTCTGGGATGATTCCTCAATCATTGAAACTTATTATACCAACGTCGTCTGACTCCACCGAATTTCCTCTTCCTAGCTATTGTTATGCTTACAAAGTTTACTTCCGCCAATGCGGTCTCTCCTTTTCTCTCGTGCAGCTTCTTATTCACTTGATGCACAAGCTGGGATTGTCTCTTTCTTAGTTATGCTTGACTTTCTCTCGATGTCCCTCTAATTTTCTGGTTATGTGCCATGAATGCTAACCCCGAATGTAGAGGCACTTTCTATGCAAGTACCAACCGGTCTCGCGGAGTGCTTTCAGTACTTCTTGAGAAAGATGAAAAATGGAGGGGCACTTTCTTTTACTTCCCGATTAACAAAGATTCTTATGGCAATCTTTTTTACTTTGGTATAACAGTATGGTCACAGCGATCTGGTAGAGTCAGATACATAGCATCAGCGATATTCATAGATTTTGTGGCCTTTTCTTACTTTGTGTTTTTTTGTAGTTTTGTTGAAGAAGGTCATAGCGACTGACGATATCAAGACTCTAGGGGTCATCCTTCGGCTGGGCAATACTCATTGGAGCTCTTTTTCTTGGAAGCAGATTTTCGATTAATCTCATCGTCTCCGTACTAGGGATTTCAGCGTGCCTTATGAGTCTACTCCGCGTACCTTTTGCAATCATGTTTAGTTCTTATTTTGACTTGTTAAAGTATTTTCTAACCTACTATTAACATCGTTTTCTTGAAGATATCCTTCCTACTTTTTCGCCTTTAGATATGACTGCTTATCGTACGAAACGTAAAGCCCACGGGCCGTAGAGGCCACTACTAGTGAAGATGGTGAGTGTTCTCATCCTCCGACCATTCAGCCCGCTGCTCAATCCAAGCTGAATCTGTGTCCTATCGTGGCAACTCTCCCAACTATGCCCGATGGCTCTTTTCACGAGGTCGCTCCCATTGCAGATCCTACTAGTCGCCTATCGTCTATTCAACCAAGACGGGTCGTTGGCGAGTTGGTAGACGAAGCTGGGGGACTCTAGGATAACAAGAGTAAGGCCTTCGGCGTCGAGGGCGCAAAGAAGGGCGCGAAAAAGGGTGCAAAGAAGCTGAAGAACTATTGGGAGTTTGCCTTACAACTCCAACATCACGATCGTCGAGCATCCGACTGCTACAGCCCAACTGATGGGGCATTTCAAGTTGAGCTTAGTCTAAACTTGTAGATTATGATTATTCTTTTTGATCTTTTCTTCCTTTTTTGTGCAACTTATCGTCGAGTACTATTAGACAGTTGGGGCATACGAGAATAGGTTACACTCTCCTTCAAAGTCAGTGTATCGTGATGCTAGAGAGAAGATAAAATCTTTTCAATCCGAGTTGACTTAGCTAACGATCTTACAGGAGAAAGAGATGGAGAATATCATATCGGCTTACAACAATCTCATTGAAGGGATGCTGAGATTTCCCGCAATAATTACAGTCAATGTATGATTATCTCGTAAGTGCCTAGCATGATGTTATGCAAAATGGCAGGGCATTGAAAGCTTAGCTTCACGTGTGGAGGTCGCCCGCATTAAGATGGTGGAGGTCGACTTCACTAAGTTGGTGGAGGTCACCTCCACTAAGGTGATGTACATTAAAATTTGCCGTTGAGACAGTGAGGAGTGAGCTTACTGGTGAGGTGAAGACCCATGTTTCGCAGCTCAAATCGTATTTGGCCAAGAGCGCGGATGCACATAGTTTTCTTATTTGTGCTTCGAAGAGCAAGGCCAACTTTAAGCTTCTCAACAAGATCGTCGAGGGTGAGATCGAGGACGTCAAGGCCGAGTTCGATGCTGCCGCACGTACAGGATAAGATGGTCGCAGCTAAGGAGCTCCACGAGGTTCAGGGCAGAATTTCCGAACGGGATCTATCTTCGTTGGAGTTTCTTTCTTTAAACTCCCATGATTTAGTTCCAGCACGTTGGACGGATATGCCAAGGGTGAGTTCTCAGGGTCTACCGCTTAACGAACTCGGATCGAACCTCGATATTTTATTCGTGCCGGCACCTGATGATGTCAACTAGATTCGATTTTTAATTTCTTTTTGTATTTGTTTTGTTTCCTATCGAACTTTTGAGTAGTGCTTTCGATTTTGTTCGAACTTTGCGCTTATGATAGATTTCATTGGTTTTGCTGACAGATTTCATTGGTTTGGTTGCGTTCTGGTAATTATGCATTCTGATCAATGCTTGATCTCTCCGCTCATTTACCAAATCGAGGTTAACCTAGAGCATTTCTTATCTAGTTAGTTGGTGCGCAACTCCTCCGTAACCAAAGAATGACTGCTACAGTTGGTACGACTGCTTCCACTCCGTAAAGCAAGGAAAATGTGGTTTCATTGGTTGGCTTCCTATGGGTTGTACGACATGCTCACAATACTCTCCTTATCTCTTCCGTCTATTGTCCTCTGTGCATTCCTAATTCTTTTATAAAATGTCGAGTATAGATTTATTCGCTGCTTCCACATGTCCGTTTTTCTAGGGTACCATAAGGTCGACTTAGGCGGATTTTCCATGTTGGAAAAATTTCTCGAATTTTTGGGAGATAAATTGTACGGTAGTCCATATCGGCATATTATATTTTTCCACACGAAACTTACATTGCGAAATTTTTTTCAAATTTTCGGCAGATAAATTGTGATCTGTTGTTTGTCACTATCTCGTACGGTAGTCCATATCGGCATATTATATTTTTCCACACGAAACTTCAAAATATTGAGTCCACCATGGACTTGTACACCTCAACTTCTATCCATTTCGAGAAAAAGTCCATAAGAACCAGTAAATATTTCACATTTCCGGTCGAATGATGCAAAGGGCCTACGACGTCTATAGACCACCTCATTAAAAGGAACGGGGCTGAAACTGAGCTTAGCTGTTCTGCGGGACATGGATTCAGGGGGGCGGGCCTGTGACACATGTCGCATTTCATTGAGTATCACTCACAGGCTGCTAAATGTGTAGGCTAGTAATATCTTTTACCTTTGACCCTTAGTGCGAGACTGCGTCCCGAAAAGTGACTTCTGTACAATCCTTTGTGCATTTCTCGTATCATTGTATCGGCATCCTCTTTCTCAACACAGATCTGATATGGATCGTTCATACTTATCTTGTAAAGGTTATCGTCTATCCCCAAAATCGCGCGCTCACTATTTTGATCTTTTTGGCCTTCCACTTATCGTCTAGAGTATCCCCTCTAGTTATGAATTTTTTAATTGGAACACTCTAGTCCTCACTCTTTTCTTCTCTCTCATCCTCGTCACCGCATATGTCTTTGTCAACAGCATCGATTCTTTTGATTTCGAACAGCTCGTTGCGAACAAGGTACACCTTGACAGGATCCCCAATGCTTGCTTGCTCGATAGATTCAACTGCAATAACTCTTTTTACTAAGTGGTCCAATGTTGAGACGAGGGCTGCTAAGGCGTCTACTACCACGTTCTCCGTTCTTTCATGTGTTTTGGAAGATGACATGCATAGAAGGGCCTTGATTTGATTTAAAATTCCTTTATTGCCCTGCTCCGTTACTAGGTACCCGAGGAATTACCCCGAAGTGCCCGTGAATGTACAATTCGTTGGATTCAACTTCATTCCGAACTAATTGAGGATGCCGAAACATTCTGCGTGGTGAGCGTTATGCTCCTGTGCGCGTTCCGATTTAACTATCATGTCGTCAATGTAGACCTCTATCGTTCTCCCTATTTGTTGTGAGAACATTCGATTCATTATTCGTTGATAAGTGGCTCCCACGTTTTTTAAACCGAAAGGCATCACCTCATAGTAGTAGGTTCCCCTTTCAGTAGTAAATGAGGTCTTCTCCTGATCGTCTAGGTGCATTTAGATTTGATTATAACCGGAGAATGCATCCATAAACGATAAAAATTGGTTCTCCACCATCGCTTCTACGAGTTTGTCGATATAAGGGAGCGAGAAGCTATCCTTAGGGCAGGCGCGATTCAAATGCGTAAAGTCTACGCAAACACGCCTTTGGCCATTTTCATTTTTTACGGCAACCGGATTGGCCAGCCATTTCGCATATGGCACCTCATGAATTGACATGTTCTTAAGAAGCTTTTCGACCTCGTCGTTCACAGTCTTGACTATTTCAGGACCGATCCTCCTCTTCTATTTTACTGATTTAAATGTTAGATCAATGTTCAACTCATGTGATAATATATATTGATTGCGATAATATTTTCGGCAGCCAAGCGAACTTTTGCTTTTAAGCCTTAGGACGTTTACTAACTCAGCCTTATTTTTTTGTCCAGGTAAGCCCCAACTCATACACACCTTTCAGGATGTTCTAGATCTACACAAACCATGACCACTAATGGTTAAGAGTGATTCTCGACCGGTGTGTTGTTATCGGGCTAACCCTCTATCCGTAATTGTTTTTGTAGCCAGAGACGATATCCACTCATGTAGCACATCCTTGATCTTTTCTGACTCACCTAAATTACTCAGACTCCGGTCATCGTCGAAATTTCACGAACTGATGATAAGTTGATGGTACTGCTATCATGGCGTATATCCACAAGGTGTCGAGAATGACCTTGTACGTCGCTGGTCCATTTGACCATTGTGAATTCCACCATTTTGGTTACTTCGGTTGCATGTACTGGTAACTTGATTACCCCTACTAACGTTTGGTTTCTCCGTTGAAGCTTATGAGCGGAAGTAGAGGTCCATGTATCTCGGTTTTCTCGATTCTCATTCTTATAAGTATTTCTAGGAACATAACATCGACGGAACTCCCCATGTCTACCAGAATCCTTAATACTTGACCATTGGGTTAGATGTTGAGTTGGATCACTAGGGGTTCGTCGTGTGGGGTATCGAGGTGATTAGGATCCTCCTCGCATAACGATATAGTTTCCCCAAGATTCGATGTGAAACGCGCTTGCCCAAACTCGGCTCTTTAATGCTTTGATGTTATCGGGTTTTTGGATTTGCGATAGTATTTCAATCCAACCATAGTGAAATCAGTACGTTTCTTCTCATATTTATTAGAGACTTCACGAGCTTCTAGGGATCGGTTTCTTTCTACATTTCTCGGATCCTCCTTGCTAATCTTCGCGACATTGGATTAAAGCTTAGGATCGAATCCGTGTAGGTCGCTAGCTAGGTACTTTGCAGCCAGCAAATCCCTTAGCTTTAAGGAGTCTTTCGCCGCATGTCCGTTGTATTTGTGGATCTCACAAAGGCATGTTCGTCGCGCCCCATTCTTCACGGAAAAGGGACTCCATATTTCTTTTCAGAACTCCTTTCGACATTGTAGGTTTGCGTCTCCGATCCGTATCCTCTCGGATCCCACCCCTCTCTTTGGGTTTGGAGGGTGTTCCACGATGACTTTCTATGACTTAAATTTCTTTGCGAGAGCTCATTTTTCTTCTTCCGCTACGATCCAATTCATGGAACGATGTAGCGCATCCTCTATCATCTCAAGTTTGTGAACTGTGAGGTCGAATCGAAATGGTGACTCATGCTAGAGCCCATATTTTAGCGCAGCGAGTGTCGTCGAATTGCTTACTCCCGCTACCATTGCTTTGACTCTTTTGAAGTTATCTATGAAATTTTGCAAGGGTTCCGTCTCCACTTGTGTCACATTCCACAGTTCCGCGTTAGTCATCCCTTTCCCCATGAAAATTGAGTAGTATTTGATACACTGTCAAAAGCTGGGTGAAATTGTCAATGGAATTTCCCTCTAACTATGAAAACCACTCTAGAATCGGGTCCATTAGGCTCTCTGCAAAGAGTCAATAATACCCAACGTTCCTTTCCTCGGCAAAATGAGTCCGGTTCGCAACAATCCAAAATGCGGTTATGTAAGCTTTTGGATCTGAATCACTCTTAAAGGTAGGAATACAAAGCTTTTCGGTGTCCTTAATATGAATGTTAAATATCCGAGCTAAGAAAGGAGATTTTGCGGTTTCTTTGATCATTTGATCAATTCAGGAGCCGCCTTGGATGCCTTGTGAACTTTGGACGTCACTGCTATCAACTATGTGTTAGCTCTTTCTATCGAGCACTTCAGATTCTCGTGTCCGTTTTTGGTTAGGGTGTTTTGACTGCCAACCTGGCAATCATTCTCGTTTCCAATTCGGCCTAGACTTTCATGATGGTTCAAATTCACTCTTCTCGGCGAGCCGAGCTAAGGTTAGCGAGTCGTCGCATCCGCAAACGCCGATCTTGGGGCGAACTCTTAGGTTTGGGGGCAGTGCCCACATGGAGTTGGTTGCAGCCTACTATTCCAAATTGATCGAGGTCGCTAACCGGTAGAGGGTTGACCAATTCCATCTCGCTAATTTCCGCCATCCTCGCTTCGAATTCTGCATGCATAATCGCGAGGTTTGTCAATTGGGACAAGACCTAGTCTTCATGTACGTTGAATCGAGGAACAAGAATGTCGTTTGATTCTTTTTGTTTGTCAGCAGTTGAGAAAAGCCTTGATTTCGAAGAAGGCTTCCGAACGGTCGTCAACAGATCCTGACAGATTTCTCTTTGGGGGAACTAAGTGAAATCATGTAGTCGTCCCTAAAGACGACGCCAGATGTGAGAGCTGAGTTTTAAACAACAATAAAAAAAATAATGATTTTGTTTCTCTCGAATACGTATTGCTCTCTCCAAATTTCCTTTTACATGAATCATTTGCTTCTATTTATAATAAGAGTTTATTTATAATAAGAGTCATGACCATGATTAGTTTACATTCACTCTACTTTGACGTTATAAACGGTTTAAACCGTGTGTTCTCCTTTTACGGGTCGGACTTCGCACCCGGATCTGCGCTCAATTCTCC
This sequence comes from Pugionium dolabratum, assembly GCA_018901945.1. Taxonomy (NCBI): domain Eukaryota; kingdom Viridiplantae; phylum Streptophyta; class Magnoliopsida; order Brassicales; family Brassicaceae; genus Pugionium; species Pugionium dolabratum. The sequence continues at coordinate 203,003 of JAEVFF010000364.1, forward strand.
AGCTTTCGGTGTATTTCGATCCAACAAGTTTTTTCAGGTTATTTTGATGGATCTGACCTCCGGAGTTGGATCCGGTACCAATAGTCAACGCCACAATTAGGGACATTACGGCTATTAGCATTCACCCTCTCAAGCGCCTCAGAGCTTTTGTTTGATCATCTTTGACTATCTTGAGGACCTGAGTGACATCTCCAGTTCTCCATCCATCTTTAGCTCAGAGTTCCTCGACCTTCTTGGTGTTACATTAGACCATTTTGCACTCTTCGTCGGAGTCCTGAAGCTTCTTGTTAAGAGTCTCTACGCCTTCCATGTCATATTTGAGATTTTTGACGACCTCAGAATTGAACTCTGGTTTATCATCTCTTCACTTGCTTCGAAATCGTCCATTTGCGCCTGTTGCTTCAGGTCTGTCTAACCTCTTGAACGAACTAGAGAACAAATCATTCATTTTTCCCCATTTTCTTGAAAACACGCCAAGCTCGGTCCAATGCAAGTCCCAAAGTTCAAGTCATTCTTTCTCTGAAAACCACTGAAATCGAGATTTCTAAGCCTGGTTTCTAGTAAAAACACCACAATGTGTGTTTAAATTAAACATCAAACAGACTTCGCTGAAGTTTGAACAAAGACAATAGCATCACTTGGCATGACTTGAATTGAACATAAGATCAATGACTAATAACATCAATGTCAGAGATTGAATATATTGGCCCTTTCTCAGAAGAACCAAAATTCTTAGCTTCTCTGATGTATTCATTTGTCGAACAACTATAGCCACAAAGAATATCATCGTAATCCAACTCTTTGAAAATTTACACAACAAGCTCGAGGAACAGTATCAGAAAGAAAACTTCTCGTATTCCAAATAATTGATAACAAAAAAATATTGAGAGAAAGAGAACGAAATTGGTGTTGAAAGTAGAGGTAAAGTTGAGAACAACGTAAACAGCCAAAGCTATCACCCCAAATATGTCGACAATAAAGAAGAGAGAAATTTTAAAACTAGGGTTTGATGGGTTGGGAGGCCCGCACGAGTGAGTTCTGCAAAAGTAAGCAGCGTCAACACTCGACCAGCCTATTACCCCCTCAATAAATTCTTGCGCCAGTTTTTGTTTTACGATTAGCGCCGCGACCGATTCTCACCGGACGCTTTGTTTTCCTTACTCATTAGTTTAAGGCAAGTTTCACTCGTCGTCGTCCATGACCTTTATATAGTAGTCTCGATAGGTTTCACAAGACGTATGGTACCGATGTGGGACTAAATGTTAGTAAAGCCTTTATATGATAAGAGAGCCCAAATTTTAAATATAAAAAGCCCATTCCCCATTTGCTGAAGAGACGAGAGAGATCTTGTCATATATTATGATGAAAAATACAATAATTTAAATGCATAGGGTACAGAAATAATCATGTAGATGTAGTGTTCTTATAAAGACTAATAATCCATCAATAGTTTCGAAAATGGTATGAATCTGAACTGACTTTTGAACAAACAGATTTACATGAGATAAGTGGTTAAAAAGGAGACAGAGGCAGCGAGAATGTTAAAAGAAAACTGATAAAGAGAAGAAGCAAACAGTGATCTTGTTACAGGGAGCTCTCATACGGCGGCTCTCAAGGCTCCTCTTGCTGCTTCCCGTCTCAGGTCATCTTGTTTCCCGCTGCCTCGGAAGTACATATACACTTGCTGCTCAAACAAAACAAACCCATCCCAAAACCATATGTTAAAACAACGTTTACGGAGAGTATAAAACTTTGTTCTAAGACTGGAAATATAGCCACGAAGAGTTGAAGAGAGACCTGAATAACCCAGATGCTGACCACTGATTCGAGGCAGAAAAACGCAAACCCAATGAAGTAGAATATCTGTAAATAGAACAAAATAAGATTAATGATACATATTATCGATGACAATAAGGATCTCGGAAGATCATCCAAGGGTGAGAGAGAGCTTACCCCAACCAATGTATTTTCGCTTATGACATCTATTGCAGGTAAGATCCCTCTGTTACAGAAAGAAAAGTCGATTACAAAAGACAAAGAGAATTTTTCATGAACAATGGAAAGCAACTACTTATGGAACTATCACATAGTGAAATGGCAATCAACTAGTACCAATAATACCAGTGTATATTCACTTTGAGGTAATAAATCTAAATGGGTTTGTGAGTATGTTTACAAAAAGAATGAAAACACCGAGAACAACAGCTAGAGATGCTTCTGCAACTATTATTTTGGGGAATACAGGACAGTTACCAAGCAATAGGTACCACAATGGTTATCAATATGCTGGTGTGTTTTTGAGTATGCAATAAAGATTTGGAGCAAAATATTTGTTGTTGTTACTTTGATCAATTCAAATGGATTTTCTCCAGACTCAAATTACCAAACACAGGTTACAAGATCATTTTCAATTGTTCAAGAAGTTCGGTCAAAAAACTTACGCTAGAGATTTTCCTTTGAAGACAACAGGTGGAGCAACTGCAGCAAAAACGGAGAAAAGAATGTGGAGCTGCAGCAAGAATAAAGTTTCAGAATTGATTTTTATATCGAGTATAAATGTATTAAAAAACCCCATTAAATCTAAGCTAATCCTCACTCACCATATAGAACAAGAAAAACCATCCAAAACTCAATGCACTATCAGTTCTGAAAACGTTCAACAAAAAATGCGGTAGAAATTTAATCAGCAACATAAGTCCAGAACTTGAGAGTAGAAAATACCAAAAATCATGTAAGAACCTGAAGGCACGGTAGAGTGGCCGGTACCATAACACATAGCCTCCTGGGACACCCGCTATGAAGTAAATTATGGCAAGAAGCCATATCGTCACTCCTGAACAAAATGAAACCAAACTCTGAAGTCTGTTAAATATGCAGTTAAGGTCCCCTAAAGAAGAATGAAAAAAAATTGAAATAGGCGTAAGAAGCTACCTTCTCCTTTGATCCAGGCTGTAGTAACAGCAATGATATTCCAGAAAAGACAAAGAACCAACCCTGCCAAACAAGAATTACGTCTGAATGTATCAACAAAATGAATAAAAGCAATGAATCTAGATCTCATGATTGAAAATATGTGCCCCTTCAATCCAAAAAAAGAAGGAGTAAGTATTTGTATCATACAATGAGCATTGATAAATTACAACAATAAAAATATGTACCCAAATAAGTTGCAAATGTAACATATTGTGGTCTTTGGAGATGAACAGGAATTTCGTTTGCAATGTCATGGTGGATGAGCGGGAAGAAAGGCGGCCAGTTTTTCACTTCAATAACAATTCCAGCTGCATAGAGAGAACCGCAAATTAATGATCTTGATTAGAAGACATATGAGTCAGTCGACTGAGACACACTAAGTGAAAACATATTTAGAATCCACTAGGAGGCATCTTTTAAAGTGTTCTCAGAAAGAGTAAATTGTCGCATAAACTTAATAAGCATTAAGCAATGTACCTCGTGCCGCAGCATCTTCTTTCCGTTTGAGGTCCTACATAGAACCAAAATAAAAAAAATCAAATGAATGTGAATTTCAAAAGGTTTAAACATGTAACCAAAGAAAAATCATGTGTGCACATATATAAGCATTGCAAAGAGCTATTTGAAGACTGCAAATCTTCAAAGCAAGAGTCAAAGACTCCAAGCTGAGAAAAATCCATCCCGAAGATAGAAGGAACCACCGTGAAAAACAAATCACAAAGAGATCAAATGAAGAAGAAGACTCATAGTGCATAAGTCCATGCTTTCTTTTAACTAAACTTAGCAGTCAGTACCTGCTCCCGTCTTCTTAGCTCAGCTTCTTTGGCTTGCAGTTCCTTCTCTTTCTTCTTCAAGTCCTGAATTCCCAATAACAAACAAGGAAAGAAGTCTATCACAGATAATTCCAGGATTAACTAAAATCCAAACCATTATCTCTAACTAACCTGTGTACCGGATTTTTCCCTGTCAAGAGGAATGTCTACGGTTCGGCCATAATCAAAACCAACAGGCTCTGGAGGTAAAGGCGAAAGTCTGGAATTCGATGCAGGTGGAATACTCCCAGGATTCTACACAATGTAAGTGGATTAATAATTCATTGAGATCTTCAGGTTTAAATTGAGTGATGATAGCCCGAGAACAACCAAGTTTCAGAAAGAAAGGAAAAAAAGCTAGAAACTTTATCAACCCGTGAATTTTAAAATCTCTCATAATTTCAATTCCATTAACCCATTTTCAGGTTCTAAGCTACAAGACAGTGGAAATCAACAAAATCAAACAACAGAAATGAAATATATAGAGGAAAAGTGATTTGTCTTTGAGAACAAACTTCCACCGAATAAACCCTAAGCACAACCCAATGATTTCCAAGAGTCAAATAATCCACCAAAAGTCGAAAACCCATTTCGGAGAAGCGGGATTGGAGAGGGATTAAATCCCTATTTTTACGAGTTAATACATAGTAAACAAAAGGCTTACAGCGAAAGGATTGACTTCTTCTTCCTCAGCGAAAGGATTCGGATCGTAACGATTAGTCATGGCTAAGAAAAGTTAGAGCTTCAGAAGATTTAACGAGAAGAAGAAGAAGAATCGTGAAATTGATCTAAGATCTTTAGCAGTGACCGAGATTAGCCCAACGTTGAAGACAAGCTTTACGTATACCAAAGCGAGTCTTATTACTAATTCCGAGTTTCCTTAGAAATGGTCGTGTGTTGCTTTTTTATAAAATATATGTGATTTAATTATTAATTTGAATTGATGATTTAAGAAGAGAAAATGATTATTAAAATATTGAATTATAATTTATGAATTTTTTAATGAATTAATTAAATAATTATATATATTTGATTGTACTAATTTAAATAAAGAATTAGTTAATATTAATATTAAATTAATATTGCAATAGGTTCTAACAAGTAGTATTTTGATATATAATTTTAGTTGGTTAAAATAAATAACAATTTAAAAATGTTATTTTTTGTTAATGTTGACTAATCGTATAGATAAATTAGTGCAATCAAATATATTGTTATTTAAATAGTTTATTAAAAAAATTAATATTTAAATAATTGAAACACAAAATTTCAATATTTTAATGATAATTTTTACTTTAACAAATTCAATATTTATCATAATATCTTTTGAATTTCTTTTCTTTGGTTACAAATTATCTGAAGAAATAGGTAGTGAGTATTTTCAAGTAAACAATACATTTATATTTATTTATTTACTAGTTAATGTATTTTTGTACTATTTTTTTTTTAAAAAAAAAACTCACTGTGGGAACTAAGTTTTATTGCTGGTGAGGACCACTATAACTTTTACGGAATTCGAGACGATCCAGCAATTCATGCTATAGAAAACATTATATATAGCAATTCCTCTTGTAAGCAAAATTGGGTGTTTTTTCATATTATAAATTTATATTATTATTATTTTTAATTAAAATATTATGTATATATATATTATTTTACATATTTATTATATAAAATATACTTTGTTTGTGTTTTATGTATTTAAAATTATAAAATTATGTTTTTCAACTTTTAATATGCTTACATTTTTATTTTAAAATCAAATGATACTTAAACTATATTTTGATATGATTTTATATTAAAAATTATATACTTATATATAACATATTTTTTAACCATTAATTCTTAAATTACCAATTATATGATTGGATTTTGATTAAAATATAAAGAACTCAATAAACATGTAAAAATAATAACTTTGACTAAAAATAAATAAATTATTCATGCTAATTTATCAAACCAAATTAATTAATTAAAACAACTATACATACATAAAATCTAAACAAAACCATAAACTTAAAACGCATACATGGTGTTAAATATTTTTTCTTAACTTGCTTTTAGTTTAATATATATTATTTACTTTAATTTTCGTAATAAACTTATGTTTAAATTTACCATACTACATTTCAGTAAACATAATATCATAAAAAATTTTAGTTATGTTATTATTTTTAATGACATGTAAAATTCTATTTTTTGTAATATAATTTTTTGTAATGATATATAAATTTTTTGCCACTCACTTCTAATTTAATATATACTAGATAATATATTCACGTGTTACATGGATATAACATATTATAAACTTAGATCATTATTATATTTTATTAAAATTTTATATGTATTATATTACATATTTATTATATAAAATTATTTTTATGTATTTAAAACTACTAAAATTATATATTTCAATTTTTAATATGTTTATATTTTTAGTTTAGAATCAAATAATAAAATAAACTATATTTGCTACGATTATATATTAAACAATATGGATTTGTATATAATACACTTTTTAACCATTATTTTTATATGTTTTTGGCTATTTTTTGAGAAAATAAAGTTCATCTTTAAATATTAATTTTTTAATAATTGAATGTTAATTAAAATATTAACAACTCAATCGATATATAAAAGTAATAACCAAGATTGAAAAAATATGAATTATTCATAGTAATTTGTCAAACCAAATTAATTATTTGAAACAATTATAAATCAATAAAATCAAATAAAAATCAGTCATAAATCAGTTGCAAATTTGCGACCTATTTAGTACCACGTATTCATTTGGAGCAAGTTGAAAATTTTAATTTTTAATATGTTATTAACATGGTTCGAGGACACGACTGATTGGTCATAAAGTATGCTTGTAACCACTAGACTACTAATATATGATATATGTATATGAGAAAATTAATATATAGGTTTACTATTATTTTTTTATATAATTTAACCCTAAATTTAATGAAATTTTAGAAATTAGTAATTATATGATACTAATTATAACATTATGAATTGTATCAATTTAAATTAGTAAATACACAATTAATAAATTTATCAAATTTGTAAATTATTTTAGTAAAACACTTTACACAATTTCTTAACTTTATAATATATATTATAAATTTTCTATGTTTGTATAATATTTTTGTAGTTTGTAATTATATATTTCGATTTAAAATGATTTATATATATATATATATATATTATTGAAATTAAAATTTTAAAATATAGAAAATACATGAAAAACATGTAAAAATAAGCTCAATGGTCGCATATACGTGTGAATAGATTAGTCTTTATTTGAGCTAATTTTAACCTTGTTATGTTAATGAGAATGTCGGTTAGAATCTGTATAAATACTTTGATCTATGGAATAAACAAATATGTTGGTCGTTGTCTTAAGTTTCTCATTTTTCTTTGAAAACTTCCTTTTAAGTGGAAAAAAACAATAATCCATCAGTGCATCACGACACAAAACAAACGAATTTGAAGAAACACTACGCTATACATCTAAAAACAATAAGTTATGTCTTTTTAATCTTTTTTAGTTATATAAAATGGCGGAGAGAACATTTCATATTATCTCAACTTTATATCTACAGAAAAACATATTTAGATAAAACAAACAAAAGTAGAATCATAAATTTATAGATAAAAACAATTTTTAGCCAGAAAATCAAGTTAATATGAACCTTTTTCAAGAAAAAAATGAACCTTTTCAAGAAAAAAAACATAATCCTCAAGCAACACCCATCTAAAGAAGACTATGAAAACTACAATAATCAAACAGATTATATAACAATGAGAAAACATTTGTGTGTATATATTGATCAGATTACATCTGTATGTGTTTATGTTGTAGTTTCTTTAGCTTTCCTCTTCACTAAACTTGGAATCACATTACTACGTTTTAATCTCCGGTTATTGCCAAATCGGCTCCTAGTCCATGAAGACCGGTCGATCCAGTTCTTGTCGTCTTCAACCGCTCTGTTCCATCGTTCTTTAAAAGTTTGAAGCTCCCATGTTGATTGCCTCCTTATCTACTCACACAACACACACATACACACGATTACGCTACTGCTCAAGAGACAAATGTTTCGCCAAAACAGATTCACCATCGGATAATAACAACTCACCTCTGTTCTTGAATCAAAGGTTGCAGAACCGCGTCTCTGATATATAAAGTTGTGAAATTTCTGTTGTTGTTTTTTTTCGAGTCAAGAAATGAAGATTTGGATGGTAGAATAGCTAACCTTAGTGACTCCACTGCGAGCTGACTTCTGCGGAAATTAGGACAAGATCATTTGTTTATCCGGTTTTGGTAGTTTACAAGAAGGGGAAGTCAGGATCTTACCTTCTTCTCGGGATAACCGCTACCTCCTAGAGTTTGAATGCCTTGATGGAAGATATATTCACTGTCGACAATGCCTACCTTCTTGCTTCGGTCACCCTATAACGAAACTTAAAACCGATTCACATAGAGAACGCAATCGGTTCACAATGCTATAATAGAAATGAATAATTTAGGTCTTAAGGAAGAGAAAAAGAAACGGACTTTACCTGAGCACAATACCCAAGCTTCATATCCATTCCCCACCCATGAACCAGATCATTCTGCAAAATGCCAAAAAGGTCAAATAAGAAGTTGGATGCAATTTCATTAGAAGTTAGGCCTAAAGCGTGACAACAATTTAGCTAAGTAGAAGAAGTTGAAGAACTGATATCTTCTGTACAAACAATCATCTCATATAATTACTTGTATTAGATTCCAAGTGCAAAACCAGGCAGATCTTGAAAACACTGGAGCCATTCCTTCAACAAACCTGGACCAAAACATAGAAAATTAAACAAACAATTGACATAATGTCTAACAATACCCGGAACTACGAATTACGTAGCAAACCAATTTCGCAACCATATTCTTCTATAAGCTAGGAGCACGGTAGTCTAACAAAGTAAAACTCTGTTGTTTGGTATATAGAAGTCATAACTTGTAATGTTACTTTCAATATTACCCGGTGCACGGAGGCCCTTTACTAGCATTTGAACACTTCATATTGCCTCTACTGTCGTAAACTCTTCTGCGGTTTTGTAACCATATTGTGTAAGAAATAAAATAAAAACAATGAGAAACTCCTTAACAAGTGGTTCCTGGGAACTCACCTATGGTATATTTTCGTTCTAGACCGGACTGTAATTCTATGGTGAACTTCGGTTGAGTTTGGGTGCAAGGCCGGTTGAGATATCTCCAGTCCTGCTGATTTTATTATCCTCAGGTATCTGTAGTGAAACTATTTAGGACTCCAAGACTTTACCTTTAGGGGTTGCAAAATTTACAAGTGATGGGGTATATGAAATTTTACTTTTGTGGGTTGAAATTCTCCACTCCAAGATCTTCGTCCCAAAGAAAAACATAATCGTAAATGGAGACGATATCAGGATGGAGAAATCGCTTTGCAAACCACCTAAGTCAAATCAAAAGTTTGTTAACAAATCATTGTTACAGAGAAATATAAACCATGGCTATATGTGATCTTACTACATTTTGCATCGAAACATCATTATACCATTTTGTTTGGCTATGTGCAACTATATGTATGGCTTTTGAGCTCCACTCAAGATCCCACCATTGATCCATGTTTCCATCATAATGAAATAGAATAATAGTGAAATTCGCTCGAAGAAACTGAATGTAACAAACAAATTAACATGAGAAAGAGAAACCTTTTTGAGCATCACTTTCACTAATTCACTGACATAGAAAAACTACACTACCTTCTTTACTATAACGTGGACATTATCCTTCTGCTTAAGTCCTACAGGAATTGCCAACAAGTTACGGTTGGTTGATTCGCCTCCCTGTATTAAGACAACAAGAGACATCAGAAAATTCCTATAGCAAAAAATATATTTGATTCCTGTAGCTAATTGAAATTTACAGAGAAATTTAACCTTTGACCTCAAACTACTACTTAACCAAAGTGGCTTTAACTCCAAATCTGATCTAGGCTGTATGATACCGAAAGGTAAGCCTTTTAAATTTTCATTGACCGGTTCAGATTCCTGAACAAAATCGCATAGGAATAGAAAACCCACACATTAATTTCAGACCAGCAATGTATCAACATTACAACAAAGAGGAGGGTGTCAAAGAGTGTTACTTTTGCCATCTCAAACGGATCATCTGTTTCTTCTATCTGAGCAACACCGGGTATCAAAGGAAAAGAGAGTTACTTATCAATAATCTATTTGTCATATCAAAACACTCCTTTCATTGAAACGAAAATGACATCTTCTACCACACCTCTGTTTGTTCATACTGGATATTTGTGGTTTTATACCAAAAGATCAAAAGTACTGTACACATGAGCGCCATAACCGGTTTCAATTTCCACAACGATTTACCCTGCAAATTTCCAGCATTCCCACATCAAAACAAAAGTCTAAAAACAGCATAACCCACGAATAGCTCAGAGATTAATCGAGCATGGTAAAACCAAGATCTAGAACAAAGGGATAAAAAGCTTTACCCCCTCTTGAGCATTGTTTCTTCTCTTAACAAGTGACTTCCATGATTTAATAGAGGGTAAATCATGTTCCATAATCTATTTACCAAGCTAACAAAGGCATAAAAATCTGTGCATACAAAGCAAATTTCATCAATACATTTCAAAATTCCAGCATTTAGAAACTCACCAGAGTCACCTTCAGAAGGAGGAGGATATCAGAAGATCTCTCCACATGAACAGAGAAGAAAAAAACAATTCGTACCTTAGTGGTCAGAAAATCTCAGCTCTTATAGGTTGATCAAGGGGCATGCTTGTCGATATTTGTCTGAAAATCTACAAGAGAAAAAGGGCAAATAAAAATCAAAACCTTCTATCATTTTAAGCCAATTATCTATTAGGGGAAAAAAATCTTTCCTGGATAAGTATCAAACGGGAGAGGTTTTATAGGATAATAATGAGATTAAGAGTAAACAACAGTTTAAGAAACAAACAGAGATTGCCTCTTTCAGAGTTAACTCACACTACCAGAAACTGACGAACAATTTGGGCCACTGCCAAAGTCCATACGGATTATTATATCTTTTCTTGGAATTTCTTTTCAGATCTAGAGAAAACAAATAGCTAAATACTGATGATATGGCTAAGAGAAATTTTTCTAAAAGTTGCTTTGGTTACACAATAACTATCAATTGATAATAGCCAAAAATAGTCATCAAAGCTTCTATTTAGGAAGAAATCTGGTCACAAACTGCTCAAAAACACAACAAAAATTGCAACTGATTTATAATTACAGAAGAAAACCAGCATAGACAAAAGAAAGAAACAGAATAGAGGAAAGAAAACAAAAGAATCGTGTGATTAAGACAGAAAAAGTAATCGGCAGAAAAAACCTTAAAGAGAATTCTGAAACTTGCAGATTACATAATCACTGTAATGAAGCAGCTGGTAATGGCACCAAGCAGATACGTTGAGAGAGAGAGAATAGAGCGAGAGTCTTCACTTTAAAACTGGGACTTTACCAAAACAACAAATTTCTAATCGAAATCGGAAGAAAACAAAAAAGAAAAGGCTTTAGTGGAGTTACTCGTGCCATCTGTTGAATCTCTCTCTCTCTCTCTCTTAGTATAAGATTCTTTTTAAAAAATTAATCGTTTATTTTGAAAGTTGGATTCTGCGACCAAATACGAGAATTCCAGAGGAATAATAATGCATTTATTTTTATATATAAAAGTATTGCGTTCCTCAATCATTTTACAACAACTTTCAGTAAGAGACAGAACATGAGTGTCTGTGGTTTGCTCTTAAAACAACACTAAAGCATCAAGAAGCTTTCTACTTCTCGAGTTGTTCAACTAGAACACGACGTATGGACCTAACTTCATTTCGATTGGCTTTGTTTCAAGACTTTTTACAAAAAGTTTGAATAATCCTATAAAATCTAGATATGTGCAATTATCCATCGTTTTAGTAATGAGACTAATGTAAATTTTGTTACGAATTAGTTTGAAGCAAATTATGAACTTCTACCATCAAATAAGCTTTCTTTTCCTAACTAGAAACAACATTATGAAGCAAACCCTTTAACTTGAAACACATAACCATTACAATCAACTAACCCGGTTCCGCTTTCTCCCTGTCATTGCAGGAGAATCGAGTTGTCTACAATCCCTTCTTCTCTCTACCGCGGTTCCTTTCTTAGCCGTGGGTGAGGATTTCACAGCAGCAATTGGTGTATCTGTTACACATTTTGTTTTACCTCCGCTTGAAGTCTTCACCATATCCTGCACATTAGTCTTAAGAGGGTGCGTCCCGGTTCTTTGTTTTTTAGCTGAAAGGCTCGTTTTGGCAGCAGGAGATATAGATTTTTGAGCAAGTTTCGGAACCTTTGTGCTTGTTGTAATTCTGCTACGATAATGATGGTCTTCTTCTGTCAAATAGTGTCTCAGAGACTTTGTGACAACGTCTCTAAGGCACAAGGCGGATTTGTGCTCACGAGTGTTCTTAGAGTAGAAAATTGCTGCATTGTTCGCCACCAGAAGGAAGTCCACAAAAAGCTCTTTTGCTGAAGATATCAAACAACCGTTGATTCTCGATTTTATAGTGTCTAAATCCATATGCCTCCGTACCAATTTCTTGTATCTTCCTCTTTTCTGTTAGTAGGAGAAAACAAAAATCAGCGGAAAAGGATGTTTTCAAGCTAAGAATAAAGGATATATGATCATCACCTGGCTATCAAGGCGTCTACGGAAGACAAGTGCACATTCGTTCTGTGAAATAGTATTGTATATCTTCATAAGCTGCTTGGGTAAAGCCAATCCGTGACCTTTGTTTTGACTGATGCTAGTAGAAGTAGCTTCTTTACACCTTGAAATGCTAGCAATATCCGCAGTAGAAGAATCCAACAAATCGCTTTCTTCCACAACGCTAACTTCCGTTACATCTTTACCACCGCTGCAATCTTTTCGTTTTCTCTTGCCTCGTTTCTTTCTCATACTCGGAAGGACTTGTCCTCCTCCATACACAGATTCAAAAATGTCGCTGTGTAATGGATCAATCTTCTTCTTCTTCTTTTCCTCTTGCTCTATTATTGCTGGAGCTTCTGGTGACCAGTTTGTTGTGATCAGCTCTTGCTGTGTGAAGCTACCAACTGATGACAAATCTTTGGATGTATCTTTGCTCGTGCATTCTCCGGCCTCGGATTTTGGGGAGGGTTCAAGTGATAATGTTCTGCTAGAATCATAATCGATTTGATGACATTCATCATTGCCTTCTGATTTCAGACTCTGAAGCTTTGATTCCAAAGACCTGAAAACAGAACATCATAAAACAGGATACAACATTCTGATTCTTCTTTTTTCTCTCTCTTTGATTCCCGGAATTGAGACATGACATTGTTTAAAACATTAGCAAGAACCTAGTGATTAGAAACAAGAGCTAACCCAATGGAGTCTTGGGATTGAAGTAAAGCTGCCTTAAGCTCAGCCACTCGTTTCTTCTTAAGCTCTTCAAACCAAGCTCTACAAGAACAAAAAAATATGAAAAGAAATTGACGGTAAAGAAAGGTGTTAAAGAGGTAAAAAGACAAAACAAAAATTTACTTGCATCCCAAATAACGCTCTCGCAAGTCCTTGTACTTGGCCTTGCATATCTGCAAGTAAGAGTAAGATTGCGAAGATATCAAAGAACAGAAACTATGTCTGAATTATTGAGATAACACAGTTTGCAATATCACAACCATAAATACATTTTTTTCTAATCCTCGCAGAACTGAAAACCTATCGAGGAAACTTCAGATTCGAGATTCGATTCCACACGAGAAACAGCAGAAGAGTGTCTAACAAGAACAAGAAATCCAATTTTTATTATTTAACTTTACCCTAAACATTTCTTGAAACACAAGTGATGAATCTATGCTTCTAAATCCACCGACGACTACACTGTAATTGCCTCAAGCTTTTTGTTTTACCTTTAATTTTTTGAAAGCTCGATTTCGCAGTAACATTACAAAGTTTGCTTAAGCAACCAAACCAAAAAATTACCTAAGAACTGTTTCTGATACTGCCATTAAAATCTGATCGAAATTTCAAAATGAAATTGAAGGGGGAAGAGAACAAACCTCAGGTGTGAAAATCTGAGGAAGGGAATGAGAACAGAGTTCATCGGCGACGACTGTCCAGTCGTCGGTTCCGTAACGGAGAACAGCGCCGCCGAGAAGAAGCTCCTCCCATGTTCCCCAATCACTCGCCATTGTCATCATCATAACCATCAAATCAATCCGCGTGTGCGTTACGCGCTCCTCGATTTTGAAAAAGAAACAAATTAAACTACGCACCAACGGCGCACGTTAGCGCGTTTACAACCTAATTACCTAACCTTTTCCTTTTTCCTCCTCAGACCATTCAATTTTCAAAAAAGAAAGAGAGACAGAGACAATACAAATACGATAAAACCAGAAATTTGAAGAAAAGGAAGCTGTCTCTAGTGGATTTGTGTGGCAGGTAATTTACACGAAAAGCGGTTTTCCGACAAGAAATTATTGAGAAAAAATTTGTAAATTCAAAATTAAAAAAAAATAATAATCTGTGGCGGCAGAGAAAATGGTTGACGAAAGCTCTGGCTTTGCTTGAACGCTTGTAAATGGAAGGAAATTGATGGTTTTGTTTTTTTGTCTTTTGTTTTTTTTTTTTGGTTGAATAGGCAAAGAAGAAGGTTTGTTTATTTTGAAGAAAGACTTGGATTAAATTTGTAAGCCTTTGTTTTTTGTTTTTTTTTTTTGCTAATTAAAGAAGTTTGTTTAACCTTTCGAATATTTTGTATTATATTCTCCCATTACTGCATATTGTTTCTAGACTATTGTCCTGTGGTTTCTCAATGCCAACTATTTTTTATACACTAACTATCTATTTATATCTTAGAACTATCGTATAATACGAAATTCACCTAGAAATATATATTCAACCGTAATAACTCCCAAAAAATAGTTAAAAACTAGAAATCCTTAAATCGAAACTTCCAAACAATTTTTCTTTTATATATTAGTTTTCTCGGTTAATGTCATAAACTCAATACCAACTTATAAAAACCGACCATATACCCTTATATCCAAATATAAGTAATCCAAACCCACGATTTTTGCCCAACCGACTTGATTTTTGTCCAACCGAAATCAAAAATCCCTAATTTAAAAACTCTCAAATTTGTAGAACCCTAAAATCGATTTCATAAATCGATTTAGGGATTTTCATGCTTAGAATCTACAATTGAGATGAGTAATGTTTCAGGAGGTTCGATTTCGTCATCAAGTGGGCGTGCAACAGGAAGATTTATGGGATTGCCGAAATTGTGTTGGTGTGGAGCACAACTCGCGGCGAAGACTTCAAAATCGGACACAAATCCTTACAGAATATATTTAAGGTGTTCTTTTGTTGCATCAAACAAGATATTTCGAGGCTTTTAGTTCATGTTTCAAGATGTATTTGAAACAAGGGTTTTTTCAAATAATGGTGTTTTCAGTTTTCATGGAATTTTCATGGAACTTTTCGGATTTAATGGAGTTTTCATGAAGTTTTTGGTTTTAATGTAGCTTATGAATGATACCCACATTTTCAAATATGTTGATGAAACAATAATAAACGAGATCGAGACACTACAGTGAAGAATTCAACACACTTGAAAAAGAACTAAAATCAGACAAAAAAGAAATCGAGACAGAGATAATGGGGAAAGTGGAATTGCAGTAGGACAAAGCCATAAGAAGCATGAAGAAGATGATTTGCATCGTAATTGGAGGAATGGTAATGGTTGGATGCATAGGACTATTGACGTGAGTGTAGTGGTGTTTCTTTGATGTTTTAGTTAATTGTTTGTTAATGGTTTGTTAATGAGATTGTTATTGTTAATTAGATTCTTTATGGGTTGTTAATGAGATTGATGTTTGTTAATGAAATTGATGGTAATGAGAATTTGATGTTGGTGAGAATTGTAAGATGATAATGGTGGTAATGGTTTGATGATAATGGTTGTTTTTGTAACTCAAATTGAGTTGGTAATAAACAGACAGAAAATAAAGTTCATGCCATTAGAATATCGAGCAATGAGGTTCATAAACAGACACCAAATACATGTTGCCAAAACAACAAGTGATGTCCTAAAAATTTGCTCCAAAAACCGACACCATTATGCCAAAAAATAAGCACCATTCTGCCCAAAAACCGACACCATACTACTGCCCAAAAACCTACTCATACATCACCATTACATACATACCAATTACTACCCAAAATCCTACTCCACAAATCAGTATTTCACTATGGCTTGAGAATCTTCAACTTGAGTGAAAATGCCTTGCAAAACCTGCATTTGGGAAGACTCCCCTTGAGAAGCCTCTCCTTGAGAAGCCTTTCCTTGAGAAGCTTGCTTTTACAACCAAATAAAAACATACAGTACAATATCAATTAAGACAAGTAAGAAAATAAATAAGTTACATACCTGTGTAGGTTGTTTCTTATGGTATTTTGAGTTGTGGTTGGCTTCTCCACATAGTCCACAATGCATTATCCTCTTCAACTGTTTCGGTTGTATCTTCGCAGGCTACTCATTTCGACCCTTCTTTCTTTTTTGTCTTTCTTGCTCACTTTTTTTCTTATGGGTTGTGGAGGTTCATGAAATATATGCATCCACTTCTCAATCGGCATGATATCATCCTCTATGGCTTTGGAGGGTAAACGATTTTGTAAGTATGCCGATGTGTACACTTCCTCAGCCCAAAACTTGTGAGGAAGACCTTGATCAATGATCATGGTTCGTGTCATCTCCATTAGAGATCGATTCTTATGCTCCGCAACACCGTTTTCTGAGGTGAATATGGAACCGTTACTTGTCTCTTGATTCTCCATTCATGACAAACTTCATTGAATTCACTAAACATAAATTCACCACCATCAGATCGAAGCATTTTTATCTTGTTTCCCGATTGAGTCTCCACCAAGGTTTTATACTTCTTAAACATCACAAATACTTCATACTTGTGCTTAAAAAAGTATATCCAAGACATATGAGTAAAATCATCAACAAATAATAAGAAGTATCGGCTTCCGTTAAGTGACTCGGTTTGCATCGGTCCACAAACGTCAGTATGAACAATCTCTTGTTTTTCCATTGTCTTTGTTAGAGATTCTTTCGGAAATGCATCTCTTGTTTGTTTTCCACGCTTACATGCTCCACACACTTCTCGGTTCACTTGAAATTTTGGTAAACCATTCACCATCTTCATATTTTGCATTTGTTGTAGTTTTGAATTATTCACATGACCAAATCTTCTATGCCATAACTCCATTTCTCTTTCTTCACAAGCAACCACGGTACTTTCTTGAGAAGAGTTCCATTTTATTGAAAAGCTCTTGTTAACCACGTTAATCTCCATAATCTTTTTCCCCTTAGGATCTAAGATTACACATCGTTTTTCTTCAAACATAACGCAATATCCATGAGATATAATTTGTATAACACTTAGTAGATTCTTCTCCAATACAGGCACAAGAAATACATCTTTGATGATTCGTTTCCCTCTTTTTCATAACAACAATGTCTTTTTTGCCGGCTGTCATTACGACTTCTCCGTTTCCAACTTTGATTGAAACGATAATACTTCTATCTAATTTTGTGAAGTATTTTTCTTTCTTTGTCATGTGATTGGTGCAGCCGCTATCTACCAATCATATTTCTTCTCTTATGATTGTTGGTATCTCTTCACTTGCACTAAATAGCATGGGAACTTCATCTTCTTTGTTTTTATCTTCAAGACTCATTTATACTCGTTCATATTTTTTTGAACGGCAATCCCTTGAGAAATATCCAACCTTTCTGCAGTTGTAACATTCTCCCTTATTCCTCGAATTGTTTTGTCGAAGACATTTGTTCTGTTTCTTCCAGCAATTCGCTTCTGTGTGATTGTCTCTCTTATAAACACCACACCACTTTTTTTTACTTGACGTTCACAAACTTTATGATTTTCTTTTTTGAATCCAGATTTTCCTCTTCTTAGTTGAGCATGAAATGCTCTTTCAGTTGAACTCTCAAATCGTGAAGAAATACGATTCTCATGCACTTAAAGAGTTCCGATCAACTCCGACACAACCAATGTAGTCAAAACCTTTGTTTGCTCCATTACGGGCACAATACTATCAAACCTTGCAGGAAGAGAGATGAGAATATTTTGAACAATTTGATAGTCTGTTTTCTCTTCACCATGGACCTTTAATTGATTTCTCAAATCAATCAATTTTCCCATGAACACTTTGACGTTGTCACCGTCATTCATCTTTAAATTTTCATACTCTCTTCTTAGGAATTGAAGTTTTATCAACCGAACTTGAGGAGATCTTTGAAATTCAGACTCCAACGCATCCCAAGCCCTTTCAGAAGTAGTTGACACCGCCATTTGTAAAAATTGCAAAGCCATCAAATCTTTCATTAATATTTTCTCAGCGACTTCTTTTGGTTCGTTTGGAACACCATTCTCCACTACTTCCTACCATTTCTTTGTTTTTAATATTATCTTCATTTTGATAGCCAAAAAATCGTAATTTTCTCTATCAAATATGGAAATTATTTGATGAGATGTTGCCTCTATTGTCTCTGTTTTTTACTTGAACTTTTGCAATAGTTTTGTTTTCTTTGTACTTGAATTGGCCCTCGAATCAATAGAGCTCTCATACCATGTTGGTTGTTGTTGCTTATTCTTTAAATAACACAAGAGAAAAAGAACAAGTTGTTCTGGATTTATATTATTTCATAAATGAAAAGAAAAAAGAGAAAACAAATTGTTGTTGTATTATGTTGAAACAAATACACTTATATATTTAACTAAACATTATGACTTTTCATAATTGAGACACAACTCTCTATTATATAGTCACGATTATTTACATAGAGTCACGATTTTTAATAAACACATTTTGACATATATATATATATATATATATATATATATATATATATATAATTAATGATTAAATGTATTTAAACTAAACTCAATTATATACTACTCAAACACTACATTCAGTTTAGACACTACACACAGCGGATCGAGCTGAGTATCATGCCACCGTGTAGGGCTGGGTTTTCGGTAAAAACCGAAAAACCCGAACCGACCGAACCGAATTTTTTCGGTTTTCGGTTTAATTTAATTTTAATCACTTAACCGATCGGCTAAAAAATTAATTTTATTCGGTTTACATTTCGGTTCGGTTCGGGAAGCTCAAACCGATCGGTTTTCTTAAACCGAAAATACAATCCTTTATAAACTGAATGAAAATGCAACCCTAATTTTTTTGAAACTTTTCGGATGCCTCCTCTTTCATTTTCGGCTGCCTCCTCTTTCATTTTCGGCTTCTTCTTTCTTCTTCTCCTTTCATTTTCAGCTTCTTCCTCTCTTTTCATTTTCGGCTTCTTCCTCTCTTTTCATTTTCGGCTTCTTCCTCTCTTTTCATTTTCGGCTTTTTCCTCTTTTTTCATTTTTGGCTGCAACCTTAAACTTTTTCTGAAGAATTTCAGTTCTCCTTCTCCTTCGCTTTTTTCTTCTTTTTTTGTTTCTACTCTTTCTTCTTATTATTTGTCTTTTTCATCTTCTAAATCATTGAGATCTCCTCGGTTTAGATAAGTAGGTTTTCGTTTGATACCACTTTGATACGTGCATGGTTTTTGTTCATTTATCTCTCTCGGTTTGCTTTTGTTTCTCAGATCCGTAATTTTCTTTACAGATTTTTTGTTAAATTTCATGTTTCAGTGGATTTTCTTCTTCTTCTTCTTTCATCCACAAGTAGATATTCCTTCTTTAGTGATTGTTTTTAAAGTTTGCTTTTTTTGCTTTTGATGTCTATTTTTTCTCTCAATAGTTTGTGAAATTTTTTTTGCTTTCGGTCGGAATTTTTTTGCTTTCGATGTCTATTTTTTTGGTTTCGGTCGGAATTGACCCGAACTGATCCGAATTAAGATGAAAAACCGAATAAACTGAATTTAACCGAATTTAACCGAAAAATTAAACCGAATTTAACCGAATTTAATTAAAAAACCCGAAATACTAAAACATAAACCGACTAAATCTACATTTTAAAAAATTGAACCGAGAATCTAATTGTAGTTCGGTTTAATTCGGAACGGTTTTATATGTTAAAAACCGAACCGATTAAACCGACAAAAAACCCGAACCGAACCGATTTCGAATTTTTTTTTTTCGGTCGACTTTTTTTAAATCCGAATTAACCAAAAACCGAACAAACCGACCCGATTAACCCGAAAAAACCGAAACCCAGGCCTACCACCTTGTGTAGCCGATAATGCCTTGGCATGACACAGCCGGATATTAATTTTTTAGTTAATCGACTCTCCCAATTTATGCATAGTGACGAAGATTGGAAGCAATTAAAAGAGTTCTTGGGTACTTGGTGGGCGCTGCGAACAAAGGGCTCCTCATCTCGGTTACTAGACCATAGAAACTCGATGTGGACTCAGATATTGACTAGACTGGCAAACATGACGATTACTCGTCCACTGTAGCGTATATAGTTTAATTTGTAAATCAACCAATATTTTGAGTTTCAAAGAAACGAGATATTGCACGATCAAAGGAAAAATAACAATTTTGTTATTCATCAAATAGTCACGAATTAAAGCCTAAAATCTATATTTTATGAGAAAAAAAATAGTTATAATTATGTATAATGATATGCATGATTTTCATTAATGAATAAAGAGGTGATATGTTGACTTATTCACCACAAAAAAAATTTGTACATTTACTAACTTCAAAGGTACGAGCATCCACATTGGTGCAAATAACTCATGTGAATATCTAATAAGTAGATTTCTCAAATATTGTTGGAGACAGCCATTTATTAAAATAATATTATTTTTAGTGAATGAAATACTCGCATGAGATAACTACGGGAGATTACCTACCAATGTGAATGCTTTAAGAAATAATAAATTAGTGGTAATTAGTTGGGTTAAATATCCTACTTTTTGTATAAATTAAACTTTCTTATACTTAAATCTATATTTTTCTTTGCTCGTACATTACATGTAATGAAGTTTCTTTACGAATTACAATCCGGCAATGAAATGAGAAGAAAGAAATCCCCCTGAACATTCTTTTTCAGAGAAATATGAAACATTCTAACGAAACAAGCGGGTTCTCTAGCAATTCGTCAGTGGTATTTTCGTAGTTCTGATATTGATCCGGTCCGTTTTTATTCTTATCTATTCTGACCCGACCCGGAGACTGATTGTTCATTCTAGTCTTTGCCCCACCCACCCGCCGACTCTGATTCGATTCCATCACGGATCTGTTCGTTGCCGGTGATCTCGACCTCCTTTCGGATCTCTCAACCGGGTCTCTTGTACCCGATCCGAATCTCGTTCCGTTACACGCTTCGGCATTTCTCTTCCTTGGAGATTGATTGGTTCTCCGGGTCGGGTAATTATTACCTGTGATCTGCGTCCGAGATTTAGCCGGAGATCTCTGAGATTTTCTATGCTTCGCTTCTTCCTCATCGTAACCATTAATCACAGCCCTCGTAGAAACACTCTCGCTCAAGCTCAAACTACAAATCTCTGAAACCTCCAATCCTTCTTCCGGGTCGATCGAATCGGGTCGGGACATACATGACTCATGAGCAATTCTAAGTTTTTTCTCCTCCGGTTCTCGAATCTTCGTCTTCACCGGTTCTTCGATCAGCGAATTGTGGAGATTAGACGAAGTAGTGAGCAAGGTTGTCTCTGACAAGACTTCTTTGACGATTGTCTCTTCTTCGATAATGACCGTATCATTGCCCAAAACATTCTTTTTGTTCCGATCAGTGGTTCCGGAGCTGACGCAGCAACCCATTTGAGAGAGAGAGAGAAGCCGACGTCGTTTGATCGGAGATTGAAAGTAATACTCCTTGGTTGTGTGATGATAGCAGGGGATGATTGTGAAGTGAGAGAGTTGAAAGACTATTTATTGACCATATATACAGTGACTTTAATTTTATAATGATTGAATAGTAATAGTAAATTAGCCCCATGCAAATTTCAATTTTCTGATATAATTACATAAATGAGTAATTATTACTTTAAGACTGTTATAAACTAATTGATTAACTAAACTTACAATTATAAATAGAACATGAGATATGTGAAGAAACATGTTTTACGCGTTATATTTTTTGTTACTGTTTTATTACAAGAAAAAAAAAGCTTTTGTTTATAGAGAAATAAAAATCAAAAATATAATTATTATAATTACATTTAACAAAAAAAAATAATTTATATATTTTACTTGTGATACATTCATTAGTTTTATATAATAGACAAAACAAAATTTAGTAAAACTTATTGGTTTATTTTTTTAATATATTTGAAAATCTAAATTAAATATCTCAAATCATATTTTTTGTTGATTGTATGATTTATAAATAATAATTTAAATTAATTGTTATTCAATCATATGAATTTGGATTCACAACGAAGTGAATTTGGAAGGATTTTTCATGTTAAAAATACAAAATTGAAATATGAAAGAAAATCTATAGATTTATAAATAATTAAATTTTACAAAAAAATTGTAAATTCTATATGGATTTGTAAATCAATTAAAATAGACTAACAGTTTCTTAGTAGTAAATTAGCCACATGCAGATTTCATTTACCTTAATGGACTAATGATAACTTTTAGAGAAAACAAAACTTCATAAAAAAGAGGTTTTTATGAATTTAAAAAAGAAATAAAAGGGGATGTAATTATTTATATTGCCTAGACGTGGGTCAATCAATAAGTGAGAAATCAAATTAAAAAAAATGAAAAGACTTTGGATTCCATTTATTACATCTTTTCAAATTTGATTGGATGAAAAGCTTTTAAAAACTATTACAAATCTCCTTAAATTTTGTCTATATATAAAAAAGACATCTCCATGTTTCTAGTCACATGCACAAAACAATTACAGATCTAACACAACCCCAACTATCATTAAACTAACATGTCAACATACTTCGGTTGGATTTTTTAAAATAAATTAAAAATGTATTAATAAATTTAGAACAAATTATACGGATGTATATTCGATTTATAATATTTTATTATTTGTTTACAGAAATTTGAGAAATAACTCTACGAAAATTTGGAAGAGAAATCAAAGAAAAAGATGTTGAGAGAAAAAGAGTCATGATATCCATAAATATGGCATGAATAAATAAGAATAGCTTTGTTATTTACAATTTAATTTAATGATTTTTAAACATTTTCGATGATATTTTTAAGAGAAAGTATTGACAATAATAAGTCTACAATAGCATATGATAATTTAGGTCTGTAACAATATATAATTAGATGTATATCCACGTACTACGTGAAGAAAAATATTCGTAAATTATATAATATTGTTTATTAATAAATATAAATTAGATATTTATGTAATTTTAACTCTTATTTAAAATTAATTTTAATAGCAATTTTTGTATATGTAAAATAAGGAAATATAAATAATTATTTTTTTATAAATTTAATATAGTTTAATAAAATATATTAATCTCTAATCAAATTAATAATAATAGTATATATTGTAATTATTTTAATAATTTAAATCTATTTATATATTTATTTGAAATTCATTATGATAATTATCCGTCAATATGATATTTCTATTACTAACACGTCAAAATAATATTATTTTTTTAAAATATTACTCAAATAATATATTAGGGATAACTCATGAATCCAAAGAGCTGAAACATTATTTTTTAGTTTTAGAGACATGATTTAAAAGTAGAATGTTATTAAAAATGAGAAATACCTTAAAATATCAACTTTTTATTTCAAAAATATCAGCAATAGTTTTCTTTAAAAAAGATATATTATTAAAAATTTAGTGTTTCAAAAATATCACAAACATTAAAACTGATTTTTAAGGATTCATAATTTCAATATTTTGGTTTAGAATTATTATTTTTGATTTAAATTTAATTTTTAGGGTTTAAAATGTAGTTTTTAAAATTTATGATTTTAGTCTTTAAGATTTAATATTTAATTTTACCTTTATAGTAATTTTAGACAGTAAATTGTTAATGCTATTTTTGATATAATTTTGTGATAAATTTGAATAATTGTGTTTTTTGGCACAAATGTTGTCCTATTAAAACAATAATGTGTGATTTAAAGACTACGTTAGAGATCTAAGAACATATCGCAACATAAAAGGAATCTAACGACTAGATCTAAGGTTTTTTTTGTTTGTCTTTAATATATCCTAATATATTAATTAAGTTTTAATATATTAATTAAAAATAATTTTAATAAAGAAACGTCATTTTCATATGCGATTTACAAATATGTAATGTTGACATGTCACATTATCATAACATTTTAAAACAAATATTATATAAAACATATTATTAGATTATTTACGAAAATAACTTAAAAAAATATTAAAATATATTTTATATGTAAATTTTTAATATTTTGATATAAAAGATATTTTGATATAAACAATATATTAGAGATTTTAAAAATTTAGTCAAACAAAATATATAAATTTTTTTGGTTTAATTGAATATCTATAACATCTATAATTTTTTACTTATTTAATAATATTATTTATCTGACATATATATAATTTATATTTTTTATATAATTTTATTTTATTATCTATTTTAATATATAATTAATATTAATAAAATTTTAAAAACTATTTTAAATAAAAAATAATTATATTTACTAAATAAATAATTAATTATAATATATGAATTTTTTTTTTTGCGGATTACATATCTTTAAATCTAGTGACAGGGATAAAACAAATCCCTACACTAACTGTAATTAATTTAGTATACGTACATGACATACACTAATCAATATATATATATATATATATATTAAATAAATGTAATGATTTTTTTGTACATATATAAACTATCATTTTTGTCAGAACGGTTCAGTAATATTTTTATGTTATTTAAATATTATAATTCAGTTTAATAAATAATATAATAACATTTAGTAAATCCGATCAATTAAAAAATAGAGACAAGGGAATATTCCCAAGAACATGAAAACAGACATTTTGTGTTCTTATGAAATTTAAAGTGAAAATGGTATCTTCAAAAACCATAGAAACCACTTCAAATACTTACAAACCAATCAATCTCCAATACAAAATTTACATTTCATTTTTTGATGCTCCATCTGGATGAAGAAGTTAGATGATATTTCTTTTATCAATTATTTATTTCAATCTATATGAAACAATTACATCTCTCCGGTTTGAGTTCTAAGATAGTTTTGTTTTGATTCAAAATAAAATCCCTTTGTATAATCCGGATATTGTTGAATCAGATACATTTAGACAAAACAGAACTATGTTCTTTTATTTCCTGTTCTGAGATAGTTGCTTACGTCATATAAGAGCTCATATAGTTGACTGTTTGAAGATTTGCTCAAAGCTGTTTCTCTAACACATTCTTCACTAAATTCATTCAACAACTTGTTTCATTATTAGCTAAATGACATAAACTGTGATGTTTGGAAATTTCTCTTCATTGTTGACTTCGTTTTCAGAAACCTTTTTGCTGCGTGATGAGATTGGATGGGAGATTCAAATCTGTTTCAGGCTGAAAAGTTTCAGAACCAGAAGACTATTTTGCAGAGGCATAAAGCACAGGAGTGAAGAAGAAAAATTAAATGACGTTTTAGGATAATCCTTTACACTACTCGTTGAACTTTGACAAATCCTCATAGATTAACCATTTCGACTGTAACATATGAATCTGAAAGTTTGAAAGGAAAGGGCAGCATTCATTATTCCCTTTTGAAAGAAGTACCCAGTTATTCTGCCGAGTCTTCGAGCTGACCAGTAGACAAATCATTTATGTGCGGATACACTGCTTTCTCATCCAGTTGATTTTGAGCCCAAATCAGCATCTTCAACAAGCTTGGAAGTTTGGGATCTGTTTGTTCACAAAAAAATAGAACCTATGAGGAAGCTGGAAAGTTTCAAGAAGAATTATCCGATGTATACATGTGACCTATGAAGGAATGAATGAATTCTTCTGATTGAGCGTTAAAAGAATTACTGCATTTACCTGAATCTTTAGTTTGGAAAACATTACCGGCTAGTAAAAGTAATATAAGCGACAGTTACCTTTTTCATGACTCTGGCTTGTAAGAATTGCTGCATTTACTTCACTTGCTGTCTTAAGGCGGTGGGAAATGTCAAGAAGCTCCTTCACTGGGCAAGTAGAGGCATCGTCGAAAACAAGTAGAGCTACAGTTTTTTCCAGTTCTTCCAAAAACGCTTGCTGCAAGAAGAATCAACAAATTTTATGAATTGAGAATTGTGTCAAAAACAGGTCAATGACAGAAATCCAAGTAATATATAAACAAATTAAAGACACAAAGTGGAACAGAAAGACTTACGTTTTCTTCACCTCGTGGTGCAAGTTCCTCTTGAGCAAACTCCAATGCCTCATCAGTCTTCCCTTGTCGAATAAGTTCTATCAACCTTTGTTGCTGAAGATGAAAAAACAGCTCAGGATTCGTGTCTAGTATCTGCAAGCATGAATTCCAAAAAAAGGATCAGATTCTGCTTCTTAATATATCAAGGAAAAGTAACGTCAAATTTATTTATTTCTTGCTGTCAATACAAGAAGAGAATGTGTGCATATGAAGAAGAATCATTGTAATACCTCAGGGTTCAAATCATTCACTTTTTCAATAGCATCCTCTACATTTCCGTTTTGGACAGCCTTTTTAACAGCCATTCGATCTGTGATGGTTGCAAGATCTATCTCTGCTGTTTCTCGATAAGGAATTCAAAAGAGTAGATAGCTTAACATCTTATTCACAAAGAAACAACGAAAAATAAAGTCAACTGGAATCACAAAAGGATACGTTTTGTTCCAGACTCCCTTTGGAATTTCTCAGCAGCTTCTACATATCCCTCAGTCACAAGAAAATTCATCACCAGAGTATTCATGTCTTCTTTCCTAAGCTTTACAGCGTTTAGTTTCTTCTCCCATTCTTCACGTGTGATCACTTTCTTCGAAGTAGCCTGTGTCAGCACGACGGGTCAAGATTTAATCAGGAAAATAGACTGTAAAAAGAGATTCAATTTCTCTGGATCAAGAAACACAAGAACAGATTCATAGAAGAAAACAACAAGTGAAGTAGGAATCTATTACCATTTCTTCGTCGTCTTCTTCAAGCTGATTAATGAAAATACGGAACAATGACATTAGCACGCCAGTGTGGCTCCCATCTTAAATCTAATCCACTCAATACATATTCCTACCTGTTCGAGCAAACAAGAAAAATGGCCTTTACACGTAAAACAATTATCCGATCAGAGAGAGAAAACGAAATTTTCTTTGCGTTCAAACAGAGTAATTAAGGGATTTAATCAAAGCCGAGGCAATCCGAAAACAGTACAGGAACCGTAGTTCTAACTTCTAAGAAAGACTGTGTGCTTATTTTCCGGGAAAATCGATTATAATTACCCGAGAAAGAGTACCTGGAGAAAAGGAAAAGCTGGGCAAGAGTATTTCTGCGAAAGAATCTGGCAAATAAGCCGTAGAATTGGAGATCGCTTGCTTCTAGATTGCCTGCAAAATTATCTTTCCCTAATTCTATACAGACACGAAAAATGGAGGTTTCTAGTTTCGATTGAAAAGAGATCGGGTTTCTTAGAGAGTGCTAGCTAACCGTCGATGACCCAATCCGATTTCTTGTCTTGGTTATCCATAAACCAGAATATATGTACCGAATAATGATCTTGTATCCATTAAAGTAAATGAGTAAAAAATATCCCTAGAATATATATGGATCAAAAATTATTATATAATTTACTTAAATTTGATATGGTGATTGAAAAGAATGATATTAAATGAAAACTAAGTTTTAAAAAAAAATTTATATGTTAATATAAAAAAATAACATGGTTAAAAAAAATTATGGCATATTCAAATTCTGATATAAGTAATTTAACTATAATTTTTAATAAATAAAATTAAAACAATAAAACTAAATTAGTTAATCTATCATGATTAAAATTGAATTCACTTCTGCACATTGGTCATTGGTTTTCTAGAAATAGTTTTTTTTAACAGAGTTATACTTGAACCGATTGGACTGCTGATTGAACTGAATGAACCTCCATTTTTCTTTATGTTGTTTTAAGCAAATTTCTTGGTATAATTATAGTTTTGTTCTTTGATCACTACATGCGGTTATCGCTGCGGTTACGATCAACACTACAGGTGTGATTGCAGTAGATTTTGTTTACTTATCAGCGTCGGCGGTTGTAATTACGGTTGATTGTAGATTTTTAGTCGCACCGCTATTTTAAATAGCAGTCGAAAAAATTACGACGCATAACGTAACGTTTGATCGCAGCGTTTACCACATATAGTTGTAGCAGATAAACGAACAACAATCTACCGCAACCGGAAGTTCATGCGATCGACAAACGAACATGACCTATCTTTCGCTGGGACTCGAGAAAATAGTTTCCACGATAGTAATTATACTGAAGGAACTGTCTACACCTTCCCGAGCATGTGAAGAGAGTATCAAGAGAGAATTTTGTGAGTTGGAAAGCCAGAGTGGAGAATGTTCATCTTTAAAACCCAATGGGAGGAGCAAGCAATTTGATCACTCTCCATTGTTTTTCATTGAAATCAAAGTTGATGGAAATAGTTTGGGTAAGGTGAGAGGAAGACCAGCTGCTGGAACGCTTGTTGTCTGTCCCACTTGTGTCATGCGATAGTGGGCTGATGAATTACACAAGAAAGTGACTACTGAAGCGAATCTCTCTGTACTGGTATACTATGGGTCCAGCAGAACAAAGGACCCTCATGAGTAGGCTAAATATGATATCGTTCTTACTACATATTCTATCTTGAGCATGGAAGTGGCAAAGCAGCCTCTTGTTGATGATGATAGCGAAGAGAAGGTTGGTGTACATGAAGGTGGAGTTGCAGCTACTAGCATGTTCTCAAACAAAAAAGGAAATAGCCTCCCAATTCTCAAAAGAGGGGCTCAAAGAAGAAGAAACATGTTGATCGTGCATCTCTTGAAGCTCAATCAGGCCCCCTTTCATGATTCAGAGTTGTTCTAGATGAGGTACAGAGCATTGAGTATTACAAAACTCAAGTTGCGAGAGCATGCTGGGGCCTTCGTGTTGACGCATGTGGTGTTTGTAACATCCCGAATTTTGGGGTTTTTAAAAACTTAATTTTCAAAAGAAACAACGTTTCGAAAACTTCGATATTCGGCTAAAAAAAATCTAACATGATAAATAAGACCTATTTTAAAAGGATAATGAAATATCGTGAGTTTGTTTTCGTGGCCTAATAGTAAATACAAGTAAGATTTAATACTGAAAGTCCAAAAATTGTTCATTAATAACATGACGGTCTTTTTGCAAATAAATCTAGGGTTTATCTTCTCTTTTATATAAAGAGAATCCAAGAAATAGAAAAGGAGCAGAGGATTATCAATGGCGAAGCCCTGCCGGATTGTCGCCAAAGCAGCTGTCGATCAGCCACCTCGATGGAGAAGCCACCCTAGCCACTTAGAAAAAAGGTAAAAGGCACATTAGACCACTTCTAGTAAAAATAAGAAATGACTACGCACAACCGATCTAAACAATCTAAAACTTGGTAGGAATGTTATTGACTCTTTCATTTAGTTATTTCAACAAGAGTCTTGTCATTCCGATTTTTCTTGTGAAAGTTATAGATATTTTCCCGAACATGTTCAACAAAATGCATATATGCGACCAGTTCAGGTAAAAATAGGAAACAAAGACCCAAACGGATTCGGATCATTCTAAAAATTGGTGAGTAACTCCATGACATATATATATATATATATATATATCTAATTGTCTATAAAATATCATTCTATTTGCTTTAGCCATTTGGAAGATATTATTGGTTTACCTATCCTCATATGTGGACAATGCTTCTACGACCAGTTCGTGAAGTTGTATCTTTTAATTATACAAACAAAACCCATTTGAGCTGAATCTTTGCATGGACATTCAAGACACAGAAATATAACTTTCGGTAGAATGAGAAGCAATTTAAGATGAATAGCAAATGTACGTTGTCGAGTGAGGGCAATGAATCTACCGGACAAGGAGGAATTAGTAGTCTTTGTACACCAATAGCTAAGGTGAGGAGTGATATGTGGATTTTAAGTGCAGATGCATTAACAAATTTTGTAATTATGCTTGTTCTAGAATTAGATAATTGTGTGGTTAATAATTGCTTGCAATTGAGAAAATTATTTAGGTGATTAGATATTTATTATGTTAATAGTAACATGGTAACTTAATATTTGATTAATTTTACATTGAAAAAAATTGTTAAATTGTCTCAACATACATGGTAAGGCTACGTTGGTGGTGTGTTCACTGTTGATATACATCAAAAGTGTTTGTGTCTGCTGAGATGTAGATTGTGATTTTTCTGATGTAGGCAATGAGGTTGCGTTAGTGGTGTGTTGGTTTACAACAAAAATGTTTGTGTTTGGTGAACTGTAAATGTTGATTTTTCCTGACGTAGATAATGAAACTGCATTAGTGGTGTGTTGGTCTACAACAAAAGTTTTTGTGTCTGATGAGTTGTAGATCTTGATTTTTCCTAACGTAGGCAATGAGACTACGTTAGTGGTGTTAATCTATAGAAAAAATGTATATGTCTGGTGAGCTGTATATTGTGATTTTTCTGACGTCGGCAATGAGGTTGTGTTAGTGGTGTGTTGGTGTATAGCAAAAGTGTTCGTGTGTTGGTGAGTTATAATAATTTTTCTGGCTTATGCAATGAAGTTTTGTTAGTGGTAAATTGGTGTACAGCAAAAGTATACGTGTTTGATGAGTTGTAGATCATACGATGTAATATTATGATTTATTATTTATTTTATGGTTGACTATATATATTTATTTCTAAAGTAAATATAATTTCATTATTAGTTGATGGTGGTTGTTAATATAGGATTCGTGAACATGCGTGAGTGAGCCTCTCATTGAATAACTTGTTAGTTATCTCTATTTTTATTTTTTTTTCTAGTGTGTGCATATCGCTGTCTTGGTTAAATAAGCGGCGCGACGGGTGTTACAATGTTTGTCTGGCACTCCAATCCAGAATTCAATCGATGACCTCTACAGCTACTTTCGATTCCTCAAATATGATCCTTATACTTCCTACATATTATTCTGCAGCACGATTAAGACACTATAACTAGGAACCCTGTGAAAGGATATCAGAAGCTGCAGGTCATCCTTAAAATTGTGATGCTTCGCCGAACTAAAGGTTATTCTAGCTCCACTGATATTAAAGCGTCATAGTTGTGGACTCAATTAGAGAGCGCATCTCGTAGTCAATTCAGGGTATGGTTGTGGACTCAATATACATGTAAGTGCACTACGTTTTTGTTTGTTTTTTTTTGTCACTGGATCACAGCGGGCCGACCCAATAGCCTAATATCTTCATACAAAGATTTAGCATCCTCCTGCGAGAGGCAGTGGAGTCGAACTCCACACCTCTGGGATGGACGTAAAGGTGGTACAACCACTAGACCACTTGCTCCTCCCCTACGTTTTGTTTGTTTATAAATTCTTTTTGCGATATACCATGAATAAATGTGAGTAGTTATACACCTGACACTGTAAGAATGCATAAGATATGTTAAAAGGTTTCTATTAATTATATATGCAGAAACCGGAACAGTGAAGCAAAATTATGTAATTATTTTGTTGATGCTCTTGCGCCTTCGCCAAGCTTGTGATATTTGCAATGTTCGGTCGTTAATGGTGAATACAACTTTACCTGGGAATCCTCGGTCGAATTAGCTAAGAAACAGAATTACCAGAATCTTCATTGGCAATTTGTGGTATCTGCAATGTAAGATTCTTTTGTCTCGTAAATTATCTAACAAAACATGTGTTCTCGTTTGTATTTCCTGATCAACGTGATAGTGAAGTTCCTGAAACATTATGAAAACAAAAATCAAAGTGTGGAATTAAAAGTACAAGTAAATTGTAAAAATGATCCTTGGATTGTTAACTTATCTATTGTCTCCTTTTGTTGCTAAACCATCATATAGTTTTATCGACTAGTAGTGTGAATCTATCTCCCTTTGCCGCAGGATGCACCTGAAGATGCTCTTGTGTCAGCTTGTGATCATGTTTTCTGTAAACAGTGCATTTGTGAAAGCCTGACAGGCGATAATAATCAGTGCCCCCTTGCAAACTGCGATGTTAGATGGGACGATGGCATGCTTGATCATGCCACTTCAGATGCTGTTGAGACGGTTGATCCTTGTTTTGAAGAGCGTCCTTATGGTTCATCCAAAATCAAGGCTGCTCTAGAGATCTTACAATCACTGGCCAGACCGCAGGATATATGACATATGTGAATCAGATCTCTCAAAACAGAGAGGACTCCAATCTTCCTCCAAATCCAGTTAAGAATAAGGGTAGTAGCATTGATGGTCCTATAAGGGTAGTTGGAGAAAATGCTATTGTGTTTTCCGAGTGGACAAAGATGCTGGACTTACCTAAAACCATTTGACATTTGATCCACGAATCACCTTTTGTCTATATAAAGGAAAAGAAGAGAATGATGGTAGCCTCTGCATTTGGAGAAGATGAAAAGGGAAGCCGACAGTCTCACCTCCCCGTGGAGGACATGAGCTATCTGTTTATGGCGGAATGATGAGAGCCAGATTCGAGCTCGCAGGTACATAAGATAGGACTTTCTTTGGGTTTTTTTTTTAGCTTTTGGAGGAAGAAACTCTTCCTATAACTGACTACTACAGGTTTGTGCAAAAGAAAGATTAGTAAAGACATTTGGGTATTGGGCATAGAAAGTTGATCCGACTGATTATTATTATTATTAACAATCAAAATTTATAATGTGTTGATTTCTTTCGTAACATAAGTTTTTTTTTATAGAATTATACTTTTTTAAAATAAAACATAAAATAATACATTAGGAAAAACCTTACTCTATATTTTTTAATCTTAGTCTATATTTTTTTAACCTTACTCTATATTTTTTTAACCTTACTCTATATTTTTTAACCTTACTCTATATTTTTTTAACCTTACTCTATATTTTTTAACCTTACTCTATATTTTTTAACCTTACTCTATAGTTTTTAACCTTACTCTATATATTTTAACCTTACTCTATATTTTTTAACCTTACTCTATTTATTTAAAATAGAAAATAGAGCAATCCATGGGAGATGGTGATGGGTGTTATCAAGATATGATGGTTGGAAACTAAAATGTATCCATGACTTCAGTCATGCATTTGACTGTGTGATGTAATGAATCATCTTTGAAAATGACTCAAGGATCGTAATTGACACAATACGCAAATTAGGGTTTATCCATGTAACTCATAGTTTTGTCGATTTCACAAACTTATGGAATTAAATAAGCATTTTTTTCTGGAATATGATAGTTTTGTAACGCGTGTTCCAGGTTCCTTCGCGCATTTACCCCTTCACAAGCTTCCTTCTTCCTTAGCAGAGTGTTTTTTTCCCTTTCACTTTTTCGCCTCGGCGTTATTATCTACAAAGAAGAAAAGGAGAAGAAGAGATTTTGAGTCTAGGGTTTTGTTTGTGTTGCTTTGATTTCGGCTGCTATGGCTTCCGTGTTGCTACTGCTTCTGGTTTTTGTGTTTGATCTCATAGCTTTTGGTCTTGCTGTTGCTGCAGAGCAACGAAGAACCACCGTCAGTTTCTCTCTCTCTCTTTCTCAATCTCTGAATCGTAGTTCTTCTCTGATTCAGTCATTATCTCATTATCTGTGATTATTGCTCCAACATTTCTTGTAATATTGATTTGATTATTGTTATTCCATCTCGAGGGGCTCTCTCAGTTTCACCTCGTTGGGTCTATCTATTAAAGGATTCCTTTAAAGTTGGGCTCTTAAAAAGTTTTGGTCTTTGTTAAATTCAATTAGTTTTGTTGTTAGCGTCACAGAAAGCTGAAAACTTTATTTGACAGAGACGAAATCAAACGAAACCCTTCAAATATGATTTGTAAAAAAAGTTGAGATTTGTCCCGTTTTGTGTTCTTCTTCCTGATTTTGTTTGTGTTTTTTTGTTGACAGTGGTATGTTAGTAGAGAATCAAAAGATTCAAGCTACTGTGTGTATGACAAGGATATCGCAACTGGTCTTGGAATTGGTTCTTTACTCATCTTATTGGCGAGCCAGATCTTAATAATGGTGGCAAGCCGATGTTTGTGCTGTGGAAGACCCTTGACACCAAATGGGTCTAGATCCTGGGCCATTGTTCTATTCATCACGACCTGGTAAAATTTTGTACTCTTCTTGCAGGATCTATGTATGATGAGTTATATTACACTGTTTCTCTCATTATTCTTAGTCAGTATGTGATTAGCACTGAATTGGCTGAAACCCGTATGCTCTCTAAGCTTTTACTAGAGATGTTTGCAATTCAAACCAACCACAAACTTCTCAGTGCATATTGAAACTTGTATCAATTCTAACATTGTGCACAATGCTAGAATCAGTGTTGATTTAGATTTAAACTTCTGTTGGGGTTCCAATATTACAATCAAGATCAAAGAAGTGAAGTTTCCCTTAGGCTAGGCTTCCTGTATCTAAGGTTGGTTGTTAAACGGCTAAAAATGCGGAAACTTCACCTTCCATTTCGTCTTCTAATTGCAGAAATTGTTGGATTGTTAGGTATGTAATTGTGCGTGCTCAACTTCAAATTGTTTTGTCCTTTGCTGCTAGAAATGTCATGGATTGGGATCATAACTTGCAGGGTCTTCTTCTTAATAGCAGAAGTGTGTTTACTTGCGGGCTCTGTGCGAAACGCTTACCATACGAAGTACCTTGTCTACTTTCGAAATACCGCACCTACTTGTCGATCACTTAGGAAAGGCGTCTTTGGAGCTGGAGCTGCGTTCGTAATACTCACAGGGGTTGTTTCCGAGCTTTACTATGTGAGCCTTTCGAAGGCCAAAGACTCTGAGGGTCCTAGAGATCCCGGTATTCGTATGAGTAGCCTGTAGAACTTACACCTTCGTAAGTCGATTTTGAATTAGAAATCTTTTAGGCCATTATTGTTGCGATCAATTAGTGTTCTCTTGTTTGTATATGAGAAATAGATTGTGGTTTTGGTCTGAAATGTTTCTTGTTGATGAATAATGGTTCCTTCTTCAATCGTAAGCTTCTTACTCTCTCTGTTCCAAAGATAACAGCCATGCTGTCTCTGAAAATGTGTATAATCCTCTGATGTAACAAAGTAGACTCGCTCTCATTCGTGGCCACTTTGTAAAATCCCCTGATTCTAATCCAATCAACCGGATAAACACAGAAGGTGTGATGGAACAGAGAATCCCAAATCCGAGGAGGAGGAAACGTTGAATCTTGCAACGGCTCTCGACACTAAGTATGGATGATTCTTGTCGGAAAGATGAGCACTTTGCTCTCTTGTAACATAACCAATTAAAAAACTTAGTTTGATTATATCCTAAGACGCACGCAAGATATATACCAAAATAATATATATAATTTTTACTATTATAATATTTAAATCTTGTAACCATTGATTTTTTTAACTTGTTTTTAGTGTAAAAAGGTTTAAAATTTGTTATTTACAAATACATTATTCTAATAATTTAATTTAAAAGTTTTTCTCATATAAATCTAATAAAATCCAAGTGAAATTTTACAATGTCATGTAAAATATTCAAACATGTTCTCTCTTTTGAATCAAAAGATGAAATTGTATTTTCATTTGAGACTATAGTCGAATATGTTACTAAATATTTTGAGATTCAATGAGGGAAAAAATAATTTTAATTTTGATTTATATTTTATTTAAAATAAATAAGTATTTCCATTTAATAATTTTTATTATTTTAAAATATTAATTTTATTAAAGATTTGAAATAAAGTTTTAAAACTTTGTTTTTTTAAGATATTAATAATTCAAATATATTTCTAAACTTTATTATGATACCAAATAAATAGTTAAAAGTGATGAGATAACATTGCAAATATGTAAAATTTTGGATATTTTATAGGAATATTAAGCCATTATTATAACTGAAACTATATGAGAACAAATCAATTAGGGCATGGCAAGAAACGACAATAACATCGATGCTTATTATGTGGGAGAGAAGTGCAAGTGCAATCGGTTGGGCCAAGATCTCCAATTGAACCCCACGTAGCTCTTAAGTCATCAAAGCATTGTGTGAAATCTCTTTTGCATGAACCATCAAATATTTGTGTTCTCGATGGACACCATTGCCTTCTCTCTGCAACGATTTGGCTTGGGACAATGCAGAATATGACACAAGAAACCAACAAAATTGCAGCAACCTTCATCTTCTCTATCTCTTTCTCTGTCTTTTTATTTTCTTTTGCTTATATATTGTTGTGATTTTTCCAAATAAGTAACTAATATTATTCGATATATATATATATATAGGATACATCTGTACACATATGTAAGAAGTTTGACTGTACATATATCGAATCTTGGTTTTGAGTAATCCAATAAATGTTTAGACTAGAAAAAGGGAAATCATGTTTTAGAAAAAAATGGTAAAGATATAATTAAAGATTTATGCATTTAGTCATTTTCTTATTCAATAACTTAGTACTTACATTTTAAATAGCACATGATAAAATTAATATTATTTTTTTTTATTATTTGAATAGAATTTTTATAAATATATTTTTAATTTTAATATGATATATAATTATTTATAGAGAAACGATATTATTATTGACAATATTTATTATTTTAAATAATGTTGTGTTATTTTATCGTTGAATTGTGATAAATTAACCAAAGATTTTTGAGCAACGATTTCACTTCCTTAGTATGTAAATATGTATTCTGTGTTTTATGTCTCAATAATGGTTATTATAATAGTAATACGTATATTTCATTATTTAAACATAATTTTATAGTATATTATAAGAAATATAAATCATTAAAGTATTGATGTTTATTTGGCTTTTACAATTTATATTTATTTTAGTAGCACATATATTTCATAATATATATATATATATTATTTCACAATCTATTGTGAAATACCTATATTTTTATTAGATTTGTAATATTTTATATATATATATATATTAGATTTGTAATATTTTTTTATTAATATAGGTATTATTGTTGCAATTATATAAATGATAACTTTTGTAATTATCAATATATCTATATTTTTACACATGTATAGTTTTTTGAAAAAGATATATGCGATTATAAATTGCTAAATAGAATTCTTCAATATTTTTTCAGTAATTTTCAGTTTATTGTTTTTATAATTGTCGAAAATAATCCATGTATGATACATACCTTTCATCGACTATAACTATCACAACAGTTTCAATTCCGTTACAATATTGTTTTTATAATCTCAAAATTTTTACCATGATTTTCTATTGTGTTTTGAATGATTTCAAAAAATAAAATATATACCGTTGGCCATTGTGGAAAAAATCAAACGTGTTATAGAATTTATTTTTTGAGAAATCTTAGTGATATATTTATGTGAATGTCCATATACATAATTTTTATATAGTGTATAAAATTTATTATTTATTTTAAATTATTTGTTTGAGATAAGCGATTATTTTATAATATATAGACTATTTTTAAATATGGAAAATTTAATGGAAATTTGAAATTAGTGTATGTATATACGAATAGATCTCCAATTAATTTTATGATCGTAAATCCGTTTAAAAAATATAAAAATGAATACATTAAATCTACAATATATAAGAATAGCATAAAAATCTTTTAAATTTAATAAATTATTAATGTTTGTACTAAATTGTTGATCAAATTAATTTTTTTAACATATTTACTTACTTGATATAAGTGTACTGTATTTAATATTATTTAAAGAGTAATACTTTAAATAGTACTTTTTATATTTATTTTCCAAATTTAGCACATTAAAAATAAAATTCTAAAATAACAAAATTATTATTTAAAAATAATTATTTACCTCAAATAACTATATATAAAATTAAAACGTAATGTTTAGATTCATTCTTTCTAATTTAGGATTTAAAGTTTTTTATTAAATTTTTGATATTTTTGGAAATTTAAATGATTAATACTATATTTAGAATAAAAATTTAAAATAGTGTTATTTTATACGATTACCTTTTTTTAATATATAATAAATGCTTTCATTTGTCAATACAATTCCAAAACCGCAACCAAATTAAAATGGAAGAATTATTACATTTAAAATATTTAAAATTTATCCTTTGGTTGAAATTAAATTCAGTCATATATGTAATAAAATAATTTAAAATAACCAAATTTTAACAAAGTGCTTTTAGGTTAAAAAGTTGATGTGTGTCTCAAACACCGTTGATCTCAAAGTCTTCTTTACAATTGGGTTTACTTCCGTCAACTACAAAAATTTATGCGAATAAACGTATTTCCATTCGTACTTTTTGCGTCTTTCATAAGTTACATAAACTATGTTTTTCTTTCGTAAACTACATAAACTTCATAAATCATTCCAATTACAGAAATTCCGTTAATGTTTACACGTTAAATTGTTATTAAACCTTGTTTTACTTTGAAAATCTGGTTTTAGTTTCAAACTAAATCCAAGTTAAAACTAGATTTTCGAATTAGAACTAGATTTAGTAGCTATTTAACGTGTAAACATTAATAGAATTTCTGCAATTAGAATAATTTATGAAGTTTGTGTAATTTATGAAAGTAAAATACAGTTTATGTAGTTAAAAGAAGACCCAAAAAGTACGGATAGAAATAGGTTTTAGTCGCATAAGTTTGTGTAGTTGACTGAAGTAAACCCTTTACAATTTGACTATGTTTTAGAACAATCGGTAATTTTTATGGGACCCACAAGCCCACGTGTGCAAGGAGAAAATCTGAACCCCACGAAACACTTAAAAACAACTAAACAAAAGATTTATAAGCTAAACAAAGCGATAGAACAGAGCGGAGAGACACCTACGAACCCTGCGCAAGTTCAATGAATTATGAAATATTTATGGTAAGCTTGTCATACTTATCGTGCAATTGGTAGTCATCTTAAAAATGACTCCTTGACTTACCCATTGTAATGTTCCAATGCATGGAGTCCCCAAGGAATGAAAGACGAAAACGTGTTGAGTGATGCCTATTATGGCTTCAAAAAAACAACAGTCAAATTTAAACTGTTACAAGATAAAGAAGTTGTTGGAGTTATTGAAGATTATCTTTTGTACTTTAGGAAAGAACATCATCCTTTGGAAGAGGACAAAGGACAAAAAAACTTCCTTTATTAGATAGAGGAGAAGTTAAAGAACAAAGAAGACATCATTCTTTTGGAAGAAAATGTGAACCATCACAAATCTTTTCGCTGCATTACTATCAAGATTGTAGGTCAACAAAATTTTTCTTTGCTAGTCTACACGATTATTACAGTTAATAAATGATTTGCTGATTCAAAGAAATCATATCAGGGAACACATATCATCAGGCAATCACAAACTAATTAATTTAGAAATATTTGACCCTTATGTCTCTCAGTCTTAAAATCTACCAGATCTCGATATAACATACATGATCTAATTTGGGATTTCATAAGCTCTCGCTAAATGTTGCAAATTGACAACAAATGATCACACTAGACATCATTCAGTAATCCATTGAAAATGATTGATACAAAAACTAAACCAGTGAAATAAATTAATAATGATGCATGTGTTTTGAAAAGACTTCCGTAAACAGCAACGGCAGAGAAAATAAAAATTTATATTTTAAATTAGTAATGATATATTTGAAATAACAATTTACAAATGATATTTTTAAAAATTGTACATAGTAATATATACAATGCCCGAGCATGAATTTTAAACACAAATAATCAAGAAATATTGGTTGTTTTGTGAACTTTTTTTATAAAGTATATTTTTATAGAAAAATGGATCGCAAACATATGATTACTCTGCTTACACTAACGACCGATCATATATATGAGGTGAAGACTCATAACTTTATATTTAACAATGTTTTATAAGATCTTATCAAATTTCGCAACATTGATTATCAAAAGGAATTACCAGATGACTCCACATTGTAAAGAATGTTATTGTCCTCATGAAACAGAGAATAAAACTGAGGAGAGAATTCATGAGACATTATGCATGACAATATCATTCTTATCATTCTTCTTATATAATGTCGGTAGCTAACAAAAGAAAAAAGCAGAGCTCAGTAAGAAGGCAATCACATCCAAAGAGTATTGAATATTGCGAAGGACCCAACCATCGCTGAAGCCTATATCCTCATAGCTCTAATGCACCAGCCGGGAATCGAACCCGGGTCTGTACCGTGGCAGGGTACTATTCTACCACTAGACCACTGGTGCTACTTGTTAAGTAAAGCTTTCTTTTAAAATATTAATACTAAAGCTATAATGCAATAGATCAACTGATACAACGACTATACACCACAACACGTTGAGTGAGCAAACCCAAAGCAACTATGGTCTTTATATCTTTCGTTTTTGTTACTAACTCCTAATAATTTCAAATAAACTGTTTTGTAATAAAGAAAGTCGCAAATGGCAAAACATTCTAAATCCAGAAAACCACTAATATAGTAGTAAGTCACAAAAAACGAAAATAAACTAATAACACATCAGATCAACCAATTATGTTATCCTCCTACTCATTTAACCATATAGTGGATTAAAAAATCCATAAAAATCACAAATAACAAATTTTACTCAATATATTATATACAACTAATAAAACTCTAATAAAAATTACTTTGTAAAACAAAATTGAACCAATAATTTTAGTGCAACGGCGTTTAGGGTTTTAAAGTTGTAGGACAATAATAACTCAAAAGCGTTTTAATGAAACCAAAAGCAACAATTACAAACACACGCCATTGATTGTGCGCAGACATGAGCTACATTTGACACTATTGCAGTTGTAATTTAGACAAGCAAATATCTCCAATTCCATAGAGTTTAGACCTAAACTTTGTCTAAAAAAACAAAACAGAAAGATCCAAATAGATCAGCCTTCATAGTCGCCTTGTGCATACTTGTTTTCAGGGTAATACACAGCCACCACTTGGTTTCCTCCAAATTTTCTTCCGTTCATACCCGATCTCGCCTTTGCTGCACCGTCCACATCAGCATACTCTAAGAAAACCTGCATTCACATATTATCATTAGATGAATTTGTTTCATAAAAAAACTGTTCCCGAGAGCTTGAAACCGAACCTTTCCAACTCCTGGTGTCGGATCATGATCCGGATTGGGCCTCGGAATCACAACATTCACCATGTTACCTGCACATGACAATGAATTACCAAAGTTTATGTAAAAGCCTGAGTGTGTGCTAATTAATTGATGGCAGAATATTCGCAACATACAACAAAAATCGAATTGCTTACCAAATTTTCCACCTTCTTGTCTCATGTCCTCCACTATGTCTTCATATTCCTCATCATCTCTAAGATCATCAGCTGTAACAACTTGAGTCAGGCAGACAATTTTAGTGGGTGTGCTTCCTGGTTGTAGCATAAGCCTCTGCTACACAAGTTTCAAGAATTAATTAGTGATCTTCAAGAAGTTTATCAAAACCATTCATATAAATAGACAATCCCAATCCAGTAAATCCTTCACCTGCAAAGCAATCTGCTGTTGGGCATGAAGTAATACTTCTTCCTGCTCGGGTTTAGGTTGAATCGCACCCTGGATTGCACGCCTAACTGTAAGAGTTTTATCACCCATCTTAATCCCGTTCAAAGCAGCACATGCAATATCTGTTACTGAAGGATCTTGGTAAACACAAAATGCATATCCCTTTGAGTTTCCTGTTTCCCTGTCTTTAACTAGGTTGAAACCTCTTAGGGGGCCAAAAGACTCCAACAGCTCTCTGATCTGTTCCTCTGTAAAGTAGTAAGGAAGCCCACCCACAAATATGCGGTCAGGACCCTCAAGCCCACCAGTAGACCCCGACGACAATCCAACAGCCGCCAAGTTGATATTGGGATTAGGCTGGCTCGGACCAAGAGTTGCAGCAAGGGACGGGTTATAGTCAGTTGGCCTCCTCACCTTTACAGGAACTCCCTGGAGATCATCAAAGCTAACATGTTAATTCTCGCAATACATATTCTATGTCATAACTGAGAAAGACTATAAGACTAAGCATTTACACTGAGGAAGAGATATGATTCACCTCTAATATAATGCCGTCTAGTGCCATTGCATTACTAGCCTCCTCAACAGATCTCATCTCTACAAAAGCGAACTTCTTTTCATGGTTTATATAAACATTGACCACCGCAT
This sequence comes from Pugionium dolabratum, assembly GCA_018901945.1. Classification (NCBI taxonomy): domain Eukaryota; kingdom Viridiplantae; phylum Streptophyta; class Magnoliopsida; order Brassicales; family Brassicaceae; genus Pugionium; species Pugionium dolabratum. The sequence continues at coordinate 245,194 of JAEVFF010000364.1, forward strand.
CACCTATGAATGAAAAGTAAAAAGAGGATGAGTTCTTGCCTCGACCTGTAAATATCTGAAGATAAATACAACGAAAAACTCAGTACCTGGCCCGGCAGTGTTTCCCCCTATGGCCGACATCACTTGGCTAAAGAACGTTGCCACTGACTGGCATATAAAAACCCGGTCTCAGTATTCATACAAATGGATTGCCAAAATTTGTGGTTTAAAGGGACTATAATAGACAAAAAGTAACAAACCTGTTCATTTGCAGAGGGTGGAAGGCCACCAACATAGACACGCCGAGCATGTCTAGTTGCCTGAGATCATAACACATTACTCTGAAGGGACTATGGACAAAAATGAAAGGCTAAGGAAGAAGATAGGTTGATAGATCTTACCTGCTGAGTCATTGCCTGAACTGGCATTACAGGAAGAGCGCCCAGTTGCTAGGTGAGAGGAAAGAATGAAAGATATGAGCATGATCGTAGTAAGAAAAGAGAAAGAAAGAAAATTTATAAAAACTAACAATAGAGATAAGCAAGTTATACCTGACCAGGGACCATTGAAAACATGTTGGGGAACATCCCTGGAATAGTAGCAGTAGTTGCCACAGTAGGAACCTGGCCTGCTAGAACAAATTATACAAAATAGAAATCATAGAATGTTTGTTAGAAATTATTATTTTTCTGGATAAGCAGACCTACAGACAAGTATAAAGGCAAAAGCTACGTCTAACACCTTGCTAGTGCTACTAACTAAACTCACTAGTAGAGAATATCCCAACATCTTATGAATATTAAGATGAAAAGTGAAATACAAATATACAGTATTCATTTTCCGTTTTAAAAAATTGGTAAGGCTAGATAACAGGCATATAGTTGCCGGTCAAAGATGAAGAATACCCATGACAACCGTTGAATGATCCCTCCTTGTACAATAAAAGCTAGAGAAGTCGGCTCACTGTCAGCACAGTGGGGAAACTAACCCAACATAGCCTTCTTACTACAAAAAGACGACACAGAAACAAACAAACAACACCAAGAAAAGACAACAAAAAAATTCTCAGTTCCAGAACCACTTCACCAAGCAACAAAAAAAAGACATCCTATGAAGAGAGCAAGACTTTAAAGTCCTCTGTTCACGAGTAAACAACAAAATGCAGCTTACCAAAGTCACATGGTGCTATTGATTAGGATCTTTCCAAACTACGTAACACCAAAAACAACAAGCAGTTAAGAAATATAATAATGTTGAGTAGATGATGAAGCATATACCTGCTGCAGCAATGGCAGTAGCAGCTAACACTGCGGAAGCAGGGGGCGCCATATCAAAGCCACTTATCCTCTTGCTGAAAGAGCACAAATTCAGAGGTCATACATAAATTGAAAATTTGAAACTACAAAAATGCCTGAACTTAGTGAACTAAACCTTAGCAACACACAAGAAATAAAATAAAAACCCAGCTGACATTAAACCTTTGTGTTTATGGATTCAATATATTATAGTACCAACTGCCTAGATCATCCAGACGGAAAAACAGAACAGCCTATAAACCTCAAGACTCATAAACTTATTCTGCAGTCCAGAACAGCTCATATAAGGAAGACAAAGACTACAGAATAAGGGGTTTGTTTGGCTAAATATCATAACACATTTTAGTATGCCGTAATCGGAACTTGTATGAAAAATTAACAAAGCAATTAGGTACCTCTTTGATCGTGACCGTGACCGTGAACGTGATCTATGTTCAGACTTCCGCCTATGTTCTGACCTTGACCTACGTTCAGAGCGGCTTCTTGACCGAGAGCGTGACCGGCGCCTGCGCCTCTCCTCTCTATCTCGATCACGAGACCTCCTCCTATTGATAAACGATGACAGCATCAACTTAAGGACAAAAGAATCTTCAACCTGAAAAACAATTGTAACACAACAATTGTAACACACTATCAGTACCTGTCACGGTGTCGACTTCTGTGATGATCATCATCATCCACATCATCTCTCTCACGCTCCCTTTTCTCACTACGTTCCCTGCTACGGTCCCTATGACGGTCTCGATGGTAGCGGTCTCGTTCCCTATCTTTGCTTTTCTCCCTATCTCTATCTCTGCTTTTCTCCCTATCTCTGTCTCTGCTCCTCTCCCTTCCACGGTCCTTCTCACGAAGACGATCACGATCCTTGTCTCTGCCTTTATCACGTGCCCTATCCTTGTCTTTCTCCCTGCTTTTTGAAGAATCCTTTTCAAGATCATGAGATTCCTGCTGGGAAAAAATGTCGAAGGCTTCTCACTAAGTACAACAAGAAGTAAAATGCAAATAATTTCCCACCAACTCAAGTGATACGAAACTCTCTTAAATCGAATTATCAAAGCAGAATTCAACAAAACGGAAGATGAGGAACCTAAAAATTGTAAGCAGAAAAGTAGAAACATGAATCCTAAACAACAACCTAGGAGGATAATCATGAACACTAATTAAACCCGTCTTAAAACAACAGAAACCAAGAAAAACTACTGAATCAAACAGAACATGTAAGGATCCAGTGTACATACTCGAGAATTGGTATCCTCATGATCGTCTTCGCCACCAACGGACTGAAAAGGAGAGCTATCAGGAGCTATGTGGTTCTCGTTGCTGTTGTTGTTGGTTTCTTCGGTGGAGATAGCGACGCCATCTCCGTTACTTTCGTAACTCATCATCAACACAGAATCTCTCCTCCGATAGTAGCTTTCGTGAGTACCTCCAAGAAGAAGGTAGCAGAAAACCCTAGGGATGAGCTTTCTAGGAGGAAGAAGGTTAAGGGGTACTATGGTAAATTGAATTGAGGAGTTCTTGGTGTTTTAGCCGAAGAAACCGGTACATATCAAACCGTAAATCGGCTAAAATGATCCATAATTGTAAACCATGGGCTCGCTCTCACTAATGGGCTTGTTCTCATTGATGGGCTCGTTCTCATTAATGGGCTCGTTCTCATTAATGGGCTCGTTCTCATTAATGGGCTTATCATAAAACAAACACATGCTAGATTGTATTGATGTTAAACTAAACAAGGACATGGTTACCATTATTGGTTTATTATTTGAAATAATTTTATTTTAAAGTTTTAGAGAAATTATAGAATAATATATTGGATAAAAAACTTACACTATTTAAGAAAAATAGAAAAAATATATTGGAAATGGTATTAAATAATAGGTTATAGATTTGTCTCTTAATTTAAATGCAATTATTTGACGACAAAAAACAAGATATGATGCAGCGAAAAATTTAAAAAATTCATTACTTTCTTAAAGCAAACCAAAAATTATATTATAAATTGTGAATAATCATATATATATATATATGCAATCACACTATCTCATTAAATATCAATATATTATATAAAAATAATAAGTTCCTTATTTTTATTATGTTTTTATTCTTATTTAATTAGAACTTAAAAAGTTTTAGTGTTATTATAGAATTCAATAACCAATTATTATTAAAATAAGTGAAGAATATTAAATTTTTTATTTAACATATTTATGTTGTTTACATTATGTTTAACAATGACTTTTGTTTTAAATTCTAAACTCTTATATTATGAGGAGATATGTTAAGCACACTAAAACATATTTTATAAGAATTTAACATACTATTGGACATTGATTTAACATATTTGTGAGTGTTTCTTACAGAGAAATATTGAAGTTTATTCGCAAATGTTTTGTGCTAGAAGGACAAAAAAAGATTTTTGTGTTGTTTGCGAGCAATATTTTTTTTATTTAGCATATGGCTATGTTCATTTGCCTTCGGCAGCTCTTAGTACAGCTATTAAAATTGTAATTTTGTGTCAAATATTATTTATTTACTTATTGTTGGTAGTTGCGTCTGGTTGTAAATTTTTAATTGCAACATTGTTCTAATCAACGAGTAAAAGTTGTGACAAAAAACATAATATCTAATCGATTCGACTGTGCATAGGAAGTTACAGAAGTTAAATGAACAATAATTTACCGTATCCACAATCACAGTCGTATCCTCATCATACGACAAACAAACGAATATAACATTTATGTTGTTTGCGTGCATGGTTTGAAAAAAAATTATAGGAAACTTCCATTCCTATAAAATTGTTATATTCCTTAGTGCATAAGGAGAAGATATCTTTTACAACTGATATATGGGTTGCTGCTACAATATAAGCTAGTTATATGGTGATTACAACTCACTTTATCGATGGAGGTTGGTATTTAAGAAAACTAATAATCTGTTTAAGCATCGTAAAGGTACAACCATTGCTCGAATGTATGGTTGAGTGAACATAGATAAGCTCTTCATTATCACAGTTGACAATGCAACTATCAACACTTCTGCTCTCAAAAGATTTAAGGAGGCATTCACATTATATGAGGTATTGATGCATTAGTTTTAGGTGGTGAATACATGCATATGAGGTGTTGTGCTCACATACTGAATTTAGTTGTTAAAGACGGTTTACATCAAGTTGATGAAAGTGTGTGTGCTATTAGTAATGTTGTGACTTATATGAGATCTTCTACTACAAAACTTAGGTCATTTGAATTACGTGTTGATTTAAAAAGGATTACTAGGGGCAATTTATCACTAGATTGAAAAACTAGATGGAATTCCACGTAACTAATATTAACCAAAGCTACTAAGTTGAGGTTAGCATTTGATAAAATGGAAAGTGATGACAAGTTGATAAAATGGAAGGTGAAGACAAGTACTTTTAAGAGGAGACGATTAATGGAAAAAAAGGATGGGACAACTAATAGCATATGATTGGAATGTTATATAAAGGTAGGTAAGATTTTGAATCTTTTAAACACCACCTTAGTTGTTTCAATTTTTAATTTTGTTAATTGCTATACTTGTTAAAACGAGATATGCAAAGTTGAGAGAAATTTAATCTCATTGAGCAATAGTGATGATGAAGAGATGAGGACAAAAGCTAATGGCATGAGAGAGAAGTTTGATAAGTATTGGGATGGTTTGAAACATATAAATAGGCTTTTGATTATTACAAGTGTCTTTGACCGAGAATAAAATGCACTTTGCAACTCTTTATTTTGAGAAACTATATAGAAAAGATAGTATAGAAGTGAAAGAGTTTGGTGATTGAGTTTATAGTGTTATATGCATAGGGTGTTTGAAGAGTATAGCAGTGTTTTGACCAAATTAAAGCATCATTTCAATGTGTGTCTTCTGAAATAACATCTCAAAGCGAAAGATATAATCCATTTGTGTTTAATTTAGTGTATGATGATCTTTGATATGAAAGAATGGACTTCATGTATAAAGAAATGGTTAATGATAAAGGATTTTAATGTGCAAGTGATGTATTGGAAGGGCAATTTTGAAAATCCTAAAACTAATCTTAAATGATCAAAATATAATGTACTGTCATGATTCAGGATTTACAGTCCAAAATATGTAGTGTTATTCGAGATATCTAGAGATATATTTGCAATGCAAGTATCTTAAATTGCATGAGATTCAACTTTTAGGACTAGTGGTCGTATTTTAGATTTATATAGAAGTTGTTTGACTCATTACATATTGAATTTTTGATGTGCACATAACAATAAATGAAGTGTGAGATTCACTTATGTGAAAAAGAGTGATTACTAATCAACAAATGTTTTTAAAAAATAGAATATCAAGATAAACTTGAAAAAGGTCAATTTTATTTTAAACTCGATTTTTTCTTTTTAGACTATTAACTTTATATTTTTAAAAAAAAATTTGTAGATTTTGGGAGTCCAAGCATCTTTTTACAATGGTAATAGGAGAATAAGCTATTCCGAAAGAAAGTCGGATATTCATCTCAGTTAGAATATATAAAATAGATCAAGTTTGCTGATTATCAAATATATGTTTTTGGACATGTTAAATTTTGACATGAAAATTATAGGGAACTCACATTCATATAAAATTGTTATACTCATCAATGCATAAGGAGAAAATATCTTGATATTTGGGTTGCTGTTACAATAGGAGCTAGATATATTTCCTTATTTAAGATTTCCTATTTTCATTTAGAAAAAAACACATAATTATGTGTTCACAAAAAATAACTTGTTCTAATCTAATTGGTCAAAATTAATAATGACTAACTTAGTCAAAAGACCACAACGCTGAAGATATGATCCAATTCCGTCACAAATTTTTATATACGTGAATTTAATTTTCTGAAAGCAAATCATTGGTGTTAATAAAAAAGATTATAAAGTCGGGTGTTTCGTATCAAATGTAAACTTTTGTGAACTCAAGTTTTAGATACTCATGCATATCATAATTCTTTAAAATCATTTTAATAATATTAATTGGAGAGTAGTCGAGATCATAAAGCTGCTTTAAGTCATGGCAGACTTCGTCAAATTTACTTTCAAACACATTGCAAACCATGTTCTTGACATGAAGTGGCTTGCAGGTTGTTTAGAGTATATCTCATCTCTCCATCAGCTGTGAAGATAATAGCCTCACATATAAAATGTTGAGAGTTTGAGAATATGGACAATTAGAAATGTCCAAAATTCCTAACCAATGAAAGATAAGGAATCAAATATACAATGCGAAAATATTTAGAATGAAAAGATAGTGGCAAATCCATACATTCTCTACTTGAACCTATTACGATAAGTATTAGAAGATATTCTAAATCTTTGGAAATAAAGATTAGTTTTTCCTAATTTATGTTTACATAATAACAAAATAAGTAAAGAGATAAAACTTTAGGAAATTTACCTAATCTTGTTAGTCGGCAAAAGATTCTATGTTGGTGTATATACAACTTTCATGCCACAATAATAAAAAACAAGTTGATTGATCAATAAGTTCTTCATGGCATCAAAGAATAATGATCAATAAAAACATGTAAAAAAGTCAACAATATAAGTTTCACCAATGTCGATAGTAGCAACCAAAAGCAAAGATGAAGAAAAGTCTTTTCCGTCACCATATTTGTTATCAACTTTGGATAATCCAAGAGCGATAATCACCTCTGTTCGTTTGAATGGAGAAAACTACAACGAATGGTCTTTTGAGACGCTCAATGCACTTCAAGCTAAACGCAAAACAAGTTTTATCAATGGTACAATAAAGAAACCATCGATAGAAACCGTAGATCTGGAAAATTGGCTAACTGTCAATTCCATGATAGTTGGATGGATCCGAGCTTCCATCGAACCAAAAGTCAGATCGATAATCACATATATCACAGAAGCGCATCAGCTTTGGATCAACTTGAAAGAACGATTTTTTATGGGAAACACAGTAAGAATTCATCAGATTAAAACGTATCTTGCCTCGTGTAGATAAGATGGACAATTTGTGTTAGATTACTTCTGAAAATTATCTTCCCTGTGGGAGGAGCTACAAATGTATCACCCAATACATATATGTTCATGTGGAGCACCATAAGCAATAGCAAAAGATAGAGAAACATAGAAAGTTCATTATTCGCGATTCAGAGGAATCACTTCAACTATAATCGGCAATGATGCACTTCCTTCCCTTGGTGAAATTTACAATAAAATAGTAAGGGAAGAACAGTGATTGACTTCATATAGAAGTCGTGAGCAGCATCATGTGGTGGGTTTTGCTACTCGTCGCTCTGATTTAGATGAACAGACTGACGAACGGTACAACAAAACAACAATTCTTCGGAGTCGAATGCTTTGCTCACATTGCAGAAAAATAGGACACCTGAAGAAAGATTGTTGGGAAATTATAGGTTTTCCTGAGTAGTTCTCTGATCGAAGTCAAGGACGTGGTCATCGTAATAGAGTTCGTGGAAGAGCAGTTTGTGGTGCTTCTGGATGAGGACGAACACAAGCTAATATGGCACATGTCACAAGCTCAAACTCCTCAACTTTTCCAGAATTCACACCTTTGTAGTTGAAAGTTCTCACTTAGATAATACAAGAGAAATCAGGGACTAATGTTTCTGATAAACTCTCACGTAATAAGCTTGGGGATGTGATCCTCGATACAGGAGCCTCACATCACATGACGGGGATATTGTCATTACTAACAAACGTGGAAACAATTGCAGCTTATTCAATAGCCTTTGTGGGATGGGGGAAGAACTTTTGCGATGAGCAAAGGATCATTCTTGCTTTCCAACAATATCACGCTCACTAACGTTCTCTATGTCCCTACATTAAACTTCACACTGATATCTGTTGCGAAACTCTTGAAGCAGTCAAATTGTTTAGCAATGTTCACTGATACAATTTTTGTTTTGTATAACCGTTTTTCGAGGACTTTGATTGGAGCTGGTGAAGAGTGTGATGGTGTGTACTACTTTACGGATATAGTCTCAGCTAAAATTCATCGGGTCACAGGCGTTTTTAATCAAACTCTATGACATCAACGTTTGGGATATCCCTCTTTTTCAGTTTTTACCGATTTGTCTTTGGTTTCTCCTAAATCAGCTAACTCTAGTCCATGTGACATTTTTTTTAAAGCTAAACAAACTCGAGAAGTTTTTCATGATAGTTTGAATAAAACAACAAAGTGTTTTTCTCTTATTCATGTGGATGTTTGGGGACCCTACCGTGTTCCTTCGTTGTGTGGAGCTGTGTATTCCGTAACAATCGTAGACGACTTCTCGAGAGCAGTGTGGACCTTCCTCATGCTCGAAAAAATTGAGGTTAAGGACTTATTGAAAAGGTTCATTGTTTTTACAGAAAGACAATTTGGCAAACTTGTATGAATCGTCCGGAGCGATAATGGAACAAAGTTTATGGTACTCGCAACTTATTTTAAAGAACTTGGAATAATTCATCAAACCTCATGTGTGGCAACACCTCAACGAAATGGCTAAGCATAAAGAAAACATCGACACATCCTCAATGTCGCACATGCCATACTCTTTCAAGCCAATCTTTCGATTAAATTTTGGGGGGGGGGAGTTGTGCTTACATCAGCTCATTTGATTAACAGAACTCCAACTTGTATACATCAAGGCAAGTCGCCATATGAGATACTCTACAGTGTCATTCCAAATTATAAGCATTTACTGGTGTTTGGATATGCATGTTATACTCATAGACGGGATAGTGACAAGGAAAATTTTATTCCACGCAGTCTTTTATGCGTTTTCATGGGATATCCATTAGGAAAAAAAGGATGGAAAGTTTATGACATTAAAAAAATGAGTTCTTTTTATCCCGAGATGTGGTATTTCGTAAGGATGTATTTCCATTTTTTGAAACGAGAATTGAAAGTTCACATCGTAGTGCATCATCTCATGATCAAAATTACAATGCTGATTGGGATCACATGCTGGTAACAAGGGGGAGCAATGCTGATCCACAAATACAAACACTACTTGTAATACAAACTACAGACGAACCAAAGCCAACAAGAACCTCTGGTTCCGGTACATGAAGAAATTCATATTTCTCCAGTCATTGAAACAGAAGTGTTGACTACAAAAAACATTGTACAAATAGAAGAACTTGGTAGAGGGTTACGAAAGAAGTTGCACCTACAAAACTCAAAGGCTATCTCCTGTAAAGCACGGCTATCAAAAGTAGTACACCTCACGCTCCCTCTGACACGGATTCTTTGTCCTTGTCTAACGGTCCATGTAATTCATTGTATCCTCTCTCTCAGCTTATAACGGATAATCAATTTTCCATAGGACATCGAGCGTATTTGACTGCCATTGCTTCTATGGCTGAGCCAAAGCATTTTAAAGAAGTTATGGCAATCAAAGTTTGGAATAATGCAATGACAAAAGAAGTGGTTGCACTTGAAGACAAACATACATGGGATCTCACGACTTTACTTTTAGGGAAAGTAGCGATCGGTTCTCAATGGGTCTTTAACACCAAATTCAAAGCTGATGGATCAGTTGAACGTTATAAAGCTAGGCTTGTTGTACAAGGAAACAAACAAGTAGAAAGAGAAGATTATAGCGAGACCTTTGCACTTGTCGTCAAAATGACTACAGTACGAACACTCCTAAGACTTGTAGATGCAAATAATTGGGAAGTTTTCCAAATGGATGTCGAAAATGCTTTTCTACATGGTGACTTAGAACAAAAAGTTTATATGAACCTTCCTTAGGGATTTCGACATAGTCATCCAGACAAGATGTGTCGTCTCCATAAGTCATTATATGAACTTAAACAAGCTCCCCATTGTTGTTTTAAAAAACTATGCACTGCTCAAATTTGGTTTTGTCCAATCATACGAGGATTATTCCCTCTTTTCTTATTCATGCAAAGGGCTAGAACTACGAGTACTAATTTACTTGGACAATCTTCTCATATGTGGTAATGATCTTCACATGGTGACTAAATTTAAGGAGTATCTTGGAAAATGTTTTGCAACTAAGGATCTAGGAAAATTAAATCCTTGGCATTGAAGTAAGCAGAGGATCCGATGGTTTTTTTTTATCACAACGCAAGTATGCTCTGGATATAATTGCAGAGATAGGAGATCTCGCCCCGAAAACTGCTAGTACACCGCTTTAGCAGAATCATAGGCTCGCTGAAGCAAAAGGACCAGCTATGTCCGATCCACAAAGGTATATGCGCCTTGTTGGACGACTCATATATCTTCTCAATACGCGGCCAGAGCTTTGTTACTCAGTACATCTGCTCTCTTAGTTCATGAAGACTCCAAAAGAAGCTCATTGACAAGGAGTAATCCATGTGGTACACTACTTAAAGGGATGTCCAGGACAAGGGATACTTTTGAGTTCAAATAAGCATCTAACTCTCTAAATTTATTGTGACTATGATTGGTCTGCTTGTCCTCTCACCCAATGTTCGTGAATGCCTTTGTTGTTATGTTTGGAGGATTGCCAATTGCTTGGAAAACCAAAAAGCAGGATATAATGTCTCATTCTTCTACAGAAATGGAATATCGTGTCATGGGAGCAGCTCTTTGAGAAATCAAGTGGATTCCAAAATTGTTAAAAGAACTTTGCGTTGATCAGTCCTCTTCACCAACTCATTTTTTATCGTAAAGCAGCTCTTTATATTGCTTTGAATCCAATCTTTCACAAATCGATTGCGAATATCAAATTATGATGAATCTTTCCAGGTCGCTTTACTAATGGGATGTCCTAATACCAAGCATATAAAAAATGATTGCCATGCGGTTAGAGATATTATACGTGACGGGATCATCATCACAAAACACATATCAACGAAATCACAAATCATCGACATATTGACAAAAGCTCTTGGACATGTTTCATTTCAGTAGTTATCATCTAAGTTGGACATTTTTGATCTTCATGCTCCAACGTAAGGGAGAGTATTACGATAAGTATTACAACATATTCTAAATATTTGGAGATAAAGATTATTTTTTCTTCATTTATGTTTAGATAATAACAAAATAAGTAAATAGATAAAACTTTAGAAAATTTACCTAATCTTGTTAGTGGGCAAAAGATTCTATGTTGGTGTATATAAAGTTTTCATGCCACAATAATAAAAACAAGTTGATTGATCAATAAGTTCTTCAGAACTAGTACCATGAAACGATGTAGTATTTGTGGATCAAATAACCTAGAGATTCAAATTAAAGCACAACTACTCTCGATGAGCTCAATAATCTTGCATGATGTATTCCAAGCAAGAGCAAACCACATAGAATTTTAATAAATTTTAATCATTTTTCTCAACGGTTGTTGTGTTCTAAATATCATACTGGGTTTGACAAACCACAACAGAAAAAATAAAAAATCACAAAATTTGATTGAAACAATTAAAGAAAAAATCATAGCAAAACCAATAATTGTTAAATGCATAAAAGAGAAAAAAAGGTAAAAGTTCACTAACTTAGCAGCACTAACCTATTCGTTCTTTATGATGCCTTTAGAGGAAACTTTACTTTATTCTGAGCAAACATTTTAATTTTGTTCTTCACAAAATTGATATCATTTCACCGTTACAGAAAAAAACAATGCTACACAAAAAAAGGAGGAACAAAGAATGAAGATAGAACAACAAATCATGGAAAAATAAAACCAATATACAATAACAAAATCTCAAAAGTAAGAGATTGACATCACATTATGAAATTACCTATCACCATATGCATTCAATTTCAGAACCACTACCCTATAATCTAGGGCAAGGAGACACCATATATTCGATTGCTGTAAACATTATAATGGTTCAATTTTTGGCAAATAACTTTCTAAACACTAAGAGACTAATTCTACACGAATACCTGAACAAATTCGAAAATGCAACACAAATCTTTTCCCGAATGTAATTCCACACTTTTACAGTAACAAAAATCAAACACTTTTGCCTCATTATGGTTGTAACCAACGAACTCGAGATGCTAATTCGACCTCTTCCAAGCAATTTATGCAGTATAAATCTCAATTTTTATTCTCACAAGATATGAGAAAAAAATCGTAAAATCTCTCAAATCACTAAACCCGAAAATAAAAGGAGGTAGTTTTGCGATCGACTAAAACGATGTCGTTTTTATGTTTTATAAATCTACATTTTTCGTTTATATGTCTGCCATGTCAGATGCGATTAATGGCAACTGGAATCTATTAACGAATTTGTTGAAATAGGAATACGAACAATAGTTCATGTATTTAGTTTGATAATGAATACATGTATGATGAAAATGTATTGCATTGTTACAATTATATATGAAAACGGATGATAAAATTTGTTGAAGATCGAAATAGACCTATTTTCGGGCTTTGAATGTAAAAATTTATAAACTAACTTACGGTGCTAATATTCGATAAAATTTTAAGTTATGTAAAAGAAATTCTCGAATTAACAAGAAAACAAAACTAAAACTCTTCAAACTTTAACATTGCAATGGAAACCTATCCGTAATTCCGTATGGGCAAAATGAAAATTTAGTAAATGATTTATTGGTTTAGACACAATGTCATAAAATATTGATAAAGGCTGGTTTCATGGCGTACGGAAGATTAGAGTATTGGCCCTAGTTAATAAAAACATGATAATACTTTGTGTAGAAAAGGAGACTAATATTTTTCTAAAAATGTAATTTTTGTATGAAAAATTGAAACTCGAAGATCCAACAAGAAAGGAGACAGGCCATGAACGTAATGATTATGCCCAACAAAAAGGACTTCTTTATTTTTAATCTGTAACTTGCAAAAAATAATAATAATAAGAGAGGTTCCTTCGTCTAAAAGTTGTCAATCTAATCCACGATCTTAGGTCTATTTCAAAATAGTTTATATAGTTTTTGATACTTATAAATCTATCTCGTTATATTCATCAAATAAAAAATTATTGACGTGTACTCGTTACGCTTGAGTTTGCACATATCTATAGGTATGATTCTATGGTATATGGCAAAATAATTTTAGAAGGAGACTATATAAATTTTCACAAGCTTGTTATGCAAAATATCTACAATATTTGACTTCTATCTTATATCAACACGATTCAATAATAGTATTCAAAATTCGACGAAATAGAATTTGATCATCAATTAAAATACTTAGGTCACAGATATTTTAGCAAAACATTATAGCGCTGTTTGTTTGTCTGCCGCAGCGTCTGCGGCAGCGACCTGCGGTTAGACGCTGCGGTTAGACGTAGCAATATTGTTGTTCGTTTGATCGCCGAAGGTTGTCGCCGCAGGTTGTATCGCAATTGTTTGATCGCAAACGCTATAATTTCGTAGCGATTAAAAATTTTGATCGCAGCTTTCTGCGGTCGACCGCAGCGTTTGACTGCAGGAACCTGCGGCGGTCAAACGAACAACGTTTGGGCGCATGACGCAGCCGCAGGTTCCTGCGGCTACGAAACGAACAGACCCTATGTCATATCGAATAGCGATTGGAAATTGTTCCATATAGCGATCAATATTAATAATAATAGAATTTTGTTAGAAAAAAAATCTAAAGATTAACATATAATTTTACAATTTTTTAAAGAATAATATTTTAAAATAGTATCATTTAAGATTTTTATTCCAAATATAACGTTCTAAAACTAAAGTTTAAACATAACACAAATAATTATGTGAAAATACTTTACTAGTTTATATAAATTATATAAATTTAAAATATTATATTTAAATTTCTTTTGTTTTTATTTAAGATTTACGTTTTTCTATTAAAATAAAGTTTTAATATATTTTAATTTTAAATTTGTACTATTATTAGAACAAAAACTTAAACTGATAATATTTTAAAGAATTTTCCTTTTTAAAGTAATAATAAAACCAAATTTAACATATATTTTTTATAAAAAGTATTTAATATATAAAAAATTAATAAAATAAAACATGAATGCAAAATTTTCTTCTAAAACAAAACTTTTGTTAACTAATTTATACATTATAATTTATATTAAAATTTAATACTGTTTTACATATATATATTTATTACTAAATTTTACTAACTCTTTTCTTTTGAAAATTGTGGATAAACAAAAAATTTAAACCCACATCCATCTCACATTTAAAAATATCTCTCCCGTAAAATATATTTCTTTTGTGGATAATTTTTTTCCCGCTCTGTGACCTATCAAACGTGAATTATTGTCCCTATTTCTTCTTTATGTTTTTCTTTTTATCTTTCTCTTTGATACATCCTATCAATCAATCACATAAATTTGTATTAAAGTGTTTCTTTGAAATATCTGTCCGAAAGCAAACTGTATCATGAAACATAAAATTTCACTATTTATTTCTCCTGTTAATTGAAATTGTGGACCTTTTTTCAATGGAAGTCTAAATAAAAAACTTCAAAAAGGGAGAAAAACAGAGTATCTCTTCTTTTCTTGTTATTCTGTCAGTATCTTTATCTGTGTGTTTGTAGAATTTTTGGCATTTTCATTTTTGGATTTTGCTCGTTTGGTCCCTTCTTTGATTGTTTTTTAATTCTCTTCCTGTCACATTTTCGGTGGTTGGAATGAGAGAAGACAAATGAAATGAGATGAGGTGATTTGGTAATAGTGATTTGGAATTAGATGAAACTCCTTGAAAATTAAAATATTGTTATAGAGATTAATTCTTCAAAAGTGACCCCAAGTAATTAAATAAAAACGAAGAGACATTATCACTCAAAAGCTTTTGTGTATCTTTGACAAAAAAGGAAGCTTTTGTGCATTCTTTTTCTCAGATCTCTAGGAAAATTTCTCAGACTTTCAAGGCATTTTGGTGGTTTTGTTTGCTTGGTTTCTCGGGAAATTCTCTTCATACTTTTATAGTTTTCTCTTCCTTCTTATAGAGCACTGCTCGTTTCTTAAGTATTCTCTTGATGCATCTTCACTCTAACGTTCTCTTCCTAAGCTGGGTATCTTACAAGGCGTCATTTTTCAATTTGGCTCCTCTCCTTTTACTCCATTTGATTTGAATTACATAGAAAGAAATCCATTGCTGGAAAAGATTGTTCAAAGCAGTTTCTGTGTGTGAAAAAGACAGGGGAAGAAGAAAGTAGAAAGGGGAGAGACAAAAGCAAAGGAATTGACATTTGGGAGCGAGAGAGAGAAAGAGAAATGAGTTGCTGGGTATTCTGAAAACTTGTTTTTTCCAGATTAAAAAGTTGATTCCTTTAAAAGGAAATAGTGCCATGGAAGGTGTAAGATTGGTGCTTTGGAGATTTGGGTTTCTGATTTTAGCATGGTTCCTTGATTTCTCTTCTGCTACACTTTCTCCTACGGGTGTAAACTATGAAGGTTACTCTTCTTCTTCTTGGGGCCATCTCAATTTCTGAAAGAAAAAAAATTTCATCTCTGTGTGTCTATGTTTCTTCGTGGTTGCGAAAA
The DNA here is from genome assembly GCA_018901945.1 of Pugionium dolabratum. NCBI lineage: Eukaryota > Viridiplantae > Streptophyta > Magnoliopsida > Brassicales > Brassicaceae > Pugionium > Pugionium dolabratum. Next base: position 260,936 of record JAEVFF010000364.1, read on the forward strand.
TTCTGGTGAATGTTTGTGTGGATTAGGTTCTTTGCTTTTTTGTATTTATTGGACAATAATTAGCTTTAAATGTCCACCTGAACCATATCTAATCTACCCAATCCCATCTCAATTTTTTTACTTCGTTCTCTGTGGAAAATTCCTGCAGTTACATTAAGATTTCTGGGGTTTTTTCATTTTCCAATTTTCAAAAAAAAATGCAGCTTTAGCAATAAGAGAATTATAGGAGTTTAGAGGCTAGATTTTGTTTTTTTTAATTTCAATCTGAATTATAATTTTGTTTGTGTGAAATGAGCAGTGACGGCTTTGGTAGCTGTAAAGAATGAATTGAATGATCCGTACAATGTTCTTGAGAATTGGGATGTAAATTCAGTTGATCCTTGTAGCTGGAGAATGGTCACTTGCACTGATGGTTATGTATCTGCACTGTGAGTCTAGTCTTCTCTCTATTACATAAGACATGAAAACTAGATCTATCTCTCAGAATTTTGTCTTGTCTGCTTAATGAAACAGAGGACTTCCTAGCCAATCCTTGTCTGGTACATTGTCTCCTCGAATTGGAAACCTCACTTATCTACAATCTGTGTAAGTTATAGAGTCTTCTTTGCTATGTTTGATTCTTGTTCCGTAGTTTTTCCATTGTTCCTGTTGATCTTAAGGTTTGTGGTTTAGGTTGTTGCAAAACAATGCAATCTCTGGCCCAATTCCGGATACGATTGGGAGGTTGGAGAAGCTTCAGACACTCGATCTTTCGAATAATTCATTCACTGGGGAGATCCCGGCCTCACTTGGAGAACTCAAGAACTTGAATTACTTGTGAGTGTTCCTTTTCGGATTCACACTGGTTCTTTCGTGTCATTCTCCGATTCAAGTCTCAGTGTTTTGTTCCGTTCTTGTTCATTTGGATTGTCAGGCGGTTAAACAATAACAGTCTTTTGGGAACTTGCCCTGAGTCTCTATCCAAGATCGAGGGACTTACTCTAGTGTATGTCTCTCTAAACTCTGCTTCTCTTGTTACATTTGGAGAATATTGACCAACTTTTTTGTTATTGATTCTTAATGTGCAGAGACATTTCGTATAACAATCTTAGCGGTTCGCTGCCAAAAGTGTCTGCCAGAACTTTTAAGTAAGCTTAACTAGACTCATTCAAGAACACTCATCTTTCAATTGAAGCAAAACTAAGATTCACCATTGTGTTTGTTCTGTTTCTTGGATTTAAGGGTAATTGGAAACGCGTTAATGTGTGGCCCAAAAGCTGTTGCAAACTGTTCTGCTATCTTCCCCGAGCCGCTCATACTTCCACAAGATGTTCCATCTGGTATTATAAGCTTTCCGCTTCTCATAAGCCCCTATTATACTTCTGCTTCAGTGGACCTTCTCACTTACTTCTTTGGTTTGTCTTTGTTTTAGATGAATCAGGAACTCATACCAATGGCCATCATGTTGCTCTTGCGTTCGCAGCTAGCTTCAGTGCAGCATGTTTCGTTTTATCTACAATCGGTGTGTTTCTTTGGTGGAGATATAGGCGTAACAAGCAAATATTTTTCGCTGTTAATGGTTAGTAACTCTAAAGTTAATTTGGCATCTTCCATTCTTCCAATGCCCCCAGTAAAACAAACAGTTCCATCTTGATGATGATGAATATCTTGCAGAGCAATATGATCCAGAGATGAGGTTAGGACATTTGAAGAGGTATACATTCAAAGAGCTTAGATCTGCGACCAATCATTTCAACTCGAAGAACATTCTTGGAAGAGGTGGATACGGAATAGTGTACAAAGGACACTTAAGCGACGGATCTTTGGTGGCTGTAAAACGTCTCAAAGACTGTAACATTGCAGGCGGAGAAGTCCAGTTTCAGACAGAAGTAGAGACTATAAGTTTAGCTCTTCATCGCAATCTTCTAAGGCTTCGCGGATTCTGTAGTAGCAACAACGAGAGAATCTTAGTATACCCTTACATGCCAAATGGGAGCGTCGCTTCACGCTTAAAAGGTAATGCACTTTCCAAAAACCAAATTGTTTTTCTTTTGTTCTCCGCTCTTTCGCAAGGATTTCAATGGTTCAATCTTGCTGCAAACTTCTTTGTTAGATCATATCCGAGGAGAGCCAGCATTAGACTGGTCAAGAAGGAAGAAGATAGCGGTTGGTACAGCAAGGGGATTAGTGTATCTCCATGAGCAATGCGATCCGAAGATTATACACAGAGATGTGAAAGCAGCTAACATTCTATTGGATGAGGACTTCGAAGCAGTAGTTGGAGACTTTGGGTTAGCCAAGCTTCTAGACCATAGAGATTCACACGTAACAACCGCGGTCCGTGGAACCGTAGGTCACATTGCACCTGAGTACTTATCTACAGGTCAGTCCTCGGAGAAAACCGATGTCTTTGGCTTTGGTATACTACTTCTTGAGCTCATTACAGGTCAGAAAGCTCTTGATTTTGGCCGATCTTCACACCAGAAAGGCGTAATGCTTGACTGGGTAAGTCTATTTACTCAGAATCTTGTTTGATAGATGACTCAAAACCCAAGTTAACGAAAAAGAGAATGTTGAAATTGGCAGGTGAAGAAGCTGCATCAAGAAGGGAAACTAAAGCAGTTAATTGACAAAGATCTCAAGGACAAGTTCGATAGAGTGGAGCTTGAAGAACTCGTTCATATTGCGCTTCTCTGCACTCAATTCAATCCATCTCATCGACCTAAAATGTCTCAAGTTATGAAAATGCTTGAAGGCGATGACGGCTTGGCTGAGAGATGGGAAGCGTCGCAGAACGGTGCGGCGGAGATGTTGCCACCGCCGTTGCCGTCGGGAATGATGAATTCTTCGCCGCGCGTGAGGTCTTACTCCGATTATATACAAGAATCGTCTCTTGTTGTCGAAGCTATTGAGCTCTCAGGTCCTCGATGATGAGCATTGATGATTCATATTTTTATAAAATGTTTATATAGATTTTTTTTTGTTTATGAAATGTTGTTAATATAAAATCAAACTAAATCGATACCAAATTCACAATGAACCAAACTAAAGAAATTATTTGGAATGAAGCGAAAGAATCCATGTTTAAATTAGGATAGATTTCGGAAATGTTTCTCTAAAACTAAAAGTAAAATAAAAAAATTCACAAAAGCGAACCACACTAAATCGAAAAAACCGAATTCAAAAACAGTTTCACTATTTAGGCGAGATTCACACAACGTATGAACGATCATCGAACATTCATCGCATCGCCGATTTAAAACAATTCCACTATCTAGACGATGTCCATATATCATTTAGTTTTTTTCATCGAATAGAGCTTACAGAAAATAATTACAAAAAGTGCATGAAAGCATATATACGATTTCATGACATGTATTAGCACGTGCGATCATACTACCATTAATATATCGAATCCCATCAAATTTCGCATTTAATCATGTTTGGACGAAAGTAGTACTGGGATGAGTGACCTAGTAGAAAATTTTTTTTTATTCACTCGATTTTTTATATATGTATTACAAATTATCGTATTTTTGAAATGCTATAATTTTTGCATCGTAATTAATTATACGGCCGAAAATATCATTTCGAAAAATTGTTTTAAAGATTTCTGGCATGCCAATGGTGTACGAATATCCAATGAGAATGTTTTGAGCCTAAATTTTTATGTTTAAACACTCTTTCCGTATTTTTTCTAATGGAAACAATCACGATTTTAAAACCATATTATCGATCATTTCAAACTCATCGAATGTTCGATCCAAAATATTTCAACCAGGTAGGCGAAATCAACACATCATGTGAATTTTTTTTATGGAGTGGAATTTATGAAAAAAAACTATAAAAATAAATGAAAATCATATTTACGATTACATTAGATACTAGTGTATGACATGTACCATTCATATATGATTACAAACCGATTTTACTTGTTTAAGTCGTTATCCAAAGTTACAGCTTCGCTTCACACGCTATTTAACGCGACACGTCACGAACAACGCCAGCGAATTCAGGCCAAGTAAACTCGTGAACGTGGAGACTAATCCAGTGTGAGGACAGAAGCGTGCACCTGCAACTAAAAACTAATAATAACCGTCAGATCACGCGGCAATAAGCAATCGCGATTAACGAGAATGTTGTCGGTCCAAAGTCTCGTGAGTCGATCATCTGACACGTGGTTTTAGATGCAGTCTGTGACACTCTGCCGTATTTTCTGGTCATTACCGAATATCCACTAACTTTCTAGTTATTTTATCTTCATAATTAACTTATAATAATGCCCATTCAGTATATTTTGGGAGCTAATAATTTGATTTAAAGAGATAAAAACGATAAACATTCCGGCCTGAATCTTTAACATTTTGCAAACATCAATGGTAAAATGCAAAATCGTTATATATACACGAAAGAAACCTTTTTCCTCCCAAACTCAGGTCTCATCTCAAATCAAAATCTAATAGTCTCCCTCTCTTTTACAAACTCCAAACTAGAACTTACCATATAGTGAAAATTCAGATTCTTTTTTCATGTCTTCGTGTTCTGTTCTCTCTTATTGCATTTGAACCAAGAAGATGGATTCGTCGAAGATAGTCGTGTTTCCTGACCAGATTTTGTCTTCGAGAAGAAGAAACATCTTGACCAGATTCGGACTAGGAATCGCTGCTTCTCTCATATTCCTCACACTTCTTTCTCTTACTAACTCTTCTTTCAATGTTCCCTTTGTCTCTCCTCTGCTTCAAGGTCTCAAAAGCTCCAATCTAAGCATTCCTTCTTCTGTCAAGCAAGTTGACAAGAAGCCCGAGGTAGTAAATCTCACTGATAAAGTTCCAAGCTTTGTTGCCGAACAAAGATCTGGAGAAACAGGAGATACTGGTTCGAAGAACACAAGTTTCTCTGGAGAAGGTAAAGTTTTAAGCTTTGATTCCGGACAAAGATCTGGAGAAGCAGTGAAGAATTCGAGTTTGGGTGAAGAGGGTAAAGTCTCAGTCGCAAATGACAAGAAAACCCTCGAAGAAAACGCTACAATAAGTGTGGGCAATAGCTCGAGCTTGGTGTCTGATTTGGGAGGAAGATTTGTGCCTGCAAACTCAAGCGAAGATAATGGGTCTGTTGAAGCAGATCGAAGCAGAGGTTCGTACGAGGATTGTGATATCTACGATGGGAATTGGGTAAGAGCTGATGATGATGAGACAATGCCGTATTATCCATCTGGTTCGTGTCCGTATATAGACAGAGATTTCAACTGTCATGCCAATGGAAGACCTGATGATGCTTATGTTAAATGGAAATGGCAGCCAAATGGGTGTGACATTCCCAGGTAAAAGAAAAAGCTTTACAATTTTGTTCTTCGTTAGATAGACTCTGTTAGGTTGTTAGCTTGGTTCTTGATACTCTTGTTGAAAATTATGTTTTTGAGTAGGTAACAGGATTTTGATTGGGAGGTTTCAGAGAATTGTGTTTTGTAATTAACACTGTTATGATAAGTACAATGTGATCTCTGTGTTGGAATGTAAAGGTTGAATGGAACTGATTTTCTGGAGAAACTAAGAGGGAAGAAGTTGGTTTTCGTGGGGGATTCGATAAACCGAAACATGTGGGAATCTCTTGTTTGCATTCTTCGACATAACCTTAAAGACAAGAAACAAGTGTATGAGATCTCAGGGAGAAGAGAGTTCAAGAAGAAAGGCTTTTATGCTTTCAGATTCGAGGTGGGATATTTCATTTCTGCAGAATGCTCAATACCATTCTAATGCTTAAAAGCTGAAGCAATGCATGCCTGTTTCATGTTTTTCAATCTTGTTTCCCCCTTCTTGCAGGACTATAATTGCACGGTGGATTTTGTGGGATCACCCTTTTTTGTAAGGGAATCAAGTTTCAAAGGCCCGAATGGGACAGCATTGGAGACTTTAAGGTTGGATTTGATGGACAAGACTACATCCATGTATCGAGATGCTGATATACTGATTTTCAACACTGGTCATTGGTGGACTCACGACAAGACGAAGCTAGGGTATGATTCTGAAACAGAGAACCTGAACAAGAAGACATCTTCATGTTTTTTAAGGTAACAATGATTTTGATGTTCATTTCCAGAGAAAACTATTACCAAGAAGGCAATGTGGTGTACCCGAGGCTTAAGGTTCTCGAAGCTTATAAACGAGCTCTCATCACTTGGGCTAAATGGGTCGATAAGAACATAGACCGCAATCAAACCCATGTCGTATTCAGAGGGTATTCTGTTACACATTTCAGGTAATTCCCAAACTAAAAAAAGTAATTTTTGTCTGCTGCAAATCTTGTTCTTGACCGTATAGAACCAATGTTCTTTTACAGAGGAGGGCCATGGAACTCAGGAGGACAATGCCATAAAGAAACAGAACCGATCTTCAACACAAGTTACTTAAAAAAGTATCCTTCAAAGATGAGAGCTCTCGAGTACATTCTCCGTGAAACCATGAAAACTCCGGTGATATACATGAACATAAGCCGACTAACGGATTTCAGAAAAGATGGACACCCTTCGATATATAGGACTGTGTATGGGACGGATAAGGAGAAAAGAGAGGCCGTGAACCACCAGGATTGTAGCCATTGGTGCTTGCCCGGTGTACCGGACACATGGAACCAGCTCTTGTACGTATCACTGTTAAAGGCAGGACTAGCGTCTAAGTGGTAATCAGAAGTACTTTGGCTTTGTATTGTTTGTGGTTGTAAAGTATAAACGTAGCCCAATCAAATCTCCCTTATAGAAAGAAAGAGGAGGGTTTTCTTTTCGCGACGATCTTTTTGTGTCACTGCACCAAAACAGATTACATTTTTACTGGCTATGTATAGGAATTGCATGAGTTTGAAACTTTTGGAATTTGTCTAACTTTATAAATTTTGAATGGTAAAGTTCGATTTATCTTAAACTCAAGTTAGTTTATAAGTAATTGTAGTTTATAAGTAATTGTTTTCACTTTGATTTAATAGGCCGGAGTTTTATGAGAAAAAGGTCGGATAGTGGCAGATAAAGGGTGTGCGGTTTATTTATAGGATAGAAAATTGAAAATGGGACAATATAACGAGAGATTTAAAGATACAAATTGTAAAATAAGAATAAGAAGAGAAAAAAAGGCTGCGGTTTATTTATAGGAATTTTTTGACGATTGTGTTTATCGGAAATTTTTGAAATTTTTATTTCGTCTGAAATTTGAAAATTTAATTTTTATGTTTTGGTGTTTTTTTCTATGTTTTCAGAAATTTGTTGGAAACCGATTCTAACATTCGGCGATTAAAATTAAAACTTTTGATTTATGTATTTTCAATAAAATTTTTAAACAATTTGAAAATGAAAGACTATAACTTTTTGTTAGATTTATGCATTTTTGATGTATTTGTGATGGATTTCTGATTAAAATTTTAAATAAAAAATTGTTATCAGATAATTTTTATATTCCATCAAAAATTTTGATTAATAAATCGTAAATATTTTTCACTCAAAGTTTTATAAAGATACAAACTATCATAACCATTTTTCATAAATTTCAGGATACAAATTTAATAGAAATTTTGTCAACACTTTCTATAACTTTTCAATAAAAATTTTACATAAAAAATTTTCAACGATTTTTTAATTATTTTAATCTTAATGTGAAAGAACAGTGGAGAACTACATCGAAAATAGAATCGTTTTTCTTTTAATATTTATTTATGTCAAGGGGTTTTTGTTCTTTCTCCTGGAAAATTATCTAATTCCACACTTTATATATGTGTAAATACACACGAAACATACACCTATTTTTAGTTATTATTAAATAAAATTTAAATGTCAAATTCTCAGTCTGAAACTTTCAATTTATTTTCATCCGCAACTAAATTTGGGGATTAATCGACTGTAAACCGATTTTTACCCGATTTTAACCCGTTTTGACCCATTTTTTATGCAGTTTTGACCTAATTTTTGACATGATTTGTATTCCATTTGACTGGGTTTTGACTCTTGTGTAAAAAAAGGTCAACATTGGTCAAAAACATATCAAAATAGGATCACAATTGGTTTACCATTAGTTTAGTAATAAATTAAATAGTTAATCATCCAAATTTAATTTCGGATAGAAATAAATTGAAAGTTCAATATTAAAAAAGAATTCGACATTTAACTTATGTTTAACACAACTAGAAAAATGTCCAAACTTCATGTATATTTACGATGGAACTTTTGTGGATAGAATTAAACCGTTTTCTCCCTCATTCTCCATATCTAAAAGCACCCGAAATCATTTCACCAAACACAATTTTCTTTTGAAATTCGAAGGTCCGGAATTCAATTTTGTTATTTCAACAGTTCGATTTGTCTTGTGGTACGTTTTGGGTTAAAATTACATGTAAAGGCTAAGGCTTTTTGGATGTTGAGATGCATTGTATCATTTGCTACTCATATGAACATGCATGCAGTAGTGAGTATTGATTCAATCCTCTCAACAAAATAAGAATTACAAAGACAAATTATTTCAGAAGATATGAATTACACAGAAAAATTAGATTCAGCAAATAATAATTACAAAGTAATATATACCAATTTACCGAAACAATTGTGCATGAACATCGAATCTCACTAGCATTAATAACTGCCCTAAGTCCTAACAATATTGTTCCCTGTGTAAAATGAAAACACTAAAGAAAGAGCTCAAACGAAGAAATCATTTTATAAGTTTCAGAAACTACTTTTTAAGAAACTTAAAATGGTTAATGATAAAGAGAGAGTAGAGATTAAGAAGCTCTCTGTATGAAAACGGTCTCGAGATCAGGTGGATAGAAGAACTCTCTAGCGCCGCCGTAGCTAAACTTCAACAACGGTTTTCGTTTCTTCGGCGCTGGAGGACACTGAAACACCGTCGGTATCTTAGCGGAAGCGGCCGTTGGAGTCGTCGGATACTGATCTTGATCTTCCGTGTCGGTTACGGCAGAGGAGGAGAGGCTGGGCTTCATCGGCCCACGTATGGAGATTCCAGAGATGACCCATTTCTTTCCTTCAGATGCTTCTCGATATTCGCCGTCGAACTGGTGGTGGTTCTTGCCGGAATATCCCATAAATGTCGTATGAGAGTAGAGAGAAACAGGGGAATTCCGAATTGACTATTTTCTTTGTTGATAAAAGATCTGATTTGTAGGGTTAGATTCTATATTATAACGAGGGAGAATGTGAAGAGAGGGAGAATGTGAAGAGAGGGAGAATGTGAAGAGAGGGAGAATTGTGAAGAGAGGGAGACAAGAGACATGAGGTTTAGAGAAGAGGGACTTATAGTCAAACATCGACTTGAAGACAAACCGATCTGTGTCGATTCAGTTCGGTTGGTTATTTTTTTCTCGATAAAAATAATGTTGTATGACAAATAAAACAAATTGAAATTCGTATTTTTGTATTCCTAATTTTTTTTCTGGTCAAGAAGAGAGAAGGGAGAAATTTTGACATTGTTCTTAATATATTTTTAGAAATATTTTAAGAAAATAAACTTAGTTTAACGTATTATTAATAAAAATGTTATGATGATGTGTCGTAATCATATTGAATTTTAAATAAATATATAAATATACTTAAATTATTAGAATAATTATAAGATTAATACCCTAAAATAGCACATTTTAAAGTTTTTCTTCCAAATCTAGTATCATAAAATTAAACTCCCAAAAATAACACAAAATTATGTAAAAATACTTACTTATTCTAAATAAATTATATATAAACATATTATATTTGGATTCATTTTTTCCAATTTATAGTTTAAATTTTTATACTAAAATATAGTTTTAATGCATTTTAATCTTAAAATTTGTGCTATTATTGGAATTTCAACTAAGGATGCTATTTTTTGAACAAAAATTTAAAAAGATGATATTTTAGACAATTATCCTAATTATAATATATGTTATTGTTAGTCATTTAGTCAAAAAAAATCAATATAGTTTATTAAATTAACCAAAAATACTATTAAATTCATAAAAACAACTATTTTTCTTTTCTTAATTTACATATACAAAAATTAATACTAAAAATAATTAATAAAAATCAAAATTATATAAATATTTAATTTATATATTTACTAACAAATATTATATAATTATATAAATATTTAATTTATATATTGACTAATAAATTATATTATATAATTTGTAAATCTAGTTTCTTTATTAAATGTGAGGATGATGTTTTAAAAAGCGTGAAAGAATCCAATTTTTGTACAAAATAGGAAATTTGAAAATTTTGATCCGTAAGTTTATTCAATTCGGAATTAGCATTTAGTAATACAATTCAAAGAATATCCTTGAAAAACCAAATGAGTTATCACCAATGGTTCTAATGTAATATAAACAACTAAAATATATTATAAAAATGCTATTAGAATATGGTTTTTCTACAAGTAATTTGTTTGGTCACAAAACCTTCATGCAAATAAAATATTGAGTAGTCTTTTTATTTCTTATAATGAATCTCTAACCATACAAATCAGACATTTTTCTGAAACAAGAGATTCAAATTATTCTTATAAATACCAACTTTTCTTTGTACAAGTAAATATTTCACAATTGTTAATAACAAGAAAATAAATTATGGATGAGTGAAAGCTGGGAAGAATGTGTGAGTGAGTGATGAGATGAACAAATGGAAGAAATATAGAAAATATTCAAAAAGGATATTAATGATAATAAGGGACCCGAGGAAACGCGTGACTATAAGCCATGTGAATTTAATTTGCATTTAGTACTTTAATTATTACCATATATTTTTAAGCCTTTGTATATATGAATTTCAGTGCGAGTAAACAATGAAGTAATGAGGAGATGGAGAGGTCTCGTTTCAAAGTTTTGAATATTTGGTCAATGCTCCTACTATTTGTTCACTCGGGATCAACGTTTGACCCCTTTTGTTTTCTTGACGCAGCGACTGTAAAGTCAACTCTCTATTTCCTTTTGTGGGATTGTAATGGAATATAAAATGGTGGGATTTTTTTAAATTACCAATTATGAAAAACCTGTTAAAAATATATTATATTAATAAGAGAGATGAGACCAAAGTATTTTTAATGATAAGAGAGAAAAAGAGAAAATGTTTTGTATTTATCTTTTTACTATATATCTACATATTCTTTACAACATATATGCACATCTATTTATAGTAAAAATTTGATCGATTTTGATATCGGCAGAATGATAATTAATTTATAATACTACTTTCTTAATTATATGTTATTTATATTTATAAATTATGTGTTGTATTGTTAAAAATCTTATCATAAAAAAATCTAATGAATAAAAATTATGAAAAAGAGAAAAAAGTACAGTCACACAATCTTTCTCTAAAAAATGGATATGCTTTATAGATCTCGAAAACCACTCATTCCAATACTTTGAACATATTTTTTAAATTTTATAGTAGAAAGCGCTTTGTGAACATATATGAGACATTAATTATCGGTTGAGCGAATATATTCGATGTTTACTTCTTGATTTTCACAAGTTCTTGAGTATATGAAAAAAATCTTGTTGGAATATGTTTCGTTCTATCGTTCCTAATTTAACCTTCCTTGAGTTGGGCAACACATACAACATTATCCTCGAACAATTTTGTTGGTTCTTTTTTTATAATTATTTCGCTAGCTTCTTGTATGTGATGAGTCATGTACTTTAGCCAGATACATTCTCTACATGCTTCATGAAGTACGATAATTTCCGCATGATTTGAGGAACTGGCAACAAATATCTGTTTTTATGAACACCACGAGATCGTAGTAACTCCCAATGTAAAAACGTATCCAGTTTACGATCGAGTTTTATGTGGATCTGATAAATATCCTGCATCTACAAAACCAACTAAACCAAATAAATATTTTTTGGAATAAAATAATCTCAAGTCAATTATACCTTGAAAATAATAAAATATCTGTTTGATTCGAGTCCAATGTCTCCGGGTAGAAGATAAATTATATCTTGCAAGTAAGTTAGTAGCAACATCAATATCTCTTCTAGTACAATTAACAAGATATATCAATGCACCGATATCGCTCATATAAGGTATTTGAGGACCTAGTATTTCTTCGTTATTTTTACAAGGTTGAAATGAATCCTTGTCAATATTAAGTAATCTATTGACCATTGAAGTACTCAAAAGATTTTCTTTATCCATATTAAAATGTTTTAATACTCTTTTGGTATAATTTGATTGATGCACGAATATTCCATCTTGGAGATACTCTATTTGAAGTCCGAAACAAAACTTTGTCTTACCGAGGTTTTTCATTTCAAACTCTTCTCTAATATGGATTATTGCATCATTAACTTCTTTGTTCCAATTATGTTCGGATCATCCACATATACAACAATAATAACAAATCCTATTGAGGATTTTTTGATAAATACGTAAGGCATACCACATTGCATTACAAGAAAACATGTTATTTGCGATTTGCGATTATGTGGTCACAAAGTGGTTGTAAATCGCCAATTTGCGATTACTTTGCGACCACGGCTCGTGTCGCAAATTCTTCGTCGCAAATTTTTATGGTCGCAAATTGGTCATTAATTTGCGACTAATTTGTGACCATGATAATACTTGTACACTTTCGCGACCAATTAGAGATCACGACATTGTAATAGAATTTGCTACTAATTTGCCACTCCACTGTAGTTACAAAATTTGTGACCATTTTGCCACTATAACTGTGGTCACAAAAGTGGTGGTCGCAAATCAGTTACAATAGTTTGTGATCAATTTCCCACCACGTTTTCCAGCGTGGTCGCAAATTGGTCATAAAATTTTGTGACCAATTTGCGACAACTTTAAAAAAATTTGTCGGGTACGATTTCATTATATATCGTTCTGACTGCATACTTCAAAATACGAAACAATGATAACGAAATTGTATATTTTATTTCGTTTCGATGCGAGATGTAGAGTCTACCGAGAATGCCTTGAAAATCTAGATTATCGTCGTTGGAGTTTGACATTTTTCTTTTCTTAAAAGTTAGGATAGATTATCCCCACAGACGGCGCCAAATGTTGGAACCGAATTTACACTTTATTCAGTTCTAACACAAATTTTCTGAATAGTTCTTATATTATTTCTCAATCTTTTTTTCATTACGGTTGTACCCATTTTATATTATAATCCACAATCAATTATAGATATAAATTAATTGCGGATTTGACAATTATAATATAATTAATTCTTAACCGTTATATTATTGATTATTGTTCGTTATAAATTAATTAATTTTTTTGACCATTACATAATTAAAATAACCGATTTGATTTATTTTTGGTATATGTTGGTGCGGCTAACGGATTCGGATTTTGAGATTAAATCTAGTGCTCACAAATAATAACCATCAAGTGAAGAATACCGAAACTGTTCAAGCCTTCTCATCCTTGTGTGTGTCATATAACACATGAAAGGATTGGTATCCGTACTTTGAACTGCTCATTTCACTAGTAAATACCTTGTAGAGAAAAAAAAATTCTTATGATGGAAATGACACCATTTCAACGTCCACGATCTCGTTATGGCCACCAAATTGTTGAGTGTGCAACAATAATTCATTTGCTTTTAGTAACCTCGTAGAATGCCTCATTTTAGTGACGAAAAAGAAACCACAACCTCTTTTTCCAATAAGCGACACACCAACCACAATTACAAAAAGTCTCACAACAGCTAATATGTGTTTTTCGTTCCTCCATTGTAAAGAAATATAAATGTGGTACGTGTCAATGTTCGGTTTTTCTTTAGCATTTACAAATAAATTTATAAACCGTCTCTCTTTCTTATAAAATCGATTATTGTCTCTCTTTTATAATAAATATCGTTTTTTACAAAATAAGTGTCGTTTTAGATTTTTAGTTCACCTAATAATACACAAATCAAATAATTCTGAAATTAAAAACAAAGTTAAACGCTGGTTGAGCTAGTTTTTTTAATTAAAAATCTTACGTTATTGAGAAAATTTTGGGTGAAATACTCATGCAATAAATAATTATTAGATTTAGATCCAAAAAGTATTTACATACTATAATTAATTTTTCTATATAATAAATATAAATTATAAATATATATAATTTATTTTTTATTTAAAATAATATTTTAATTTTTTAAAATTGATTATACAAATAAATAAACAATAAAATTGGAATATATAAATAATTTTAATATTTTTTATTTAGATAGAAAATATTATTTAATAGATAAGAAATATATAATAAATATTTAATTAAAATAAATTTTTGCATATATTTTGTTTAACTATTTTTTAAATTTTTTAATATATTGTATTTATTTTTTATATTAAAATATATTTTAAATAATATTTATTTTAAAATATTTTAATAGCATGAAGCAGTAACTCACGTGGTAGCATATGAAAGATATAAATTTTTTTTATTAACTATTAGCGATTATTATTATATTTGTAAAGTAAAGAAATTTTTTCTTTTGCTTTCATCATTACCATTTGACCAACCCAAAACCAAAACCAATACCAACAACCTCTCCACTCTGATTCAAAACTCTACAAGACTCAGAGTCAGAGAGAAACAGAAGTGTGAGCGAAATCCATGGCCAAAGCTTGCGGAGTAAAGAGGATGAAGCTGGGAAGCCAAGGTCTTGAAGTATCAGCCCAAGGTCTTGGTTGCATGAGTCTCACCTCCTACTACGGTGCTCCGAAACCCGAAACTGATGCTATCATTCTTCTCCACCACGCAATCGACTCCGGCGTTACTTTCCTTGATACCTCCGATATCTACGGTCCTGAGAGCAACGAGTTGCTCCTTGGAAACGTTTGTTTTCTAAATTCCCGTTCTGCGATTGGTCGTGATTACTTGATTTTCGAGATGATTTAGATGGTTGATTCTCTATAAATTTTCCAAGTTAATTGAGTCTGTTCTCTTTGGGGAAACATAGATAAACTTTGATGTGGTGATTAGCCTCTTATTCTTTGAGCTTCGTATCTGTAGAAGAAATGATTCCGTTGTTGCAATTTTGAATTCTGTCAGGCTTTGAAGGATGGGGTTAGGACGAAAGTGGAACTTGCCACCAAATTTGGAATCAGTTATGGAGAAGGAAAGAAAGAGATAAAGGGAGATCCTGCATATGTCAGGGCTGCGTGCCAGGCTAGTTTAAAGCGGCTTGATGTTGCCTGTATTGATCTTTACTATCAGCATCGGATCGATAATCGTGTCCCTATCGAGATCACTGTAAGCATTCTTACTTTTCACCAAAGGAAATGAGTGTTATATAGTTTAGTATTTCAAGGGTAAGCATTTTTAGTTCATCTCAGAAAGCTTCACACCTTTAGAGTTGGGTTAAGTTCGGACTGATAGGGTCGACAAAATTAGATTGTAGATCATGCTTTAATGCTTAAATAAATCGGAATTGCGGAAATTGCTAGCTTATATTCATGAAGAACCAAAGTTTGGTAAAATGAACTTTGACGGGAGCGAAATTGGAACTTCTCATCTATCCTCCCTTGAAAAAATTCTGTTTGATTAGACTCCTTTACGATCGGTTCTGACCTCTAATTGGGTTGCCACATTTTGGAACCTATTTTGAAAAGCTACCCCTTTCGCTGAGCTTTGCAATTTCTGCTCTGTCAATTCCTAGATGGGAGAGCTCAAGAAACTAGTTGAAGAGGGTAAAATCAAGTACATCGGCTTGTCTGAAGCTTCAGCATCAACTATAAGAAGAGCACATGCAGTTCACCCAATAACTGCCGTGCAGTTAGAATGGTCCTTGTGGACTAGAGACGTGGAAGAAGAAATTATCCCAACCTGCAGGTTTTCTATACTTCAACCCTCTTTCTTTGTGCGCTATTCATCAGTCACCTAACATTTTCTGTCTTTCTTCAGAGAACTTGGGATTGGCATTGTCGCTTACAGTCCTCTGGGACGCGGGTTCTTTGCATCAGGACCCAAGCTTGTTGAGAAGCTAGACAATAATGACTTCAGAAAGGCAAGTGTAACGGTTTTGTACTTGTTCGATTGATGAACCTTAGATGAGCTATATGGATATATATTAACTCCCTGTATATTTGCTCAACTCTGTTTCCTATTGCAGACTATTCCAAGATTCCAACCGGAAAACTTAAACCACAACAAGATTCTCTATGAGAAAGTTTGTTCAATGTCAGAGAAGAAAGGATGCACTCCCGGACAACTAGCGCTTGCATGGGTTCACCACCAGGGAGATGATGTTTGCCCCATCCCAGGAACCACTAAGATCGAAAACATCAATCAGAACATTGGAGCTTTGTCAGTGAAACTCACTCCAGAAGAGATGTCCGAGCTCGATACCATTGGTCAACCAGATTCTGTGAAAGGAGAAAGATACAATAACATCATGCCAACTTTTAAGAACACTGAGACTCCACCATTGTCTACTTGGAAAGCGGCTTAAAAAAACCAGATAAGTTTGTATGATTGTGGAAGTGCATCACATTGAAGCGGTCTAACTTCTGCCCAGTGTGAGATCAAGGCAACAATTGTGTGTTACCTTCAACAATAAAGTATTAAATGCCTTCAATTTTACATTTCCATACATTGTGACCAAACTCTATAAGAAACTGTACTGTTCTGTTCAAAAGTATGTCGCAGATGCCGCTTGGTTTATTATGCTTTTTACCTACGATAAAGCTGAGCATATAAGTAAAATATGATATGCCGTTTGAAGAAGACACCAAACCTTACAAAGATGTGTTCTCCATAAGAACTTAAACAACTCTCATCTAAAACCTCTATAGTAAAAGCTTATCTATACAACCAATTCTAACACAGATCTGTGCAACGAATTCATAACCACAAAATATTTAGGAACCGGAAAAAAATAATCAGTTTTTAGACATGAAACGATTTGAAAAGGGTTCAGTGTTAAACCTTCCATGTCTCATTAGTCGATAGCACAAAGGGTTCCACAAGATTCCATCTTGTTTTTTGCAAGAAAGTTTGGCAGTTGAAAAAACCATCTTCCGTCAGTCTGGGTCACATCAAACAACTGCCAACAATTTCTTGTGCTATTTCCTTCAGCATTGGTCAAAAACCAGCTTCCTCTCCTATCAGTTTCTTGGCTCATGTTTCAAATGGATGCTTGAAGGAATCATATACGATATTGGCTGCGTTACATAAGACAAAAATAAATACTATTATAACATCAAACGTGGAGTGAACCAAAAGATACAATCAGATTTTCCATAATCCGCCCAGATATAAAGCAAAGTTGTTATAAAAGATCAGTCCCACATAATATTAGAAGCTGGCTTTTCTGGGTTATAGAAGTCTGATTATTAGCAGCGATGAGACATTTAAGAAAGACAACTTTGGTAGGGGAATCAAATGAATTTTTTTTAACCCTCTTAATATTCAGGAACATCATACCTTTAAGGGTCCTATCCAAATTACGTATGCAAGATCACTTTTACCTGCGTTGTACTCGTCATTAAATTGTGTGTGAGATCATTGTTAACTGAAACAGGTAGAGGCGGCATCCGGCTGATGATACCAGGCATCTCCTTCATGCTGCAGCAATGATAAATCAGAGTTTATTAAATCAAGCTTTTATAAAAGAGAAGGAGAAAGACGACAGAGGAAATGTATCACTAGTGATTCAACATGCCATTCGATACACATACTCATTCAAGATGGCACTGATGTTATTTTTTGCCAGATAAAACAGACTGATGTTATCCTGTGGCTGTATGCAAGAAAAAACATATAATAAAATAAGATGTCTGTCAGGATCGGAACTCCATTGCAAAAGGAGAACAAGATGTACCAAAAACAATAGGATAAACACTGTGCTCATGTAAAATACGATCTATGATCTTTCCTATTCCATTTCCTGCAAATCCCAATCTTTTACTACCAACCAGCATTTAAATCAGATTCACCCACGTAGGATTGCAACAAAAAATTACCTTGCACGCAGAAAGGTTTGAAGAAATTTTACTGAAAGCTTGAGCATTCTGCCGTAGAAGCTCGATAACTGTATCACTTAAACCTAAGTAAACAGGAAATTACAAAATATATGAAACCTGAAAATGTAACATCTGAGAAAAAATGTATCTAGCTAACAAGATTGATTATTCTTTTTAAGATGGCAGAACTAAGGAGATTAGCCACAAATTGCCTAGAGTGTCCAGGAAATCTCCAACTTAAAGTGCCTACATTCAGGCATCGAAAAGATGAACCACTAATTGCCTAGTACATTTGATTGAGATTCCATACAAGATGCACCTTGTCTTTCTGAAATGATCCTTCTTTACAGTTATGTCATATGCAGGAGAAAGAAGAAGATGATCCTTAAAATACTGTGACCCAAGTAGTACTAACCTTCAAATGGCATGTGTTTACTCTGGCACATCTTGTTCATGACATATGTAGCATTTTGTTGTGGCACGGTTGAGAGCATGTTCAGTTTTGGGGATAAATCCACCACCTTAATCAAAAAGAAACCAGTTACTTGTATGTTGGGTTTCTGAAGGAGAACAAGTTTGCAGCCAGATTAAAAAACAATTACTTACAGCCAATAACCTTTTTAAAATCATAATATAACCTACCCCATCTACCCTAATTATTGAGTTACAGATGAAGATATACCTTAGGGCTCAGTTAAGAAACATACCTTTCTATAGCTAACCTTTGGGCCGGCACTATGCTCTTCCCATTTTCTTCGTTTTTGCTGCAAAAATGGATGCCATTCTTAGCCAAGAAAAACTTAAAGATCATGGATTCAAGTTCTAGCAAACTCGCAGTTATTATAAACACCAAAAGGGGTAAGATTTAAGCTTTATGCTTGAACGAGTCATAATCTGCTCGTACAAAAGTCATAAAATATCTATCCATTTCTTCAGCCTAACTTGATAGAAGAAATATGACAGGGTGGAGACAGTAAGGCTAAGCCGCTAAGGTAGTTATTCGGCACAGTAATTTGTTAAATTTTTTTCCAATTTTTATTATGTCAATCTAACACTATACTTTAAGCCTTACTTTAGAGAATACAAACAATGCATATAATTCCAGAGTTGGCCATATGAAAATATTATACTTCATAAAGGTAACATGTCAACATAAACATCAGAAAGTGAAAATTCCAGGAACCTGACATCACCCACAAAGCGATCTTAGTTTCAGGGTAACTACAGAAATCAAATCAAGCTTTTGGGGTCACTTCAAATTCAATCATGACGCCAAAGCTAACAGAAAGCCATATCTATCGTCAGCAATACTTGTTATTTCTCTCCTTGGACACCCTTAGCTATACTTTAGAGAACCTTTATGATATGGAAGGGTTTCTTTACATCAATAGAGCAACAGAACTTTTATAGCCAAAAAAATATAAAACTACTTTTCTTATAGGGCTTTATCTTTAACAAAGCATATACACAAAGTAGCACACCATATTGGTTCCCTTATATTGTGCATGTGCTTTAAAAGTTATAGAAATATCTCCGGCACCAATATTTTCATGACAGATACTATTTTTCTCTTTCATTTCACGAACAAAAGGACATTAGCAAGAACTCATGAATAACAAGAAGTATGCAAGTCGCTCACTAAAACTTAATGACTAGGCGTTAGGAGCTCACCGTCATCCATTTACACCTCATTGCTACATCCCGTACACTTTTATCTGGTAGAGTTGATGCGATCTTCACATACTTAGTAACCTGCGGTTCATCTTTAAATCTACAAAAGTCAAGACAACGGTTTCAAGTAAAAAAACAATGAGCTAGAAAGTTAGAAACATCATAAGACATCGAAAGGTTAAACTACCATTGGAAGTATGAAAGAAAAGCAAATCTAAGCCAGCGTTCCTAGAAAACTAAGGATCCTAAACTGATATATCTATAAGAACTGAATTGGCTTATGATTCGAGATAACAATAACACGCAAGGCACCCCTTTTTCTTTCCATCTACATCCTTAAATCGTGCACCATAGAAAAAATATATTAAAACTATTTCTCAAAAGATACAATATTTCTCTACTTAAAACTTGCAGAGAACACTGGATAATTAACATTGTGTAAAAGCTACGAACTATAAAACTTGCCGAGAACACTGGATAATTAAGAGGAAAGCGCAAAAGGAAAACACTTACTTTGCAAGGCCTTTCTCCAATAAGTACTGCTCCTCAACAGACCAGTCGACAGCCAAAGCAGTTGCATTTTTGAGGCCAGCCGGAGAATTTACAGTAAGGTGGAACCTCGAAGAAGCAGTCATGCTCGAATCCGCTGGAAATACTAAACCGGTCGTGCTAGTGCTCGGTACGCAGTAATTATCCATCGGGATCAGCCCCGGAGAGCTTTTTAGGGCGTGTGATTTTGAGCTACAAAACATGTTCGATTTAGGGTATTATGGGAAGCAAGCCAAAGACATAAGAGAATTGATGAAAAACTCAACTCGTATCTAAAAGATGATTATGCCTCTTCGGAGCTACAACTGGCCTCGATACAAAACCCTAAACCCCAACAATTGGTATTGCAAATAGAGATGAAATCGTGAAGAAAGAAACCGAAACTCCACAGATCGCAAAGAGAAATAGAGATGAAGATTCAGAGGCGCAATTCGCAAAGAGTGACAGCGAGAAGCGAACTTCTAATTGCAGAACCTGGCGAGGAGAAAGAGAGAGAGAGAGAGAGAGAGAGAGAGAGAGAAGGGAGGAGAGAGAGCAGGAGAGAGAGAGAAGGAGGAGGAGAGAGAGAGAGAGAGAGAGAGAGAGAGAGAGAGAGAGAGAGAGAGAGAGAGAGAGTCAAAGGTGGTTTTGTTTTCGGTTATTTTCTTTCGCTGTTAGTTATTCTTTTTATTCCATTGTGGTTTTACTTTTGTTTTGTCCACTCTCCGAAAAGAGAATATAAATTGAGAGATAGCCCTTGCCATTCATATATACGGTTCGATTTTGATTTCGAACGATTGTATTAAAAATTTATTTGGTTATTTTTATATTTTAGTTCGGTTATATTTTGTTTTTAATCGGTTTGGTTATTAAATAAAAAAACTAAAAATAATCAAAAATAATTCGGTTAACCAAAAATAACTAAAATAATTAAAAATAATAAAAAATAACTAAAATAAATAAAAAATAATCAAAAATAACCAAAATAATAGAAATATAACTGAAAATAATAAAAAAGCAATCAAAATAACCAAAAACTAATCAAAATAACAAAAAATATCTGAAATATTTCGAATAACCAAAAACAACTGAAAATATTTCAGTTTTTTAATATTATTTTGGTTTTTGGTTCGGTTTCGGTTAGTAACCAATAACCATGATTTTTTAAAATACTATTCATTCGATTAATTTTTTATAAATCGAATACCAACCAAAATCTACTTTTCGGTTTGGTTTCAGTTCGGTTCAGTTGGTTCGGATTATATACCCATGATTATTGAAAGAAATTTGAAGTGTTAATTACATAACTATATAATTAATTTTTTTAAATAATTTTTGATTTGATAAAAATATGTTTGCAAAATTTTACATTTAAAATCATTTTTATTATAATAATAATTTTTAGAAAAAAATATGTGATATGTAATAAACACCGAAAATCAAATATATATTACGGAAATAATTATTAATTATTAGTATGTTAAAAAATCAGTTTTAAAAGTTATTAGAATTTGTAATAAAGTTTTCAGAAACACAAAATAACTTTATAATTTTGTGCAGGTTGTGTTTTAAAACAATTAATGACGTGACTCAAATTTATATAAATTTTGCGTAGTTCAGTCCAAATTAGACGGAACAAACTCGACTGAAATGAATAAGGAAAAAGAGACATAAAAATCTCATATTATACCATATAAATCTCATAAATTATACCATATACTTCAACTTGGACAACAAAAAACTTCAATTTTTATTGAATTTTGATTTTAATTAAAAAAATTCTCATTGACTAAGCCATTTTAGATTTGATATCGATTTGGAAGTTCAGATAGATCCAATTATATAAGCATGGATATTCCCTTGAACCAAAGGGTGTGCCTCTAGTTGGGCTAAGATGAGTAAACCGCGAAAAAGTACTAACTGTTAGTCTCAACTGAGTTAAGTATAAATTTAGTTAATTTAAAATAATGTTAACCAATACTCACA
Source organism: Pugionium dolabratum (assembly GCA_018901945.1). NCBI lineage: Eukaryota > Viridiplantae > Streptophyta > Magnoliopsida > Brassicales > Brassicaceae > Pugionium > Pugionium dolabratum. The sequence continues at coordinate 283,037 of JAEVFF010000364.1, forward strand.
GTTTAAGCTCATCATAAGTCTAACAAAGGAGGAATGCGTCAGTGAGTCCAGTGATAGGAGCATCTCTTTATAGATTTAAATGGTTTCTTATTATCTATCAAGAGTAATAAAATAACTACGGTTTACTATAATTATTTCAAGTAACATAGTAAAAAAAATTATCAAGTAACATAGTAACAAAAATTATCTATTTCGTTTATCTATACATTGTTTAGTCTATATTCTCCTATCAAAATTAAACAAAACAACTTAGGTTTTGAGGAATGTAATCTATGTTTTAAAAAGGAAAACTAATATTTATTTGTCAACGAGTCTCAATACAACAATCTATTTAATAATTTCTTTTTTAATTTTGCATGTTTATTTTTAACTATTTTTTATATACTTCTAACTTATTAAAACAAAATCTTTGTCATAAATATCATATTAATGCTCATAAATGATATTTCGAAGCATCCATGGCCATTTTTGATATTTGGCGAAACCGAACGTGATATCTAATGTTTTGAGAAATCTTTTTGACTTTTTAAAACCGCCAGAGATCATCCATATTATAGGATAATGCGGTTGAGTTATTGGATCGATTTCATATTGGGTCGAGGTAGGTCTTGAAAGTGCGAAGTCTACTTCTAACATATATGATATTGTGGAAATTGGGAGAGAGATCATCGAAAGTTTGGGATTATAAAAAAGAGGAATGAGAGGAGTTTCATTAACAAAATCCTAAGTTCTATTGTATTCCACTAAACATATCTATAAAATATAACTTTTTAAAAATATTTATTATCAAATATGTTCTATAAAATATAACTTTCTTAAAATTTAATATTAAAATAACTTAAAACCTTTTTAAAAAAATAATTAACTCTAAATTAAAAAAATCAAAATATAATATTTTAATTATATTTTTAATTTTTTATGGTAAATATGTATATTCAAAAAATAATTTGTGATATTTTTGAATGTTAAGTTTAGAATACCAAAATTTAAAACAAAAAATTTAAAAATATACTATTTTACAATATTATTCTTAAGATTTTGTAATAGAGAAATATAACATCTGATGACGTGATAAAAATATAGAGAAAGTTATTCACTTTTTTGCAGTGGAAAATTGTGATCTTTATTTTCGTATAAAGTATACATCATTTATGTTTGCATAGATTTCATATAAATCTTTAGTTTACTTTAATTTAAAACTAGATTTAGACCCACAGTATGAGAAAAAATATTTCCACATTATAATTTAATTATTTATTTGGTAATATAAAATTAATACATATATAACTGATTTCTTATTTAAAATATTTAAAAAAATTTTTAATATTGATTATACAAATGAAATAAACAAAAAAAATATTTTATACAAAGGCAAAGATTTGTACATGTGATAAATATTTAATTATTTAAAATTTTTGTTTTATATTTTGTTTGATTAAATTTTTAATTTTTAATATTTTATTTTTATATTATGTTTGTTTTTTGTCGAAATATTATAAATTTACATGTCTTTATAAATATTTGTTTAATTTTATTGTCGTAAATATTGTAATAAATTATGTTTATTTAATATTTTTTTAAAAATTTTCTGAAAATATGACAAGTTACCGTGATATACTTGTACATTAGATACGAATCTAAATTTTTTTTGGTTCAAATCTTTATCAGTTAACATATTAATGATTTTAATTCAACATAGTTTAATTGTAGCAACCAACCCTTAAACTCTTAGTTACATTCATTTTGGTGTTGGAGGGTTAGGCCAAGCCCAAAATTTATTTGCATATATTTTAAAGACACGTGATTTTATCTTCCAAGAACAATCTTGTCTTATCCACTGGAACATTCAGTTGTCTTCCTCAAAATTCCGACATTCAAATTTATCTCAATTTCACTGGATAAACAGATCCAAACACTTTTCTCTGCTTTGCTTAGATTCCTTCACAACTACTCTGATTCAGGTAATTTATCAATTATATAAATAGAAGCCCTGTGTGCAATAGAGTCTCCCAATTAAGCTATCATGGTTGAAGTCAATACTTTTTTTCCTTGTAAAAGAAGTGAATTTTGTTATGGTTACGTCTTGGGTTTGATCCTCAAGTGATTTAGATCATGATAGTTTGCCTTCTCTATTACTTACTCCGAATGATTTTGTTATCTGGTCGATGAGAATTCTTCACCATGTTTCGATGTCAGTAAATGGAACCTGGTCTGAACACGAGAAGAAAGCTTATGATTGTGACCAAGTTCTGAAGGAACCTATGCGAAGAAAGCATACATTCTTCGAAGGATTCGTGTGAAAAGGTAAAGTTCCAAACTTTATATTTCTCTTTATTCTTCATCTTACCCATTCCCGTTGTCCTTAATTTATGTCAGAACAAATGTTTCAGTTAATTTAGGAATTTTAACTCGGATTTTAGTGATTTCTTGTTCTTGCTCCGTTTGCCGTTAACTGAAAATTCTTCTTCTTGCTTTACAGAGAACTGAAATGATGAATTTGGTTTCTCTATGTAACATAAATTCTGGGTTTGTGCCCAAAAAGTCATCTGATTTGTTTGTGAAACCAGCGTTCAGAAGGTAATGCTTTATCCAATCTTCCTTTGTAATCAAGAATTGGAAATAAGAGATAGATAACTTTGGATGAAATCTTAAACTTTGTTCTTTGACAATAACCTTTATGTCGATGGTGGATTCATCTACTTTGAGTGTCACTAAATTTACTTAGCTTAGCTTCCCAGAGGAGATATAATCCCAAGAGTACTGGTGTTTAATGCAAATACACGTGAGAATCTGAGTTCTAACAGAAGAAGAAACCTTAGCGTTTGGCCAATATTTTGTAAGAGTTATGAGAACAAAGCAAAATTGTATCAAGAAGAGGAAATTCCCAAAGCAAAATTGTATCAAGAAGAGGAAATTCCCCAAGCAAAATTGTATCAAGAAGAGGAAATTCCCAAAGCAAAGTTGTATCAAGAAGAGGAAATTCCCAAAGCAAAATTGATATGGAGAGCAATCAAACTACCCATTTACTCTGTTGCTTTGATTCCTCTTACCGTATGTTTCCCCGAAAAACCTTCTATTGCTCCATTTCCTTTATATGCTATGGAATATTTACTGTTCAAATGGCACAGGTTGGCGCTTCAGGGGCCTATCTGGAGACGGGTTTATTCCTAGTTAGACGTTATGTTACTCTAATGCTGTCATCGATACTTATCATTACTTGGCTCAACCTAAGGTGATTGATTGATTCCCCTAGCATTCTCTTTCACTCTATTATCTAACACTTTCTTGTATTTGCTCTTTCCACACATTATATTATGGCAGCAATGATGTTTATGATTTCGATACCGGAGCTGATAAGAACAAAAAGGAATCTGTTGTAAATCTGGCTGGAAGGTAAATATCAAAGAATAAAGTTTGAACCTTTCGAATTTATGTTTTTTTCTTTCGATTTCCTCCTAACAAAAATGTTTCGTGGGTTTTACTTAGTCGGGCAGGAACCTTAACGGCTGCAGTTACATCGCTCGTTCTTGGTGTTTCTGGTCTAGTTTGGACATCTATGATAGCAAGAAACATCCGTGCAATATTATTGCTTGTCTCAGCCATATTCTGTGGCTATGCATACCAGGTGAATGTAACTGCCTAGGTGACAATTTGATACTAATTTAAGAGGATCTAATTTGTGCAATACTTTGGAATTGGCTCTAGTGTCCGCCATTCCGGTTAAGCTACCAAGGATTAGGAGAGCCTTTATGTTTTGCAGCATTTGGTCCATTTGCAACAACTGCTTTTTATCTACTTCTTGGTAGCTCAAGGTATGTCAGAAAACTAGTTCTATCCCTAAATCAAACTCTGTTTCCATGAGTTGTTAATAACCGAACTGGATTTGGCAGCGAAATGAAGCATCTTCCGTTAAACAGTAGGGTCTTTTGGTCATCTCTCCTTGTTGGTTTCACCACATCACTCATCCTTTTCTGCAGCCACTTTCATCAGGTTGGTTAAAAAAAACCGCTGTTTATTGATTCCTGAAATGACTCAATCAATGCTTGATTATGTACCTTTATATTCAACAGGTTGAAGGAGATTTAGCTGTGGGGAAATTTTCACCTCTGGTACAAATGAGGGAAAAAGAAAACATAAACCGGGTCTGATTATGAAGATGATGATTGTTTTTTATGATTTGATTGCTTTTCCTTTGGTTTACACAGGTTCGTTTAGGGACTGAAAGAGGAGCTTTTATAGTGAGATGGGCTATTCGTTTGCTATATTTGATGCTTCTTGTTCTTGGTTTAACAAAGATTTTGCCAGTAACGTGCACAGTAAGTTAACAAAAGATTTGTGTTACATAACTGAAAAAAACAAGAACATGTAAAAGCTCATGTTTTGTTGGGTGTTTCAGTTGATGTGTTTCCTTACTTTACCAGTTGGGAATTTAGTTTCAAGCTATGTAGAAAAGAATCACAAGGTAAAACAATATAAAAACATGAAAATTAAAATATATATACTTTGTTTAATTATTGTAAATTTTGAATGCAGGAGAATGATAAAATATTCATGGCCAAGTATTATTGTGTGAGACTCCACGCGTTGTTTGGAGCCGCCTTGTCGTTGGGACTCATCATCTCTCGTTAGATTTCACTCTCCAATCATTTGTTTCTCTTAGGCTTTCTTGCAACTCCAATTGATAATTTCAAAATTTGTGTAAACAATCTTTTTTTTTATGTTACTATATATATCATTCTGTATTTAAAAAAACGTTAACAAATTAGCTTTTGATTTGTTTATTTTTCTTTTGCCTTTATTCTTCTGAGAAACATTCGTTTCTTGAAATTCTTTATTTTGTTTTAGTTATGTGTTTTTGTGCATATTAGGTGCACTAAATTTAGGATTTCCAAACATCTTTAAGAAAGCGTTTTGTAAGGTCTCGGCTTTCTAAGCTTGAAAATAAGCTTTCTAAACACATTTTTGAATCACTTGTAATAATTTTAAGCTTCATTTTATCATATGAAAGAGTTTGTTAGAATTTTGGTATACTTCGTAGGACTGTTAAAAAATTTTATTTGAAAACTGCGATTAAAACGATTGAAATTTCGATTAAATAAAATACGAATTTACGAAGTCAAGATTTTTTTTTTTTTTAATTTATTATTTTTTTGCGTTGTGGTGATTTTGCGATATTTTGTATCCAACACTATAATTGTAGCATCCGGTTATATAATTCCCGAACAAAATTTATACGGTATACTTTCAAGATTTATACGATTTCGAGAAAAAAACAAGAAATTATGAAAAACTTTCACAAAAAATATGTGAGTAGAAGAACCCGTTAATGAGAAACGAATGCTCGTATTATAGCATGAAAGAAACGGTTTTGTAATCTCTAAAACACAGATAGTGGAACGCAACCGTGGAGAAGATCGTGGGTAAGATTTTGATTCGCATTTGGTCAAAACTGTTAAACCAAATTTTCCCCAAAAAGAATTTTATTAGACTGATGGCCACTCACCACGACCTGAGTCCGAGTCCAGCCGGGCGGTTGCGACGCGTGCGTAGCTTTATTTCTTTTTTCTTCAACATCTTTAGGATTCTACATAAACTCTTCTCAGTTATGATAAATAACATTTATAGTTTTTTTTTTTCAAGAATTCGATGACATATTTTTCATTTATATTTCAATAATTTTTACAACCAAATTTAATTTAAAAATATAGTCCAAATTGAATATGCAAATTTTATCATACAAATTGTTCAACATTTTTACATAGTTATAAGATCATATACATGTGGCTATAAGGTTATTTAGAAATTGGATATGCTATCAAGTAATTTGGCTGGATTCACGACATTTATGGATTCACGACATTTATCAAACTAAGAAAAAGGAATGATAATGCGCAGTAGCCGACTTATAGACACAAGGGTTATACGGTAATTTGATACCAACGAATGGACTCAAGTCACGGGAACGTTAAAAAATAAAACAAATATAAATAATCACGAGCATATCTAATGTCTTCGCAAAACGACAGCATACCAAAATAGTAGAAGACATTTCTTTTTTGTAAAGCCATTTTTTATGATCAAATGATATGATCTTTTTCATATCCGACTATTTTTTATAGATTTGTTCATTCACCGATTTTTCAATTAAATTAATATATAAACTACAATTATATAAAATCTAGAACAAAATCAAAGTAATAATAGCCACGTGAAAACAAACTCTACAAATTTATATCCAGTCTCATATGTTTTAGTTCTATTAATTTATAATTTGATATTTTGAACTGAAACTAACTTATATATATGAATAAATTATTTAGTTATGGATAATTCTCTAAAACAATATATTTAAATTTTGTTCTAAATTTAACATTATTAATTTAAATTCTCGACACAAAATAGATTTATACCAACACCATGCGTAAGAAAAATATTCATAAATTATATAATATTATTTATAAGTAAATATAAATTATATATTTATCTATAACTCTTATTTAAAATTATTTTTAATATTAATTTTTGTATATGTAAATTAAAGAAATAAAAATAATCATTTTTTATGAATTTAATAGTATTTTTTTGTTAGTTTAATAAAATATATTGATTATTTAACCAAATTAATAAAAATGACATATATTATAATTATTTTATTAACTTAAACTTATTTATATATTTATTTGAAATTTACTATAGTGATGACATGTAAGCATGATATTTCTGTTAATAACACGTTAAGATAAATTATTTTTTTAAAATATTTTTTAAATAATATATTAGAGATATAAAATTAAAATATATTAAAATAATTTCGTTAAATAATATATTTCGTGTATGCATACAGTACACACCATATGAATATACACAAAGGTGCACACATGCAGTTACGTGTAGTGCATATACGCACATATAAATTATATTATTATAAATGTTGGAATTTATATAAAAACGTCCAAGGCAGGTAAATGAGTAACATATATTTAATATTATGACAGAGGCGTATCAACAATATTATAAGAGATTGCACAATTTCACGACCAGTCGAACTGTGAAATTAGTCAAAGGGGCTTATATCGCATTTGCATTTTTTATAACATCCAATTTAATTCTTTATCCGTTTTTAAGGAAATTATTAGAGATAACTTTGAAAGTAAGATGTATATTTTGCCGAACAAATATTGTTAGTTATACAAATTTGGATATGTATAAAAAAAATTATAATAAAATCAAATTAGCTATGATAGATATAATTTTAAGTTGAGATAAGATCACTAATTTCGTATAATTATTCTTGTATTATTAACAATTAATATTAAATAAGAATGTTTAATATTCGTTATCTCTTTAACAAAACGTATCAACTAGAACATAAGTACATGAATCAAATTCAATAAAAAGGAAAATTTTCTAATTATTTTAAAAAGTTTATGTTCTAAAAATAATATTATTAGTTTAATATTAAAATATTTTTAATAATATTTTGAATAAAAAAAATTAAATCTTAAAATAACAAACCTGTCTGTACAAGAAAAAACAGTACAAGTAAATAGTTGTGTGATAAATTCCTGATTCTTCAAGATTCGTTATCAATTACAAAAAGTGATGATATAAAAAAATGTTATGTGTTCTTGTAGTTAATTACTTTAGATTTGTGTACACACAAATATGAGAGGATGCACAATGGACCTCCCCCTTCACTCATATTCAGACGTTGATTAAGTTTTTGTTTTGTAACCAAATTTTTTCGAATGAACAATTTTGTTCTAACATCGTTAAATTAAAGGCAGCATAACATATGATCCTAAAATGCTTCTATAAAACGCTAATTTAAGAAGCGTGGCTTCAAGTTTGTCGTCAATAAATGCAATTATTGCTGTTCTTCCGATTACGCTCGCATATCATTTTATGCGACATATAAATTTACACCTATAAGTTTTCAAAATTTTTGTTCTTATATTTTATTTTTTTTCTATTAAAATCTAGTTTTAATACATTTTAATCTTAAATTTATACTAGTATTAGAATTTTAAACTAATTATGCTATTTTTGGAAAAAAACTTTAAAAAATAATATTTTAATTAATTATCCTTTAAAAAACGTTAACAAATTAACTTTGGACAATTGTATAAAATAGCACTTTTTTAATTTTTTTTCCCAAAAATAGTATCATTAATTTAAATTTTTAATAATAGCATAATTTTAAGATTAAAATGTATTAAAACTATATCTTAATATAAAACAATTAAACCCTAAATTGGAAAAAAATAAACCCAAATATAATACTTTAAGTTTATGTGTAATTTATTTAGAGTAAATAAGTATTTTTACATAATTATTAGTGTTATTTTTAGGATTTTAATTTTAGAATGCTAAATTTGGAAGAAAAACTTTAAAATATGCTATTTTAGGGTATTATTCATTAACTTTTGATTTGTTTATTTTTTTCTTTTTCCTTTATTCTTCTAAGGAACATTTTTTTCTTGAAATTCTTTATTTTGTTTTAGTTATGTTTTTTATGCATATTAGCTGCACTAAATTTACGAATATGGGTGCGGCTGCGGTTGCATTTAACACTAGGATTACGATTATGGTATATATTGTTTATTTGTCTAACATCGACGGTTGTGACTGCGGATGGTCACCAATTTTTTTAATCAACAATTAGAAAAATTATAACGTAGAACATAATGTCTCAGCGTTACAATTGAATAAAGGTAACTGCGGCAAATAAACGAAAAACAATCTATTTATAAAATTACACATCAAAATAAGATTTTTTTGTTAAAATATTTTTCAATTAATATATTAGAAATAACATGAAAAACTATATCTAGCTTTACCATAAGGACCACATAATACATGGGTAGCAACTAATACTCCTCTCATAATAAATTATCTTGATTATTGATTCTTGAAAGTAAATGTTCCATGTTTGTACAAACAGTTGTAGTTGAAAATATATCATGTTGTAATAAAATCGAATATAAAGTCTAAACTTAGATGAATGATAACATTTACATAATGCATGATTAATTGGTTCCTTTTTCTCTCCACATCTTACACACAAGTTTATCACAATTAATCCATATGTATTTTTTAACCTTGAGTTCACCAAAGAGCATGTTATGATTTGTCACGTGAAATATTTTAGTTCCAAAAGTCCTATGATTTTTTAGGTAAGTGATTTTAGAGCAATTCGGGTCATACTCTAAAAAATTCAAGCCAACCATTTCCATTTCACTAGGTAAAAATACCATGATCTCATAATGTACTTTCCAAACTTGCCATAGTATATGAACTAGATTTGAATATCTTCACAGTATATAAATTCTTCTAAATCAGGCAAATGCTATATATGTCTTAGTTTTCAGATTAATCAAATGATTTCAGATTTGGATGTAGATGCTAACCTCTTCCATTTGCTAGCTTTAGATTCTTATATGGTATCCATCGATTATTCTGTATGGATATCTCAAACCAAGAACCTAACTCCTTTCTCAATCTTTTTAAAACAAAATCTTGTGATGCTGTCCATTTTCATAACATCGTTTTCATAAAGGGTTTGCGAACCAATTTATAAAATGATGTTTATAAGATTTTATAATGTTTTATGATATATTTTTAAGGTTTTATAGAATTTTGTAACATATTTATAAATTTTTATAAGGTAATTAATAGTAAATTTTAAGCATTTATAAACTCTATTTGAAAAAGTTTTTTAGTCGTTTTATAATAAAATTGTGGTATTTTTCAAAAACAACAACTAGTAGTAATACTTAAAAAAAAAAGAATTGAAGTGTCGTAGAGCAAGTTTGACTTTTGAAAAAAGTATGATAATAATATATCTTTCTTATTTATTTTTGAGTAAAGGATAAAAACATAAAACTTAATGTCATTAAAGAATGAAGAGGGATTCTTTAAGATCACAAAACGATGGCTATCAGACTTTGTGCATTTTTATCATCATTCAAAGAAAGAAGATAATAACTTAAAAAGAGGAAATGTGGAGAAAACAGCAAAGTCCGTGAAGTAGTGCATGTGAAGACTAAAAGAGATGTTATAATCACTGCCCGTCGACAAAATTATAGACCCAATCACATGTCTCATCCATTTTTACATACACACACCATTTATATATGTATTTCAAGAAAGAAACTAACTAATACGACAAATTACTACCCAAGAAACTGTCGAGGTTTTCTCATCATTATAAGAATATAATTTTGGATTCAGTAATTGGGATCTCAATTAACAGATGTTTACTATGAATAATTTATTTAAGTTAATATACAGCAGTTTTGAGTCCAATATAATATCTCAAATTTATTTATAATTTATTTAGAATAAATAAGTAATTTTACATAATTATTTGTGATATTTTTGAAATTTTAATTTTAAAATATTAGTTTTGGAACAAAAACTTTAAAATGTATTATTTTAAGATATTACTGAATTTTAAATGATATTTGTAAAATATAAGATTTTCAAAATTCTTATAAATTTAAAGTTATACCTAAGTCATCCAAAATGATAATAAGATAAATGCTTTGCTAAAGATGTCACACATTATACTTGTAAATGATTATAATTCAAAGACAATGAGATGAATTCGTGATGACATGTAAAACTAATTCCTCAGCATATTTTATGAATTCTCAAGAGGAAACTAATGAGTAATGTAGTTAGAAATTCTGCAATTCCATAGTAGATTAAATATAGAGGCCATAAAACACTTCACTGGTCACCATGATGACACATCAACAAATACATATATACACACAAATAACTAACAGTTAAAACAGCCACCTCATTAATTTTGAGTTGCCCCACTTTATGTTGCATACATTATACATTTATACATAACATTATTCATATAATTCTAAGTATATACATATATGGATTTTGTATGCAAGTAGATATGCCTCTTTTGGTGGAATGTTTGTCTTGGCTTGCTCTTATGGATTTCAAGTTTCAACCAACCAAAGTGGATGAGTCTGAACCAACCTTTTCTCTACACGTGGAATACACATATCCCCTGAAATTATATGTGTATTATTTACTATTTTAGTAGAATTAGTTGAGTAGATATGAGTGGTTTTGAAATGTATAATTTGTAAAATTGGTAGTTTACTTTTATAAATTTACAAAATAGGATAATTTTACTGTTTGTGTGTGTATGTGTGTGGTGAGAGAGAGAGAGAGGGATACCAATAACATTTATTTATTATTATCTAGAGTTTGTTAAAATATCACAAACATAGGAAGGGAAAGATTCATCATCTCGAATAGACTTGTTAAAATATCCTAATGATTCAGTGCTAATATAATGGAGTAATAACTATATTGATTTTTGAATTACATATATCTTACATAATATCTAAATTATTTGACTTATGTTTTTGAACATATAATTTGAATGATAATTCAGATATTTATTTGGGAGATTCAGGTTGATAATCTAAAAAATTCTATAATTTGAAAACCAACCAATGTTTTTTAAATTTTGAAAACTAACTCATGTTTTTTAAATTTGAAAAGTAATTGTTTTCTTAAACAGTAAATTAATATCTTTATAAAATTTAAGAATTTACAATTACTAAAAAGTAATATCCCTAATATATTATTTTGAGAAACTTTTTAACAAAATAACCTTAACATGACGTGTTAATAACAAAAATACCATGCTAACGTCTCAACACCACAAAGAGTTTCAGGTTAAATATATAAAAGGGTTTAACTTACTAGAATAATTATAATAAATGTCACTGATATTAATTTGGTTAGAAAATAAATATAGTTTATTCAACTAACCAAAAAATACTATTACATATACAAAAACAATACTTTTTATTTTTTTAAAATTTTATACATTAATTTATAAAAAATTTCAAATAAATATAAATAGATTTAAGTTACTACCATAATCCCTAATATATTATTTGAGAAACATTTTAATAAAATAACTTTACTCTGACGTGTTATTAACAGAAATATCATGCTGACGTGTCATCACTAAAATAAATTTCAAATAATATATAAATGAGTTTAACTTATTAGAATAATTACAAATATATCATTGTTATTAATTTGGTTATATAATTAATATATTTTATTAAACTAACAAAAAAATACTATTAAATTTGTAAAAAATAATTATTTTTTCTTTTCTTAATTTGTATATACAAAAATTAATGTTAAAAGTAATTTTAAATAAACTTTAAAATTATATAAATATTTAATTTATATTTACTAATAAAATATAATTTACAAATATTTTTCCACACGCATAGCGTGGGTATGAATCTAGTTTAAAATATATTAGATATATTATCGACTACTGTAAATTTATTCCCACGTTAACACATGTTATATTATTAATTGTGAAATTCTAAAATATAGCTGATCACAAAACTAATTTTCAATCTAATTTGAAAAAAAATATTATAGAGAGAACTAAAATAGTATAATGGCTTAACTTGAAGTATAGTAAAAAAGTTTTCCACCAACCAACATTCAGTTTTTTTTTGTCATTTAACGGACCAACCTAATAATAAGAGGTGGAATCAAAAATTTATTTAACATGGGGCACATTAAAAAAAAACTAAATCAAATCTATTTTTAAGAAATTTTTTACTAATTTTAAAAAAAAGCTTAAGAAATTTAAATAAATTAATAAGAGGCACATACTCCAACTATTTACTATCCACCAATAATTCAACTATTTCCATAAATATATTTAATATTTTTATACTAAAAAAATAGAGTTAAACTCCATATTTCTAGAATTGATGTATATATAGTGGTATTGTGATTCTCTCTCATTCAATTAGTTATTAATAGTAGAAGATTTGATAGATTTGTTATTATCGGTACTAACTCAAATCTGTTATAATTGTTGCATGAGTTTTACTAGCATCTTGACTTTCAAATGGTTGATTTTCCATAATTTATAACATTACTAATCATATGGCGATTCAATACTGTAATTTCCTTTCAAAATTTATACAATATGAACACAAGCTACATGTTACCATCCTTAAGTTTTAAACAAGTGCTATTTTTATAATTTTTTATTTTATTTGTACCACTCATTTTCTTTTTTATATTTTCTTCAAATTAACAACGTGAAATGATATGGATTATTTTAGTAGAAATGACTATATAATGACAATATAATTTGGTTCAAAAACATTTTATATGTTAGATATATTTACTATATTTTAATAATTATAATTAAAAAGTTAGTTTCAAAATGCATAAAAATTTAAAATATAATAACACATTTCCTCTATTTATTTACCCATTTTCTATATCACCTAACTATTCCCACGAAATAGACAATCTCAACTTTTGGTATAAAAACAAATGACTAATAATCTTGGGTGGATAAAATTGTATTTTAGTGTACGTAGGGAATATATTTCATAATATTTTCATAATTTTCATAATATAGTATTAATGATAACTAATATTAAGTTTAGATAATAATATGGACACCAAGATTAACAGTTTTCATCATCAAATTTATTAAAAATTTCCAACCAAAGCACACATACTAGTCTAATCTATATGTAGTAGTAACCTAATCTATATGTAGTAGAAAACTTTGTTTTCTTAATTAATTCATGAAATTCTATGTTGCATTCCCGTGAGTCTCTTGGACCCTTTCCCTTATATAAACTCCAAAAAACCTTTTTTCATTTCATTCAATCCATAAAACACAATCAATAAACCAAAGTTTCTTTCTCTTCTTCATCTGTCTCAAACAGTCACAAAGAGAAAACATATCATACAACCAAACATGATAACTAGAAAGAGTCAAAAGCTGAGAAACATCACAATGATGATTTTAATGACGATTTTGGTCTGGTCTGTAACTCTAGAGACTTGCATTGCCAGAAAAGGAAGACATTGGAGACACCACCATCGAAGCTCATCCTTGTCTGATTCCTTGTCAAGCAAGAAACCAAAAAGTCACAGTAGTCATTCCCATAAGTCAAAACCAAAACCGAAACTGGAAACTCCGCCGGCGAAATCAAACTCATCAACTGTCGTGTCACAACCACCACAAGTCCAACCGCCGCCACCATCTCTTCCGCTGCAGCCACTTGAGGGCTCTCGAGAATTCAATGTTCTTGATTTTGGTGCTAAGGGTGATGGCATGAGTGATGACACTAAGGTACATACTCAAAAGATTTTGTTATCTATTACAAAATTCAATCTAGTGGTTCTTGATTAATCAAGAATTTTAATCTTCGCTTTCATGAGAATTATTTTGAGACGAACGAGAAAAAAAACAGAATGTGAATTACAGTTGAGAAAGTAACACGAGACAGAACAAGAAACAGAGCTCAATCAAAAGAGACTTCTCTGTTTTTTATCTTCTTTCTGTAAAGTGAAGTAATTTTTCTTGTCCTTTCATGTTTTAATTCCGCAAAAACCATAATCTTTGTAATTTTCCTCCATAATTGTCTTTGGCCTGAGAGTAAAAAACAAACAAAAAAGATGATTAAGTGAAAGCTTTAACAATACTTGTAGGCGTTTGAAGCAGCGTGGGCCTCTGCTTGCAAAGTCGAGGCGTCGACGATGATCATACCGCCTGACTACATCTTCCTTGTCGGCCCGATTTCATTCTCAGGTCCTTATTGTCAAGCAAACATTGTATTCCAGGTGAGAAATTGATCATCAAGATTCGTAAAAAAGTTTAAACAAGAAGTGTAAAGAGTGTATCCCTGTCTTATTTGTTTGGTTGCAGTTAGACGGGATGATTGTAGCTCCAAAGGATTTTGCGTCATGGGGAAGAGGTCTAATGTGGTGGATTGAGTTCACGAAGCTTAAAGGAATAACAATACAAGGGAAAGGTGTTATTGATGGAAGAGGAACACTTTGGTGGCAACAAGATTACCCTTTTGATTATCCTATCGACGATGACTTTAAGCTCATTGTTCCGTTGAACAATTCGGTTCAAGAACATCCTCCAATGCCGGTAAACATTCATCATCATCTTCTTTACATCCACACAAGAATCACAATATAAACTCTGTTTTTATTAACAATTCACATGGGCAGATAAGAAGTGAGCTTAATGGAATGTCAAGCATTAAACCAACGGTGAGAAACAAAACTAAACTAGTCTCTCTAGTAAGGTGATATATTTTGTTTACCTCGGGTTTAACGGTGCAGGCGCTACGATTCTATGGAAGTATTGACGTGACAGTGACCGGAATAACAATTCAGAACAGTCCTCAATGTCATCTCAAGTTTGATAACTGCGTTCAAGTATTAGTTCATGATGTGAATGTATCTTCTCCCGGAGACAGTCCAAACACAGATGGGATTCATCTGCAGAACAGCAGAGATGTCATGATTCATAGTAGCACACTAGCTTGTGGTACAAATCCATTCATTCAGAAAAAAATATCGAAAAATCGAGTCTTTGGTATCGGTTATCGATTCCTTTGTTTTGCAGGAGATGATTGTGTTTCGATTCAAACGGGTTGCTCCAATGTGTATGTTCACAATGTGAATTGTGGACCAGGACATGGAATTAGCATTGGAAGCCTTGGTAAAGACAGTACTAAAGCTTGTGTCTCTAACATAACTGTCCGAGATATAGTTATGCACAACACAATGACTGGTGTCCGGATCAAGACCTGGCAGGTAATAAATATAAACCAGAATGAGTCAAATCTCCATTAGCTTCAATGTCTTAAGATGAAGCTTTTTCGTGTGAAATTTGAATGCAGGGAGGTGTAGGATCAGTGAAAGGAGTAATTTTCTCAAACATTCAACTCACAGAAGTCCAGCTTCCGATAGTAATCGATCAATTCTACTGTGATCATAGCAAATGCAAGAACCAGACATCAGCAGTGGCAGTGGAAGGAGTCACTTATGAGAAGATACGAGGCACTTATACCGTAAAGCCTGTGCATTTTGCTTGCAGTGACAGTTTCCCTTGCATAGATGTGCAATTATCAGGCATAGAGCTAAAACCAGTTCGACAACAGTATCACATGTATGAACCCTTTTGCTGGAAAACCTTTGGAGAGCTCAATTCGCCGACTGTTCCACCTATTGATTGCTTACAAATCGGAAAGCCAGCGAGAAATGGAATCCATTCAGATCATGATATATGCTTATGACCTGCAAGGGCAAGATTTAGATGTAACATGTTTGTATATCTTTTTAGCAAAAATACTATTATTACTTCATACTGATTACAAATTTACAGTTAATTTCACACATTGGGACACATTGGGTGAGAGTGTTGTCAAGTGTTAAGAAGTTTGAGTAAGGCAAACTCTTAAGAGAGATATCGAAAACAGAAAAACACTGCCTGATTGGCTTTGAGATTCTTGATGTGTTCCTCAAATTCTTTTACTCGAGAACCATCAGCATTTGGTTTCTTCGTCTCCAAGGAAACCTCACCAAACTCATCTCTGAGTTCCTACATTTTTCTGCAGCAGTGACAAAAATTTGGCAGCAAATTTCACCTTAAATTCTCCTTGTTCAGTTCAACTCTGAGATAATGGAACGCTATATTATTCCAACATCATACGAGTAAAGATGAAATCCGACTCCGCAAATGACAGCAGAGATGATACAACCAACTTATATATATATGGTTGAATATGATAGTTGTGTGGAATGAGAGTTTTTTTTTTTTTGTTAAAAGTAATTTTATTGAAATGCATGAAAAGGAAATACAGGGCTGTCTGGCTATGATCGTTTGGGTAAATATAGTATGAAAGAGAATAGCTATCCTGGCAAAATAATCGTTGCCATTATTTTTTCACAAAGAGGGTAAGGAAGACTATGAGAACACCTTCAACCATTGGTAAATCACATGAGTATTTTATATTGTTAAAAAAAATATACCAGAAGTGTTAATAATGACTCAAAGAATATAAATGCAAAACTAATACTGTTAAAAATCATTTGGCAATACATAAATAATTAAAAAATATCAATTAATTTTCATTATTTTATGTAATTTCTGATTTTAAATATGAAACATGTTTTGTAAAAAAAATTATAAAATAGATTTTCTGAAAATTTTGATTTATAAAAAGCTATTTTTTGTAAGAAAAAATACAAAACATTTTACAAAACAAAACGAACTTTAAAATATTTTTTTTATAAAACAAAAAAAGCTAAATTTTTAACTTTTGAGAACTTTGCTTTGCAAGCATTTATATTTAAAACTTATATAAAATTTAAAAAACTTCAACCAAAAATTGGATTCGTAATCATAATATTCATAAATTTTATGTAAATAAATTAAAATATCATATAATAGTATC
Source organism: Pugionium dolabratum (assembly GCA_018901945.1). Lineage (NCBI taxonomy): Eukaryota > Viridiplantae > Streptophyta > Magnoliopsida > Brassicales > Brassicaceae > Pugionium > Pugionium dolabratum. The sequence continues at coordinate 300,340 of JAEVFF010000364.1, forward strand.
CAACTACATCAAATTAAAAATCATCACATATGTTAATTTAAAAATATGGTTATTTAAAAAAATCATATGCATAAAAAAAAAGTTATACCAAATTCATATATTAGCTTGATGGTTTAGATATAATTGATGTCACATGTTCGATAGTTTTTGTTGTTATTTGCTATAAGTTTCAATAGTTTAGATTTGTGTTGAGAATTCATGTTATAAATTAAGATATCATGAGACAAGGTTTAAAATTTAAATTTACAATTTTTTTAGTTATATATTTGATTACATATGTACATGTTAATAAAAAATTTATACAGTTTGCGTATATTTATTAAAAGTTATTAGTTCATGATGCAAAATTTCGGAGAATTCTAGAGATGTCTACAAGGAAAAAATTAATTTAAATGTAAATTAGACGTTGTAAGAAGTCTATACAAACCGAAAAATTATATTTTACTAAACCAAATTTAGTTTGATTTATGGTTTAACTTAAGAATAAGTCTACAATAAAAAATTAAAGGCATGGTGATCTATTTTCCTTCGTAACTATCAATATAAAACCAGTTATACACAGAGTTTGGGTGGTTTTATTTCTCCATATTTTGAAAATTAAAAATCTTGTTTCCCACATTCTGAAAGTTCGAAACTCTTTGATCCATACTACGATTTTGTCAGGTTATGTCTTTAAACCGTAGACCAAACCAAATCCAGATGAAAATCAAAACCATTACAAACTCAAGTTGACTTAAACCCAACCAAAATCTGACCCAAAAACAACCTGCTAACCCTATTTCGAAAATTCTCCAAATTTATTCTTAAAAAACTCTACAAATCGAGTCTATGAAATCGAGGCTCCTAGATGCGATTTTCCGACTCGAAAACATCATAGCTAGTGAAGATTGAAGTTCTGTTGGTAGGTTCGATGATTTCAGTCACCATTTCCGTGGATTTGCTTTTCGCAATCGAAATCAAAACACTTCGATTTCAGTCGTTGTTTTAGTTGTATTCGGTGTTGTGTTTGGTTGTTGTTGTATTTGGTGTTGTGTTTGGTTGTTGTTGGTTTTTTGGTTGTATTTGGTTATTAAACATTAGTTTCGTTTAATGTGTTGTTGTTTTGAGCACACGAGTTCATTGCGAAATTTTGAACACTTGAGTTCATTGCAGAATTTTGAGCACTTGAGTTCATTGCAAAAGAATTAAACATTGATTACATAATTTCAAAAAATCTTCTTGAACAAAAAAACTCCAATATATAAGAAGCTCATGAAATTAGCATAGACAAAAAAGCTTTTTAAACCCCAAAAAATAAGTTTTTGACTTCACTTCAGTGTCCTTTTAAGTTAAAATGCCTTGTGAATTCTCAGTTTGGGAAGGTTGGGAAGTTTCACATTGCTAATTCAAAAGACATGAAAATATTGACAAGTAAATAAACACACACAAATGAATATAAAAATATGGTCAAGCTCCAAGTAAATAAACACACACAAACCAATATGAAAATATGGTCAACCCCCAAGTAAATAAACACACATTAACCTCTAAACCTTTCTTATGGAACCGAAAGTTGTGGTTAGTTACACCACACACCCCCATAATACATCACACGTTTCAAGTGTTTTGGATGCTTCTTTGATGGTGATTCATTTCGTCATTTTTTTCGCTTCTCCTTATTATTGTTCTTTTTACAACATGGTTATGGTGGCTCAGGAGGTTGGTGGACCAAAAGAACATATCCAGTTGGCCAAAGCCGTGCCCCTCGCATCGGAACATGTCCTTCTTGTTATGTTCTCCACCAAATAGTTGTTTTAAACCAATGTCTAACATAACTATCAACCTCAAGCTTCTTGTCAAGCATAACTCCATACGCATGTTCGCACGGGAAACCGATTATATCCCATTTTTGGAAACTACAAGTCTTCTATTCTAAATTCACACGATAAAAACATTCGTGTAGAATACTTCGTACATCATATTTGTGGACCTATACACTTTGAACTCTGAAACATGTTTATGTTCTGCTGCAAGAAAAGCAGCCACACATGGTGTACAAATACTCTTGTGCATATTGGACTATTCTTATCCAAACATAAGCAGTATACGCCAATCGCAACCTTCTCCTACGCAACTATACCCCAATTTGGTTTTATCATACCTGTACGATTTGATGTTCCTGCATATTGTGAAAGCATAGTCCAATACATCTTCTTTGAATGCTACTCCACTGAAAAAGCCCTTCATACAACCTAGAATCACCTCGATTCATGTGATTACGCTCTCTCTCTCTTCTTTGTGTCATTCTCTTACCCCACCTTCTTCATCACTCTTGGTCTCTGGGTAGACATTATGCCATATCGGAGGTTCATCAAAAAAATGGGCGACGACTTTCTCTACGATGTAGTCGTTCTTCTCCACTCCATCTTCTTCCTCGCAATTAGATGCTAAATCGGGAACATCGCTCCACTCTAAGCGGCATACTCGGCTTCGATTCCTGGGCTTTAATTTCTCGGCTTCTTTCTCCATTTCGATATCGATTTCGTGATTTTTAAACCCCGACTTCGATTTCGATTCTCGGCTTCATTTTTTTTTTTTGCCAACAGTTAATTTTAATTACTTAAATCATTGTTTACAACGGAAGATAAAAAGTAAGGACAAGTATGGAAAATATTCCAATCAACATAAGATGTTATCGCCGATGATGCTAGCGTATCCGCAGCTTGATTAGCCGTTCGCCTTTTATGAATAAAACGTATACCATGAAACATAGATTCCCAATGTCGAATGGTGTTGATGTAGTATTGCAGATATAGATTTTCTTCGTTACTGTTTAACAGATTGTCAATTGTAAGATTGTCGCCTTCAAAAATGACATATTTGTAACCCAAGGACCAAGTTGATTGTATCGCCCATATCAATGCAGACAGTTCAGCTTCGATAACTGTTGATCTTCCTTGAAACTTACCGCTCCCAGCAATTTGAAAAAAGCCTTTATCATTTCGTATTATCCAACCCAGCCCAGAATGCATATTTCTAGGTCTATGTGAAACATCATAATTGCATTTGAACCAATTTTTTGGTGGTAGTTGCCAAGCAGAGTTTTGTTGAACTACACTTATCGATTGGATTTTATTGTCAACTGTTTTATCCCATTCCGCAGCCTCGTCAATACTGAGCTGAAGTACCTTTTCTATAGGAATGGTAATTTTATTGAAGGCTAACTCGTTCCTGGACTTCCACAAACGCCAAAGAATGTAGAAAGGGATGAACTTCTGTAGTGATAATACTTGACTATTCTCGTAGTTAGCCATAAAAATCGGATATTGTCAAAAACATTAGATGAGCTTTGACAGATAGTCGAAGTAAGTATTCCAGATCTCCTCCATATCATCTGAGCATACGGGCAGAGGAAAAACGCATGTATTTCCGTTTCTTCTGCAACACAACATCTGTAACATATATTATCATGTGATATCTTTCGATGGTGTAGATGTGATTTCAGAGGTAAGCCCTGTGATAATAACCGCCATAAGAAATGTTTATATTTTGGTGGGATCCCAATCGACCAAATTTGTTTTGCCAAATCTTGATGATTTGCCAACGGTGGTTGAGGGGATGAAGAATGTTGGTGTGAAAGATCCACGACATGACGATATCCTGATTTGACAGAGTACGAACCGTTATTTGTATATCGCCAAATCCATCTATCTGGGGCAGGATATGATGGGGTGAAGATCTTATAGATTAGATGATGATCATATTTTTCTACCAAGTCTCTTATGATTTCTGGATTCCATTGGTTTGTGTGTTTGTCCAATAGTGTTGCAACTTGAAGTTTCGGGTTAGTATATGGTAACAATCTTGGTGCTTGTGGAGGCAAAATTGGGAGCCATGAACAGTTTCCAATTTCAGTAGAACATCCATCACCAATGATCTGTTGTAAAACCGATTGTAGTAGTTGACGTCCATGTACTATTGATTGCCAACCTAGTGATGGCCTAGATCCAAGAGTAGCAGATAGTAAATCTCCTTTATGAAAATAACGGCTTTTGAGAATGCGAGATAAGAGACTTTGTGGTCGTTGCAAAATTTTCCAACACTGATTCGCTAGCAGAGCCTGGTTAAAATGTTGAAAATCTCGAAAGCCAAGACCACCCTGTATTTTTGGTCTTGCAATTTTTTTCCAAGATACCCATGAAGTTTTACGCCTCGATCCAACTGATCCCCACCAGAATCGTGATAGATATTTATCCAATGAATTGCAGATATGTACCGGAAGCTTAAAAACATTCATCGAATACACCGGCATTGCAAAACCAATAGCTTTAAGTAACACTTCTTTTCCTGCAGGAGATAAGAACTTTGTTTCCCATCCAGATATTCTTGATTTGACTTTATCCGTGATATATGAAAATAGTTGTCGTCGATTACGTTTGAACTGTTCAGGTAGGCCCAAATATTTTCCTCCACCACCAATATTGTGTATACCAAGCATTTGTTGAATGGATGTCCTTGTATGTTGAAAAACCTTGTTTCCAAATATAATAGAGGATTTTTCATAATTGATTATCTGTCCAGAAGCACGGCCATAATCCTCAAAAATGTCTTTTAGATGTCGCACATTAGCAGAGTCAGCTTTGATGAAAAATAGAGAGTCATCCGCAAATAGGAGATGTGAAATCGTTGGTCCAGAACGTTGTAGTCTCAATGGCTGAATCATCTTTTGCTCTTCTGCTTTATATAGCAAAGAACTAAGGACATCAGCACATAAGATAAAAAGATAGGGGGATAACGGATCGCCTTGTCTTAGTCCCCGGGTTGGTCGGAAAAAGCCATAAGGACTCCCATTCACAAGAACTGAAAAGGAAGTTGAGGTAATGCATTCCATAATCCATAGAATCCATTGATGAGCGAAACCTTTTTTCGTCAGTACACCTTTTAGGAAATTCCATTCTAGGCGGTCATAAGCTTTGCTCATGTCTGTTTTGACCGCCATGAAAGATTTTGCACAATGTTGTTGTACCTTCAAACAATGCAGAGCCTCATGAGCTATCAGAACATTATCCGTAATAAACCTCCATGGAATGAATGCAGCATGGTTTTCTGACACAATGGCCTGTAATATTGTTTTTAGACGCAAAACCAAAATCTTTGAGATAACTTTGTAAGCGACATTACAAAGGGATATCGGTCTATAATCTTGGACTAATCTAGGGCAGTCTGTCTTCGGTATGAGGCATATATTTGTATGATTCATCTCTTTGTCCATTTGACCTGTTCGGAAAAAATGGTTAACTTCTTCAATCAGAGCTGGACCCACTATATCCCAGTGGTTTTGATAGAAAGAACTAGAGAACCCATCCGGTCCTGGTGATTTATTTGATCCAATTGAAAAAATTGCTTCTCGGACTTCATCAGCAGAAATTGGCTTAATGAGATTATTATTCATTTCATTCGATACCACCGGTTTGACATTCCTCAACACTGACTCCATATTGCCTGTATTAGTTGTCTGGAATAATTTCGAGAAGTGAAGAATAGCCTGATGTGCGATGTTAGGATTTCCATAAACATCGCTCCCTTGATCGTTCTGTAAGGAAATAATAGTATTTCTTGATCTTCGGTTTTTAGTTACTGCATGGAAGAATTTGGTATTCCTATCTCCTTCCCGTAACCAATGGTTTCGACTTTTGAGTTTCCAGTAGATTTCCTCATCTGTATAAGCCCTGATTAAGTCTTGTTTTAAGGAGCATATAAGTTCCGGGTCACCGTCTTTCTTAGCCTTCTCATTGTCTATATGTGAACTGAGCTCCCTGATATGCCTATTTGATTGTATAAAGGAATTTCTTTTCCATTTCGAAATTCTATGTCTACAATCCTTGATTCTGTGAGAGAAGGAAGTAGTAGACCCATCTGCCTGAGCGTTCCAGCTATTTTGTAGAAGATTTTTAAAACTATCCTCATGTGCCCAACGAGGATCATATCGGAATAATTTTTTCCCTGAATCCGTGATTCTTCGAATTTTGATAATTCCTGGTCGGTGGTCCGAGTCAATCATTTCCAGATATTTAATTACTGATGCAGGATAAGTTGCTTTCCATTCAGGATTGGCAAAAGCCCTATCTAGCCAACATTGAATTAGCTGGTTATTCCGCTTACCAGCTCAAGTCATGTTGTTACCCATAAACTGTAAGTCAGACATCTGACAAGTGGATATCATTTGTTGAAATTCATAAAGGTTCTAGGGTGCTCTGCAGGGACCCCCAATTTTGTCATATGTGTTTAGAATTTCATTAAAATCTCCACACATAAGCCATGGGCTTGTCCGTGTGGTTGAAATTCTTTCTAATCTTTCCCAAAGATTTGTCCGATATGCACGAATCGGGTGCCCATAAACACATGACAAATAGAAATCATATCCTTTATTTTCAACCTTACAATCAATAAGTCTTTCGTCTGAACTAATAATGGTAACAGATACATAGTTGTTCCATAATATTGCTAAACCACCTCCCGTTCCTTTTGGGGGAATACAGAACACGGAGCTTCATTTTCATGTCAATTTCTCAATTTTGGTTTTGATTTCAGTTTCGATTTTGGGATATCTGGGGTTTAAAAATTTAAATTTTAAGAAGATTTTTTTAGAAGTATGCGAAAATCTGCAAAATTACAGTTTTTAGTCTAAGCAAAATATATTCCTTATATATAAAGTAATTAACCATGAAATCTTACTATAATTTCGGCCTCCAAAAAATGTGGGATCCTCCATCATTCATATTCGTCTTCGAATCACCTCACACGATATCATCTGTGAAGAAGGATTCAGCACCATCGATTTCCTATTGTCTCCCTCAAAGTCATCACCGCCTCCGTCGATCCCATCACCCCCGTCGAATGAACCTAGCACCCCCGTTGTAAGAACCGAGCACCCCCGTAAAATCCAGTGCCCCTATCGAATCTAACGACCCTGTCGAACCCAGCACCACCACCGAGCCTAGCGCCGTCGAACCCAACCCCATCACTGGAAGGTATTATTTCGACTTTCAATATTTTCAGTATTTTTTAGATCTAGGTTTTTATTTTTGTTTTTGTTTTATTTTTGGTGTATTTTGTTTAGATTTAAGCTTTCATTTTTGTTCTTTTGGTGGCTTTTGTTTACATCTACATTCTTGATTTTTTTTGTAATTTTTATTTTGGTGTATTTATTTAGATCTAGGATTTTGATTTTTAGTGTTTTTATTTCGGTGATTTTTTTTAGATTTAGAATGTTGATTTTCTTAGTTTTTATTTCAGTGAATTTTTTTAGATATAAGATTTTAATTGTAATTTTGATATTGAGTAAAACGAAATACAAATTAGATTTCGCAGTGAAATTTGTATACTTTTCCATTCTTCTTAGGACGTCTACAAAGACGTAAATTTAACTTAATCACCTATTTTATACACCTCATGTATAAACAAACTTAGCAAAAAACTTACCATAAAATTTGGCTTAAAAAGTGATTCCAAGGAAAATATTTTTTTATTTTCATTTTATTTCTCAATTTTTTGTAGATCTTGAAACCGAAAGTTTTCTTATATATGTAAGGTTTTTTTAGATAATGTTTTCTAAAAATTAAGTTAACAATGATCATTTTTTCTAAAAACTCAGACCGAAAGAAAGAGCTGAAATATGTAAGGTTTTTTAAGAGAATTTTTCCTTTTTGTGGGTTTTAAGTTTTTTTTTGTATTTTTGAGATTTTTTTTGTTTACATGTTTACATGTTTTTCTCATTTTCTTCTTTTGTAAATCTGAAAAACGTAAGTTAGGAGATCTTAAAAAAAATAATTTTAGATGGCGATTCATGGTTGTTTAAATTTTTCAACCATTGGTTTTGAGATCTACAATGATTTTACAATTTTTTGTAGTTTTTTGAGCTTTTTCTAGTTTCTGAATTTTTGGTAGTTTTTAAATCGGTGGTTTTTCGATATCTGACGGGCCGAGTTCATTACAAATTGCACACTTAATTTGCAAATTCATTACGAATCGTATATTTCATTGCGTTTTTGTACAAACTTTAATTAGTTTTTGCAAACTTTAATTAGTTTTTGCAAACTTCCTCCCACCATTCTAGTTTTTCAATCAACTTTCAATTAGTTCTTGCATATTTTCAATAAGTTTTTAATTATATGTTAATCATCTGTCAATCTAACTCTGATCAATCCATGGAGACCTTCAATGAGCTGTTGCAAACTTCAATTAGTTTTGTGCACATTTTAATAAGTTTTTTTGTATCTCAATACAAGAAAGAGACCCATTAGCATCAAATATTTGCGACGAATTTTATTTATCGCTAACTAACAACAGCTTAGCATCGAATTTGCAACACATTTGCAGCTCGACGTAATTCCATCTTAAATTTGGTACAAAACAGTTCGACGTTGAATGAAAAAAACCTGAGTGCATTTAACGACAATTGTCTTCGTCATTATTCTGTAGGCATTTTAGACTATTTTAGACTATTACTTAAACTAATTATTAAGTAATGATATAAATAAAATCAAATATTTATTTCTAAATGTTTCAAATTTTATAAACTTAATAGTTTCTATTTCATTTTTAAGTATGTTATATGGGAAAAAAGATTTATTAAATATTAATTTGAAATTTTTTACAATGTATATTAAATATAACTCATGTGTAAATGTTTCACATACTCTAATTTTTAAATTATTTTTTTTGTTTTTTGTCTGAATTTTATAATAAACTTTTGAAATTGTAGTTTTACGAAGCCTTTTCGAAAATAATTGTTCCCCATATACGAAAATATTATATTTTGAATATGTGATTATTATGTACTTTAATGTAGATTGGTGTAAAATATTAATTATAATTAAATAAATTTTACTTTACTAAATTTGTTAATAAACATAACGTACAAAAAACTAAATGAAACCCTCGGGTCATAAATTATTAGAAAGACGATGACTCAATCTCTTTAATGAGAACAACAACATTTCAAAGGAGCATTAAGAAAAGGAAATTCACAGTTTTCGGTTGAAAATTCTTTAGCAACACAGTCACAGAAACACATATAGGGTGTGTAATTTTGCGTACATAAATTTTTTGTGCAAAATGCAGAATGGAGTTTTCCGATCTCTGCCCCTACAAAACCCCTCAAAAAAATATATTCATATTATTAAATGTACAACAATTTATCTTTAAAATCACCATACATACTAAACTAAATTTGCAACATACCCGAAGTAAAAATGTTGTTATTGAACAAAGTAACTGCTAATATTGCGATGAATGAAAAAAATCACCAAATTTTTTGTGATAGCCATAGTTTTTTTGTAGATAAATAATGAATATTGTTTTTATGTTGTCATAATTTACATAAAAACATTATTTATATAAGTTTTGGTCCGAGAAAATCTCAAATAACGTAAAAAAAAAGTTATTTTACAATTAATTGATCCTTAGCTTTTTACACATAAAGACCATTTTCATTTATTTTTATAAATTTGAATGCATTTTTGAATTAAATTCTCATATAGATTTTGTCAATTTTATAAGTTTGGCCGCATGTAAAAGCAAGAAAATCAAATAATTATTTGTGGAACTATGATAGTTACATTTTGATTAGTTTAAATTGTAATGTTTTGCTTTTAAAATTTTTTTAATGCGTACTATATAGAGAATTATTTTCACATACACGGATTACATGGATGTTCAGTATTAGAGTATAAAATAGTGCATTAAGTCAATATATATTATAATATTTTATCTATGGATCTGATTTTTAATGTGATTTATTTAATTATATAGTTTTTTTGCCTATATTTAATATAACTTGTAAGAATGAAAATTTATAGATAACTATTAGGCAGATATTCTTTAAAATAGGAGGATTCTATTTTATAATTAAATAAGAGGAATTTCTTATATATTAGAGAAGTCGTTTTGTTTTGGTTATATTTTAGATGTGTTAATGACATCAATTTGTTTGATGCAAAAGATTTTATTAATCATATGTATTTTAGATATATTTTAACTATTTGTATTCTTTATTTGTGAAAAGTAGAACATAAGTTTTGTGTATTTGAATCAAATTTTACTTCTATTATGTGTAATATCTTGATTTTATAGTAAACTTCTTCAAAGAGTATTAATTTTGTTTTTGATCATAATATAATTTATACATATATATATTTTGAACAGAAAATGCTACAATTTTTAAGTTTATCTTATGTGATTTATTAAATTTATTTTAAAAGGAAATATTTAATTTATTATCATGTATATGATAAATTTATTGCTTTTATACCTATATGATGTAGTTTGTAGGAGCAAAATTTGTAGATTAAATATATTCGTTAATATGGAAAAACATCATTTTGTATTGGGACGAAACTATTTTGTATTGAGATGACACTATTATTGTATTTTATTTATCTTTTTACTCTTTGTTTGTAAAAAAAATTATCAAAACATAGTTGAGAAAATAAAATAACATTTTTTTCCACATTTGAATAAGTATGTGTATTAACTTGCTGTCAATATAAATTTCAGCTGAAGATATTTTTATTCTCTTATATTAAAAATTATATTTTCCATTGTAGTGGTTACATATTGAGTAAAAATTTTAAAATATTAAATATAATCGACCACAGTCTATTTCATAAAAATAACTTTAAATAGATTTTAATTTAGACAGAATATAATTAATATATATCCATATTTTAATAGATTTCCTTATTTATATTTTTATCTTTTATATAATAATTATTAAGTAATGGTATATAAAATCGAATATTTAGTTCTCATTGTTTCACATGTTATAAACTTATTAGTTTCTATTACATTTTAAGTATGTTAATTTGGGATCAAAGATTTATTAAATATTAATTTGAAGATTTTTACTGTGTATTTCAAATATTACTGTCTAGGTGATTCAAAGATTCTAATGTTTAAATTATATTTTTTTCGTTTGTTGTCCGAATTTTATAATAAATTTTTAATATTGGAGTTTTTCGTAATTTTAGCACATAAATAAAAATATTCTATTTTGAATATGTGATCATTATGTAATTTAATGTACGTAGACAGGTGTAAAATATCAATTATAATTAAATAATTTTTATTTTACTGAATTTGTTAATAAACATAAAGTATAAAAATGAAACCCTCGAGTAATAAAGTATTAGGAAGATGATGATTCAATCTCTTTACGAAGAACAACAACATTTCAAAGGAGCATTAGGAAAAAGGAATGCACAGCTTTCGGTTGAAAATCCTTTAGCAACAGAGTCATACAAGCACATATATGATGTGTAAGTTTGCGTACATAAACTTTTTGTGCAAAATGCAGAATGGAGTTTTTCGATCTATGCAGCTACAAAACCCTCAAACAAAAAATATATTCATATTATCAAATATACAACAATTTTCTTTAAAACCACCATATATACTAAACTAAATGTGCAATATATCCGAAGCAAAAATATTATTATTGAACAAAGAAACTACTAATATTACAATGAATGAAAATATCACCAAAGTTTTCGGAATAGCCATAGTTTTTTGTAAATAAATAATGAATATTATTTTTATTTTGTCATAGTTTACATAAAAACATTATTTATATAAGCGTTGATCCAAGAAAATCTCAAATAACATAAAAAAAATTATTTTTCTATTAATTGATCCTTAGCTTTTTACATATAAAATCTATTTTCATTTATTTGTATAAATTTGAAGGCATCTTTGAATTAAGTTTTCATAAGGATTTGGTCAATTTTATGAGTTTGACCACATGTAAAAACAAGAAAATCAAACCATTATTTCTAGAATTATGATAGCTACATTTTGATTAGGTTATAGTGTGATGTTTTGCTCTTAAAAAGCTTCATTATAATGTGTACTATACGGAGAATTATTTTCAAATACACGCATTACACTTATGTGCAGTATTTGCATATAAAATATTACATTAAGTCAATATATATATATATATATTATATTATATGATCTATAGATCTGATTTTTAATGTGATTTTTTTAATATATAGTTCTTTTTGCCTATATTTAATATAACTGATAAGAGTGAAAATTTATGGGTAAATATTAAGCAAATATTCTTTAAAATAGGGGGATTCCATTTTATAATTAAACGTGAGGAGTTTCTTGTATAGTAGAGAAGTAGTTTTGTTTTGGTAACATTTTAGATGTGTTAATGACATCAATTTGTTTGCTGCAAAAGAATTTATTTATCATATATATTTTAGATATGTTTAAACTATTTTGTATACTTTATTTGAAAAAAAAGCAGAACGACGATATTAGAAACCTAAAACTTCCTTGTTACCATGTGTGTGTATTAGACTAACTTTTCGAGTTGTAAAATCACTATTTGAAAAGCTTTTAGCAGTTAAATAGGCGGGATTACAATATACCAACCTAATAATTCAATATTTTCATATAAAAAATTAACATTTTCGTATGAAAGAACGTAGAATCAAATACCACACGATGGATTTAGAAGTGCTACTACCATAGATCTACGATGGATGGTTCCTAGCCTATTTTTCTCTAAATATAATAAAACTGAGACACACTATCGACTGCATAAACAAATTGGACCAACCACTTTTCAAGCACCTCTTCATGAAAAATCACTTAATTCAGGTTTTTTTAGCTTTCAAGATGAGGTTTTAGTTAGTGAGATTATATATGTGGTTATGTTTATTTGTCAGCTGCATGAAGTTGCAGCTGCGACAAACTGTTATTGTTTATCTGGCGCATCTACATGTGGCCAGATGTAGCAGTTAAATTCTGTATCATACGTTGTAATTTTTTTGACCGCTGATTAAAACAGTGATACGACTAAAAATTTACAGTCAACTACAATCGTAACCGCCAACAGCATACAAACAAACAACATATGTTGCAGCTGCAGCCATATCCCGAAACCGAAGCCATATCCCGAAGCCAATCTCTTATTGATCATGCCACCACGCCGCAGAACAAGAGCTCGTGGGCGGTCCCTTGTGCACTGGTTTGGTTACCATGGGGCAGTGTTGACCACAGCCACAGTCACAGCTGCGTACAGCGACCAAACGAACAAAACTATATTAATAACTAGAATAACATTCGCATAATAAGCGGATAATATTATAATATATATAATTGTGCTGTAAATATTTAGCTTTTAAAATTGATAATCCGTATAATATAATTGGCTTACTCACTCTAGATTAAGATATATATTACACAAATGATTCTAATACAAAAATCATTTACAATAAGTTAATTACTAACATCAAAAAAATATAATACATACATATTATTATATTAACTAAGATCGATATATCATATTTTATATTTAAAACAACGTGTATATATTTTATTATTGTTATAGTTTCATATATTATAAAGGTTACATATTTTGGTAGAACTATTTATTTTTCAAAAAAAAATGTTTTCCCTTTCTACTACCATTTCTCAAACTGATTTTTATTATCTTTCTATTTTTTTATCTTACTTTTAATTATTTATTTAAAAACATTGTTTAAATTTTGGCATTTAATAAAATCTAAATTGATAATAACACATGTTAGAATTTTTTGATTATAATTATAATACATGTCACCGTAGAATTTGGTACAATATTTTTAAATGACAGATTTATAAAATGTGCCTTTTCATTTACTATGCAAAAACTATAACTAAACATAATACAAAAATTACATCTTTAAGAAGTTATATTTCTAAAATTAATTTTCTTAAAATTGGTTTAATTTTTTTTAAAGTAAGAATTTCAAAAGTACAATTATAATTACTTAAACAACACATTTAATTAAACATATTGATATAACCCACTAACAATTAAGCTAGTAAAAATATTTATCTTCTAAAAAGTCTATAATTTTTTATCAATATATAAAAAATCTAAAACTTAGACGAAAAATGCTGCGTATATGTGAATGCCCCAATCTATGGCCTCGCTTGCTTATCCATGGATCAGCCATGATCACACCTTCACATTCAAGTTAACACATGTTTAATTCATATTATATTTGTGTATAACATTTTCTAAATTTATACATAACTAATTTTCTATATTTTATTTAAACATATTTTAAAAATCTTTTCCTTTCTTTTATTCACAAGTTTATATTTTACTGTGTTTTGTTATCTTTTCATTTTGTACTTGATATTTTTTATCCTATTTATTTTATTTGAAATTTTTTTATTTATATCATGACACATGTCTAAAAACTAAAATAATAATGACATATGGCTAAATTTAATGAGTTGTAATAATTTTACATGTCAATATCTAAACAATAATAACACATGTCACAATACGATGAATTATAAAAATCATGCATATTTATTGTTTTGAGAAATTATTTATAATATCACTATTCAAATTTTTATTTTAAATATATCACAAATCATTTAAATTTATAAAAATAAAACAAATTTAATAATAAAATAATTAAAAATTCTTCTTAATAAAAAAATTTTAACTCTAAATTACAAAAAATGAATTCAAAATTATGTTTTAATTTTATATATAATTTATTTTATTTAAATAATTATTTTCACATAATAATTTATAATATTTTAAGAATTTTAATTTAATATGATAGATTTGGAAAGTAAATTTAAAAATATATTATTTTAAAATATTATTCTATTTTTTTTAAATTAAATGTTTTTAATGGATAAAAAATATTAAAATGGTTAAAATAAAATGTTTAAACAATAAGCAAAAACTGCTGCAGAAAAATTCTTTTCCACCTTAACTATTATGAAATTCGAACTTGATATTAGTTTCAAATGGCAATACAACACCACGTAAAGTAAAATTTACTACACACTAATTCCCGCCTGAACTGAATAGTTTCCAAAGAAGAGGTCAAAAAGGCTCTCTTTTCAATGTATCCGGAGAAAGTTTGCGGTCCGGATGGGATGATATCGCTGTTTCCCAAAAATTCTACACTTTTCTAGGAGACCATTTGGTAAAAAATGGTTAACGATTTTATGTTACATGGGGAAATGGATCGAACGATAAATGAGAAAAACATATGTTTGATCCCAAAAGTAGAAAAACCCAGACAAATGTTAGATTTTCGGCACATCAGTTTGTGTAATGTGTGTTATAAGATTATATCCAAAGTTTTCTATCATATATTGAAGAAAATCCTTTCATCTCTAATCTCAGAAACACAGTTAGCCTTTGTATCAGGTCGTGTGATTTCCGATAATATCTTCATCGGTCAAAAGGTTTTCCATGCTTTAAACATAAAACCAAACTGTCAATCTGAGTTTCTAACAATCAAAACAGATATAAGTAAAGCCTACGACAAGGTCGAGTGGAGCTTTCTAGAAGCTTTGATGGAAAAGTTGGGGTTCGGGAAAAAATGGATAGACTGGACCATGATCTTTGTTAATTCGGTAACATACCGTGTGCTAATCAATGGATGCCCTAAAGGCCGTATAATCCCAACTCAGGGACTTCGCCAAGAGGATTCCTTGTCACCTTATCTTTTTATATTGTGTACAAAGGCCTTGATTGCTAATCTGAATGCGGCAGAGGCATCAAAAGAAATTTATAGTATCCGTGTAGCCTCTTCAAGTCCACCAATCTCTCATTTGTTATTTGTGGATGATAGCCTGTTTTTTTGTAAAGCATCTATCACTCAGTGCGAAGCAATTTCCCGTATCTTGAATACATACTGTAATATTTCAAGCCAACGAGTCAATTTTGACAAGTCGACCATTGCATTTGGAAAAAAGGTTCCGCTCAACTCTCAATCATTTATAAAGGAAAAACTAAGAATCCAGAGAGATGGTGGAAAAGGGAAATATCTGGATATACCTGAAAGCCCCAAAAGATCAAAAGCTTATGTCAAAGAGAGGATTCAACATAAGATCAATGGATGGTCAAGATGCTCTCTCGGGGTGGGAAGGAAGTAATGATCAAATCAGTAGCGATGGCGATATCCACCTACGTGATGTCATGTTTTTGGTTACCAAAATCCTTATGTAAGAAGCTTACTAGCGCAAAAACCAATTTCTGGTGGACATCATGCAATTCTTCGCCAGGGATCCACTGGCTTCTGTGGGAAACCCTATGCCTACTCAAATCTGAGGGTGGTATTGGTTTTAAGACATTCGAAGATTTCAATAAAGCCCTTTTAGCAAAACAATTTTGGCGATTAGAGAGATATCCCTCGTCATTGGTTGCTCATGTGTTGAAGGGTCGATACTACAAAAGCACCCATGTTTTCAAGGTAAAGAATCCATCTCGGGCTTTTTATGGTTGGAGGAGTCTATGGTCGGCAAAGGACCAGGAAGATTATCGGGAATGGAGCACATGACCAGATCTAGGTAGATACTTGGATTCCTAATGTGTATCCAAGACCTCCTTTAGGCTTCAATCAACCTCTTTATCCTGATCTAAGGCTAGCGAATCTTATTCAACCAGAAAACGGTTCTTGGAGAATTCAAGAGTTAAAAAAATTCTTCCTACTAGATGATATTGGGTTGATTACCTCTATAAAACCAAATTTTCGGGGAGAGAAAAACAACTACTGTTGGAATTTCACAAAATTCAGAATTTATATGGTCAAATCGGGATATGAAACTCTAAAAAAAGGGCCTCACCAAAAATCGAGTTTCTTCTCCAACGGCCGTCACTAATTCCACTAAAACAGACCATTTGGAAAATCAAAATATTGAGGAAAATCCAACAATTATTTTGGCAAAGTCTCTCGGAGGCTATGTCTACTCATGTGCGTCTATGCTATCGACATATTCGATCATATGCTATATGTGAAATTTGTGGAAAAGATTTATAATGCATTAATCACGCACTTTTTTATGCATGTCGGCTTGTCAAACATGGGCGTTATTGAACATCCCCTCTGATGGGGACATCAGGTCGTATGGCCGGCAAGGAGACCAGACTGGCCGACCAGGGAGCTTTCCCGAGACAGCCGGGCCAGTTGGCATATCTGCTGGCCCAAGTGGTAGTGCCGGACCCTCGACCAACAGGACCAGACCGATCAGCATTGCCGGCGGAGAGGCCCAAACCTCCGGCCCAACTAGTGGCGACGTGGATGACACCGCCAGCCCCATTGGTGATGCCGCCGGCTCCGGGATCAACTTGGCCGGTCCAGAAGATATTCCGGCCAGTACCTCGCACAGTCCAGCTGGTACAGCCGAGTACATAGGCATTTCAACATCTACACAAGGAGACTCGGACCAGATAAACTACCAGCTTCAGGACATGCATATAGAGCAAGTCTCTACACCAGTGGTGCCACCATGAGCAATGACAAAGAGCAGATCAAGAGCACTCTTCCACAAATTCAGCTTATGGTTCGACAAGCTCCTAGAGGATGATTGACAAAGGACAGTGGGCCAGAAGTGCAAAGAAGAGTCCAAAGGTTTCTCAACAATGCAAGAGACTTCAGAGACTTGGGCTTTAGTGGCAAGAGAGGTCAAGGCCCAAAGATTCATAACCCTACTCCAAGTCGAAGACTAGGAGCAAGGAGGGTGCAAGCCACAAGGACGGCCACCTTTTCTATTTCTTGGTCGTGAAGTAAGAAAGGTAAGTTTCTTGGCAACCAGGAGCAATGAAAAGGAGCAGATCAAGAGCACTCTTCCACAAATTCAGCTTATGGGTCGACAAGCTCCTAGAGGATGGTCGACAAAGGACAGTGGGCGAGAAGTGCAAAAAATAGTCCAAAGGCTTCTCAACAATGCAAGAGACTTCAGAGACTTAGGCTTTAGTGGCAAGAGAGGTCAGGGCCCAAAGATTCCTAGCCCTACTCCAAGTCGAAGACTAGAAGCAAGGCGGGTGCAAGCCACAAGGACAACCACCTTTTCCATTTCTTGGTCGTGAGGTAAGAAAGGTAAGTTTTCAATTCGAATATTTGCCTCTTTCTGTTTTGCAAGGTAGGATTTAGATTGTTTATATTTTTGAGCCAGAGACATTTTAGGAATAGGTCCTTTTTCGGTTATGCACTTTTGTACGTTTTCCATTTGTGCACTTTTGTAAATTTTCCTTTTCTTTCTTTGAGTCGATCCTAGAAGGTCAAGTTGTCGAGTATATTAATAATGCTCCTTCCAGCATTGTAGTTCGACAATCTTTTTGATAATTAATAAAGTGCGAATTTTCTTCTACAAGTTTTTCTCTCTAAGAGACTTGTGCGCTTAGAATCTAGTCGAAACCAGCTCTTCTAACTTTAAGTTTGTGATTTATCACGAGGTTCATCACCCCTCGTGTGGTTCACTTCACCCCTCCATCCCATACCAATCAGAAAACTCCTATCCAGAAGATTAAGGTCGAGTATCTCACCTAAACTTATCCAAACATCCCACGCGCATCCAAGCCTTGAATCGAGGCTTGTATCACCCTCTTCGCCCATTGATTTTCCCGCGACCAGCCTTTTTGTCAACATAGGAATACCAGAGAAATTCCATACGGAATCAGGTGTCAGGAATTTCTCTTGGGTTCTATGGTTCATATGAAAAGTAAGAACTGATAAAATTTATAACAGCATAAATCGAACTGTTGTAGACATCCTGGCCAAGGCTCGAAAGGAATATGAAATATGGGATAATACTAAAAAATTAGAAGATCCGGAAAGAGAGGATACGACAATGGTAGTCCACACCGAGGTACATTCCCCTACTTAGTCACCATTTGTTTGTTTCATTGATGGCTCATAGAAAAAGGGTGACAATATAGGTGGGAGCGGGTGGATCCTCAAGTTGCGGGATGGAGAAAGTGATCTACTTGGAATGATGGGTGTTGTTCCATGATTATCTCAATTACATATGGAATTCCTTAGCCTAATATGGGATATGTCCAATTTGAATGTTATGTAGTGTTATTGTGATAGGTTTATTACTGATTCTACTGATATAATCTGCTTAGTGAACAATCGAGAAAGATGGCCACTCTTCTCAACAGAGCTACAAGAGTTCGAATTACTTTGCCAACATTTTCTAGAATTTTCAATCATTCATGGCTAAGGGAGTAGAATGCACATGTCGACATGCTAGCTAAACTAGTACGAAAAAAGAGCTCCAAATTTACTTATATTAGCATTTTAATACCATATTGATTTAAAAATACTCATGATATCTTCTAATCGGCCAAAATTGTAATATGTTCAAGTGACAAAAAAAGTAAAATTTACTAACTTATATACTTAGACATTCGGATATCTATTTGGATGTTTCCAATCTCGTGATATTAAATTTTAAATTCATTCAAATACTTAAAAAATGATTTCGTTTTTTATGCAAATTTGAGTACTTGAAATATTTCAATTGTTTTAAATATTTTAATATAATTTTATATAAAAATAAATTATTTGAATTTGAATGAAACTTTATATATAAAATAAATTAACATTCTTACATATGCATATAACTAAATTTTAAATATTTTTCATATTTATCAATTATTAAAAGTCTATATGATTCATTCAAATATCCTTTATTTTGCATATTTATCAAACATTAAAATAAAATTAAATTTCAAAAAAATGATGGCATGTCATTAAAAAATATGACATTTATAAAAAAAATTATATGATTACGTTTAATCAAATGTGACATATCAATTTTAATCATAAATTTTTTTTTTTTTTTTAAAATAAATTAATCAAATATAATATAGCAAATTATAAGCATAACTTTATTTTCGAAAATAAATTAATTAAATATATTATGAATTTTTTTAAAAAAACTTCATTTGTTAAAAATAAATAAAATCATATATATTATGGCTATGGCCACTTTTTAGAAATAAATTTTTTAAAAAAATGTTACATATCATTACAGAAAATGATATGAATAAAAAAATTAGCATGACTAAAAATTATTATTCTTTATACATTAAAATAGAAATGACTTCTGAAAAATATTTATATGTCATTAAAAAAAATATGATATAAATATAAAAAATTATAACATGACGGTTACTCAAATATAATATTGTAATTTTAAACATAAATTTATTTTCCAAAAAAATAAAGTAAATCATCTTCTTAATATTAAAACAGAAATAATTTAAAAAGATGTTCATATTGGTCAAGTAAATCATCATCTTAACATTATGACATAGCGATTATTTAAATATATCATGATAATTATAAATATAAATTTCTTTCTAAAAAATAAATTAAAATCAATATGACATAATAATTTGAAACATAAATTTATTTTTTTAAAATAAGTTAATCATATATAATATTATAATTTTAAATATAAATTTATTTTTACTAAATAAATAAAATCATATATATTATGGCTATGATCATTTATATATCATTAAAAAATTGATATGATTAACAAAGTTAGTATGACTAAAAATTTTATTATCTCTTATATATTAAAAAGTGAGCTATGCAAAAAAATATTATGTCAATAAAAAATATGACATAGTTAAAAAAATTATAACATAACATTTATTCAAATGTAACATAGTAATTAGAAATATAAATTATTTCCTAAAAATAAAGTAAATTTTATATATTAAACTAGAATTAATTATAAAAAAATATTTAATACCATATATTTTTTTAATTTTATAATTTTATTTAAATTTTATACATTTATATTTGTTTCAAATAACTAATTTAATTTAACAAATTATAATGAATAATTTATATTTTTTTATTATGGTTATTACTTTTATATGTTTATTAAAATTTATAATTTAATTAATATTCAATTATATAATTGATAATTTTAAAAAATTAATATTTAAAACTGAAAATTAAATCAAAATTCAATTATATAATTGATTATTTAAAAAGTTAATATTTAAAAATAAAAATTAATTGTACAAGAAAATAACCACTGTATACCCAACTAATTAGAAAAGTTTATTTTATTTAAATTTATAATTTTAATATACAAACATATCAAAATATATTTTATATACAATTTAATTTAAACATATTATGAATTAAAATATAATTCTAATAATTTTAATCAAAATTTATTTTATATAATAAATATGAAATATAACATATAAAAATTTAATTAAATATAATAATAATTTAAATTTATAATATGTTAGTCACGCAAGTGAACAAATTATTTAGTTTAATTGATTCTAAATTGACTACGCGGTTCTGGGTCTGTTTTCCAGTTTTAATATTTTAGCATTAGTGCGTCAACACAAAAGGAAACATAACATAGCCGAAAGGCTTCGAAAGTCCACAAAAGCACACAAAAGCACACAAAAGCACACAAAAAGCCCAAATCCAAAAAAACCCATCAAAGAGACCTAAAAACTCGACCCGACCAGACCTAACCCGACCAGACCTAACCCGACATGACATCACCATAGCTAGAGAAGAATCATTTTCATCAACGAACTCCATATCTAGAACTCTGATCAACGATCGAAGCCACGACGTCCTTTGACTCTTTCAGTAGCTTGATGCTGTTCGTCAGCTTCTCCCTCTTGTTAGCCACCGACGGTAACTCCTCCAACATTCTCTCGACTCCGCCGCCGATGGGATCTACAATTTCCGCAGAGATCTCCTTCTGAAACTGACTATTGACGAGATTTTTTACCGAGAATTGAAGATACAACGCTAGGTTGTCCACAATCCTTCGCAGGGCGATCGGCCAGTACGATGCGATCCTCACCTTCATGTCGAACGCCTGCTGCAGTACATGTGCATGATATCCCCGTAGATGCGAAATCTTCACATCTCCAAATCCAGTTAGAGATATTTTCTCAGGAACGTTCACATCGTGCAACACAGCATTGATGAAATATTGCTGTGAACCTGTCTTCTGGGTCCAAGATGTCATGTAATCAGGGCTACATGTGTAATCCGTTAGTTTCTCCATCTCAACGATCTCAATAGCTCTGTTAATGGCTTGTTCCTTAGTTTTGCGTATTATATTCCGACCGGCACGTTTGATTGAAGATTGAATCTGTGGGAAGTTTTCAGAATGTTTTGAAATGACCGATGAGATAACAGATTCAATGTAGTCCCATATCTCCTTGATGAACTCAACTGGCATGGTGTCAATTCCATCCACATGTTGTGAGAGGATAGCTAAAAATGCTGATCTTGGGATAAAATTGGGCAGACTTACACATTTGCATTCATCAAGAATTTTGATTTCATCCATCAAGAACTCAGTCTCGGAATAGGATTGTGCTTGCAGGTTATCTGAGAATATGCTTAACATTTCAGCCAAGCGAGCCGTACAATGCATGTTTTTCTCAT
The DNA here is from genome assembly GCA_018901945.1 of Pugionium dolabratum. Classification (NCBI taxonomy): domain Eukaryota; kingdom Viridiplantae; phylum Streptophyta; class Magnoliopsida; order Brassicales; family Brassicaceae; genus Pugionium; species Pugionium dolabratum. The sequence continues at coordinate 322,590 of JAEVFF010000364.1, forward strand.
CTGGGTAATCAGAGAAATCTCCTTGAACTAGAATTCTTTGGAGAGACTCCTTTGCAGAAACAATGATATCCATTAAAGCCATCAAAGCTTCTCCAGTAGAAGTCATTACTATTGGAAGCTTGCTCAACTCCAGCACAGCAGTTTCCATCTTCTGATTGATCTTCCGAACGATTTCAGGCAAACATCGGGCAATCATTGTTCCCTGAATGCGCATTAGATTACGAGCTAACACAGGGATGCCCACAATGTCATCATCGATCAAACTAAGCAGTGGATGGGTACTGAAAAGTAATTCTTCCTGCATCCTAGCGTCTTCATATGTTTCCTCCCCGATCCTGTTTCTGACACAGACATAACCGAGCCCGATGCTCACATCGTCTGCAGTTACTTTCTGCAGGAGGCCTTCAGGAGCCATGTCGGCTTTTGTCACCACTGCCAGCGTCCTTTCCCCTGTTTTGTCAACTTGCCTAGACATACGAATGGATTCACAAGTTGTGAAGTCAACTGTAGCTGACAGAACATTTAGGATGATGGACTCTTGAGGCTCAATGTACTTCATAATCATGGCAGAAATCTGCTCATAAATATCTTCTGGCTGTCCATTCACTGGAACCCGTGTTATCCCAGGGAGATCAACCATGGTAATGTCTGGAACACCAGACTTCTTCACATGAAGCGTCAGGGGAGTGTCTGAAACATCTTTCCCAGATCCTGCAACATTAAAATATTCCACAAGGTATTCATCACAATCTGGACTTTAGTTGGTCATTCTCAAGCATACAACACTTTAGATGGTAGTCTCAACTCTCAAGTTTTAACAGATAGCAAAACTAGTTTAACAGCACGACAAAGATCAGATTACTAAAGTCCCACTCCCACTAGGAGTTACAGAATCATACAACTATCGAGGCACGAATATTCAGCTATATTACGTAATAGGTTTAGGAACTTGTACATAACTAGCTAGCTCGTTTTGAATGTTCGTGTTTCAAAAAACAGGTGTCATTTTCATTTATACAGAATATATATAACAGGTTCTAAAAATAACATAATCTGGGTTAGTGGCATAACATACCAGCGATCACATCAGTTGCAACACAAATAGATTCAGAAATGTGTTCCTCGTCCGTAGGAACAACTTTTTCACCGTACTCTAGCCAGATCTCAGGTTCAGGGCTAAAACTTTGTTGAAGCCTCATAACAAGAGGAACCCTAGTGCAGATTCCTTGTCCACGAGGCAAACTAATTCCTGCCAAGGACTCAAGAACACTCGACTTACCCGAGGACTGGTCTCCAACAACAACAATGGTGGGAAGCTGGATCCCTTCTCTCATTACATTTAGGTTCCTTAGCATGTCCACAGTGTCAAGCAACGGCCTCATCCGATCATTGTAAGAAGACACAATAGGTGCTTCAATGGGAACAACTTTGTTGTCCTCAGGATTTGTTTCCACAATAGCAAGAGAAGAAGAAGTTTTAGAGACAACATGCTTGTTTCTACCACCCATTTTTTCTTTCTTGACGCAAGACAAAGATACAGACAGAAAAGAGAGGTAGAGATACGTGAGGATTATGGATAACAGGATAAGTAGAGGGGATTATGGATAACAGGATAAGTAGAGGGGATTATGTAAATATATAACCTAGAGAGATGACACAGTCTAAGGGGTCTGTGTATGAGTAATAATACGTTTAGTTAGATCTATAAATATTTGAAAATTAGGTCCCTAATAAAACGAAATGATTTCTTCTAGGGTTTCATGTGTTATCGATCAATCAATCGAAAATGCAGCAGCTTTTGTGGTGACGTAGCAGAGAGGGTTTGAGATGACTGAACATAACGAGCAGAAGGAACTCGTTGGGAAGAGAAGAGTGTGGTCAGTCATAATTACATCTAACACTATTAAAAGGTAGAGCTATTAAATCTCCTCTCTCGATTCTTTTTGAAAGACGGCTTTTATATACTAGGTGCGTACTTACTATATATACAAACATATACTAGATACCTTACGAGTTATGTTATTTTTATTATTCTTGTTTCGTTGATAAAATATATTTTTTTTATTGGTAATTTTGTATAATTTTTTACCCATCATGAATTTTTTAGTTTATAAATTAAGTTAATTTTTTAAAATATATTTAAACCAAAAAATTTTATTTACAGAAATAAATTTTTATATTATATTGAATTGTAAAATTTTCTATCATATAAATAGTATTTTAAAAAATAAAATAATATATTAGAAAAAAATTGACATATAAAAATTCTAATATTTTTGACTATTTGAAAAAAAAAATTTTAATTTACATATTTTCAAAATAAAATATTCTATACTTACATATATTATTCGCTCGTAAAAAAGTTTTTTTCTAATTATTTCAACTGTGGTAAGCAAAAAATATATTAATTTTACCACATATATATAATTTTGTAAACATATCTCTTTTTCGAACAAAAGTATTTTCAAACTCATAATTGTGTTGTATTTGTTAAAATTTTAGTATTTACAAAAATAAATAAGTCGGATCAATATTTTTTCATTATAATTACAAAAATCTTCATAAAAATCGTTGAAAAAAGCAAAAGTATAAGGTTGACAAAAAGTTTTTGATGTCATGATTAATTTGTAGGAAATGTATGTAAAGTTTGTGATTTAATCTATTATAGTTGGTGTTTTATAATGTTAATAATTGTAAATCATAATTAAAATGGTAGTGAACAATAAAAAATGAGATGGTAGTGATAAAAACAATAAAAGGTAAGATGGTAATGGTCAATAATAGGTGAGTTAATGGTTATAAGTTTTAATTGTTTGTGCAAGTTTAATCGTCAAAATTTTTTTGAAATTTTAATAATTTAGAGATTTAATTTTATAAAAATTATTAATAAGTATTTTTGTTTTAAAATAATGTGGATAAATTTAATGATATATTATTGTTTTATAACTTGTTTTTATGTTTAGGTGGATAGATTTAGAAGATTTAGAAGATTCAGATAGGTATTTTTATTTAGTAAGATTCATTATATTGACTTTTGAGTAAGTTACGGTTATTATGAATAATTAATATACTTATCCTAATGAAATTAATGGAATGGTAAAACCTTAAAGTAGTAATTGGGAGATGTTGGAGATGGATCGCGTATCTCGAATATAAAGTCTGTTCCATCGAAGAAATTTGGATTTATTTTTGTCAACTATACAAATTTATACGACTAAACATATTTCTATCCGCATTTTTTGGATTTTATTTTAACTATATAAACTGTATTTTTCTTTCATAAATTATACAAATTTCAAAATTATTCTAATTGTAAAAATTATATTAATGTTTACATGTTAAATAGCTATTAAATCTGGTTGTAATTCAAAAATCTAGTTTTAACTTAGGTTTATTTTGAAATTAAAACTAGATTTTCAAAATAAAATAAGGTTTAATAACAATTTAAATTGTAAGTATTAACGAAATTTTTATAATTGTAATAATTTATGAACTTTATGTAATTTACGAAGAAAAACATAATTTATGTAATTTATGAAAAATCCAAAAAGTATGAGTGAAAATAAATTTATTCGGATAAATTTGTTTATTTAACTGAAGTAAACTCAAAAAATTTAGAAAATTCAAATAACGATCGCCTGTTTTCGAGTTTCGCAACCTTCTAAAATTTACAGTTCTTGCTGATTTCCAATACTTACAAAGAGAGACGAGATTCCAGAAAATAAACCGATTTAAACTATATATAAAACGAAAGCAAGATAACATTTTAAAAGACAAAAAATTCCAAAATTTTTTGGAGATCGAACTCTTTGAAGTCTCATATTTTGGAATCGCTGTTTGAACACTATTATCAATTAAATGATTTAAGTACCCTAAAAATTACTAAAGTGCCCTACAAAATTAGCATATTTAATAGATTGGCATACATTCTATTTTTATTACTAAAATAACTTATTCTGTTTTGATAGAAAGAATCTAATTACAGTTATGTAATTAATTTCAAACTTCACATCTAATTACAGTCTGTTCCATATTTGCAGAATTTGAGCTTTCTCCATTCTGGTAATTCCTATTCTTTCGCTCAGGGCACTCTCTTTTCCAATGACCCTCCTTTCCACATATGAAACAAGCTTTACTGTTCTTGTTGTATTTAGATTTTGACTGACCTCGGTTTTTTCTTTTTGATCTGCCTCTCCATTGCTGATTTCCTTTCTTTTCGGGTCTACCTCTTTGCTGCACATATAAACCCTCAGCTTGTCCTTTAACTGACTTAAGACTTTCAGTCAGTTCACGTTCCTTTGATTTTGTGGATGCAGTGACTTCTTTCAGACTAAGAGTTTCCCTCCCGTACTTCAGTGTCTCTTTTAACTGATCGTAGCTCGAGGGTAATGAGCTCAATAGTAGTATTGCCTGAACTTCCTCTGATACAGTGACTCCTATATTACTTAAGTCAGCAACTAACTTGAGGAATTCATCCACATTCTCGTTAATTTTCTTTGATTCTGACATCTTGAATGTATAGAACTTTAACTGCAGGTAAATTCTATTTGGCAAAGTACTCTCATTATACAAACTCTCTAGAGTTGACCACATGGCAGCTGTAGTCTCGCAATGGATGATTTTTCGTAGGACTTGATCACCTACGTTTGTTATTATTATGCTCATTGCTTTTTCTGACTTTTCCAGTTTCTCTGGATCTTTGAGTTTTGGGGTTGGTACCTCGTCTTTTCCAGAAGAACTTCCTTTTTCCTTTGATACAGGTGACTCAAGAAGCAACTCTTCATCCTTAAGAATGCTTTTCAGGCCAGCTATACCAAAGTGCGCCATCATGCGCACCTTCCACAAGGTAAAATCGCCACTCCCGTCGAATCTTTGGACTTCATTCCTCACGGTAGTCATCCTGGTAATCTGCTAACACCTTTTGCTGTTTTTTTTCTTTAGGATGACGATCAAGAATTGGTTTCTTGAACCGTGGCTCTGATACCACTTGTAACAGTATGCACCAAAACTAAAGCAACAACACAACCAATTTTAACCAGTTCACGGAATGGTTACCGCTACATCTGGTGAGGGATCGGTGCCCTCAAACATCCACTAAATCGCAAAGAAACGTTTACAACAGAGCCTTGACAAGAACTCCCTCGGAAAACCCTCTTCCTAGCCTATAAGCCCAAAGAAAGGTTATGAACTCTCACACTCTCTTTCGTTAGAACTTACACCTCTCTAGAATCGAAGAAAAATTATTAATCTCTCTTTTGTTTTCCTTTTCTTGGTCGCTCTCTGTTTCTCTCGCAGTACCCGTGGAAGAAGATGACTTCGTCTTCTTATACGACGACGTCTTCGGGGTTGACACACGGTTTTGGACCTATGTCGACTTAGGCCCAATCAAGAATTACACAGATCCATACCCACTTGGATCCGAATCCGGGTTAACGCGACAATATAAAATCACAACTAAACTACCCGAACAATGGCAACATAGTTATATTGACAAACTTATGAAATAGTTGTTGCAGTAGATTTTCATAAACAATTACTACGTATTTACATATTTGGTTCTCGTATAAAAAGATGATTTACGTTAACACTCCAACATCCACAACATAATTTAGGATTGCTAACAACCATTTTCGCGAAGAAATGTTTTTAGAGATAACTTATTTTTATCCAAAAGGCTATAGTCCAATTATCACTGATAAAAATGCTTGACAAGAACGTGAACAAATAATTCTCTCAATGCATTTCAAACCGAAGCAAGATTTCCTAAAAGACAGCTCCTATTTTACATGCATGCTCTTTCTTCTTTGTAAAGTCTTAAGAGATATTTTTCTTAACACAAAAAGGCATTTGGTAGATATTTTTTTAAAAAAAAAATCTCTAAAAAACATAAATCTACCACAATTAAGGTATAGATCAGTCGCCTATAAAACTAAAGTAGTCAAACATTATTTTAAATATATTTAAATCTGGTACAATAAAGAACATAAATCAATCGTCAAAGAAAACGAAAAAATCATGACTAAATGAATATAGCCAGAAAGCACAGATGATGGTAATGAATTCTCTTCTTCATTGTTGGAATATGAATATGTGAATAATCATGGCAAAGAAAGACGAATAGTCACGGCGAAAAACAAACAGATAGAAAAACTAAACAAATAGTCACATCGAAGAAAAACAGAGGGGAGGAACAAAAAAAAAAAAGTCATGGGGAGGAAATGTCACGGCAAAGAAAACGAACATTCACTACTATAAGTCTAGTAGAATAAGAGGATAAATCACCTGTCGAGGAAAACAAAAAATCACGGCGAGAAATCTAACCAAAAGCATGTTCGAAGATAACGAACTATCATCGCCGTCGTTGGATGAAAATTCTTGGAAAGAAAAAACGAAAAGTCACAGTAAAGAACACGAATAATAATGTCGAGAAAAACGAATAGTCACTAGTGGAAGTCTGCAAAAATAAAATGATAAATCAGTCGGCGAGAAAAACTAATAGCCATCAAAAAAATGAAAAGTCATCACGACGAGAAAAATATAACCAAAAAGCATTGTTGATGGTGATGAACTCTTATGATCGTCGCTATAATATGAATACGTGAATAATCATGGCAAGTAAAGATGAACAGTCATGGCGAGGAAAACCAACAACCACGGCGAGGAAACAAATAGTCCCATCAAGGAAAACAAGCAGTAACTACGAGGAAAACGAACAGTCACCATCGAAAATATGTTACAATAACGGGATAAATCAGCCGTCGAGGAAAATAAAAAGTCATGATGGAAATTTAACCAAAAAACGTTGTCGATGGTAATGAACTATCATCGCCGTCGCTGGAATATATGAAGAGTCATGCAAAGAAAAGACGGAGAGTCACAATGGGAAAAATGAATAATCACGGTGAGAAAACAAGCAATAATGGCAAGAAAAACAAACAGTCACCACCGAAAATCTATCACAAAAAGATGATAAATCAGCCAGCAAAGAACCAAAATTCTGCGACAATAAGATGGAAAATCAGCCATCCAAGAAAACAAAATTTAACCAATAAATGTCATCGACGGTAATGAACTATCATCACTGGAATCACTGAGTTACGGAGATGGAAGACGAAAAGGTAACTGTAAAATGACAAAATTGACAAAAAAAAAACCAAAGAAAAAACGATGAAAAACTAATAACAACAAAACCAAAAAAAAAATAAGCAGAAAGAAACGTCGAAGGTTTTACCTTCGTTTTGGCATGGCGAGTCATGACGAAGACACCGAAAAAACACAACAAAGTATAGCGAGACATGAAAAAGAATATCACGCGATAGATAGGATTTTTGCAAAAGAGAAAAGGAAAGAAAAGATAGAGATTTCACAAAAGAGGAGAAGGAAAAATAAATAAATTGTTTTTGTTATATTTTTCTCTAAATTGTTTTAATTATATATTTAAATATAGTTTTTAGTAATTAATTGATTAAACATGATTAAAAGCAAAATGACTTTTTATATAATATAAAGTATTCTAGTAAAAATTTATTTTCGACTAATAAACTAGTCATTATAGATAAAATATATGTTATTTTAAGTAATTTCTCAATTTTTAAAAATTTTTATTAGTCATGTTTATTTATACCTCATGAAGTTATGTTTGTAATTACAGTAGATTTTTGTTCGTTTACCTAACACGAGTATGTGCAACCAATTGCAACATTTAAATATTATGTTATACGTCATAATTTTTTTTATTGTTGATTAAAATAATAATACAATTAAAAATATATGATCAGTTGTAATTGAAAACACCGATAGTACACAAACGGATAATAACTATCGTAGCTAACTATAATCGCAATATTAAACATAGCCACAACTCTAATAGACTAGTTTAGACAAACGAACACGACAGTAGTTAATGTTTGCCCAATGAAACTTCTATGACCTTTATTTTTTAAGTCGTGTGCAGTCAAATTTTTTGTTTACTTCTTTCTTTTTAGGTTTTCTAATATCTCTTCTTTTCCATTATATTTATAAATGGAAATATATACAAATAAAAAACATCAATGCAATCAAATTATTTTATTACAAAAAATTAATTAGTTGAGAAAATTATATGGAGTAATATAATTAGTGCAATAATGGAGTACGATTTAAAGTAAAATTAAAATTTTCAAACTCATTTAATAGTTTAAATTTAAAGGATATTTTTTTGTCATTGGATCACAACGGTACGACCTAATATTCCAATATCTTCATACGAAAATTTAGCACACTCTTCCGAGAGACGATAAAATCGAACTCTATATTTTTATGATGAACGTAAACATGGTACAACCAGGATAATTTGATTGATGTTATGAGCTGTTTTAGAAATCAGTGATAATTTGCTTAATGTTAAAAACAAAATAAATTCTAATAAGTGAGTCCATTAGCTGTACAACCTAAAACCAACATCCTGTATTTATATCCGATTTAAATTTCTAATTGCAACATTTCATTAATTTCATAAAGATTTTAAACAAGTTCTCACTAGATTTTAGATAAATTTTAAAAAACTAATATTATAAAATAACATATTTATAAGTTTAACATATTAAAATTAAAAATTTAAAAATATCAAAAATTATTATATAAAATATTTATTTATTTTAAGTAAATTATAAATAAAATTAAAATATTATATTTGAGGTTTTTAATTTATTTTTAAATTTTTATTAAAATTTATTTTATTATTAAAATTTGTATTCATTTTAAAAAATTTCAATTAATATTAATATATTTCGAATAAAAATTTGGTACAAATGTCCTCAAATTTTATTATTTTATTTTTTTAAGGGTATTTAGTATTTATTGCACGAAGGTCGTCTACTCCTCTGGAGATGACTCAAAGACATTAACGTCGCTTTTGTGCCTTTCTTCAAATCCATTGATTACACTCTTCAAATCCATAGTTTTGATCGTTTAAAAACGTCCATGGGTGCGAGCGAATTTCGCTTCTTTCTGTCCTGTGATATCAATTTGCCCGTCACTTTTCGTATCGAGAAGCTTGATGGAATCCTCCCCGTGAAGAAGAATTCTACCGATTCGGGTACTAAAGATTTGATATATAAGTAATTTGAACCGAATCTGTTCTAATTTTGGCTGGATCCTCTAATTCCTGGGACTTGATGGATGTAATGGGAACTGTTTATTGCTTGGTTTGTAGAACTTGAAAATTCATGTGGGAACTTGCTTATTGTTTGCTTAGGAGATCCAATTTCTTAAGTCAAATGTGTTCAGTTCACATTTGTTGATCCTTAGTTTCGGATTTTTTTTGGTTTGGTTATGCTTTTCCGAAGGAGTTGTCTCCAGTGGAGAGGAGAAAAGCCCAGAGCTTTACATTGAGTGTGCATTGTATATTGATGGAGCTCCTTTTGGCCTTCCCATGAGAACAAGGTTTCTTCTATTTTCTCTTTGTTTTTTTGTATTCTTTCTCATATGTTTCTGTGCTGTGTTGTGATGTTGATGAGCTTTGTAGAAGAGTTTCATGTTTCATCTAGTTCTTTTCTTAAATCCAGATTGAAAACAACAGGACCACCATACTGCTGGAATGAACTCATCACTCTCAGTTCTAAATATCGGGACTTGACTGCTCACTCGCAACTTGCAATCACAGTAAACAATTTTGCTGCCCCCATTTCTTGTTTCTATGGTACCTTCTCGGTTTCTTCCTTTTTCTGTTTATCGAAGAGTTTGTGGTTATGTTAGGTATGGGATGTTTCCTGTGGTAAAGCTGAGGGACTGATTGGTGGAGCCACAATCCTTCTCTTTAACAGCAAGATGCAAATGAAATCAGGAAAGCAGAAGCTCAGGCTCTGGCAGGGGAAGGAAGCAGATGGTTCATTTCCTACCTCTACCCCTGGAAAGGTTTCTGATAAATCTCAATAGTCTATACGAAATATTGTTCTTTATGCCATCTTATTTTTTTCTTGAGTTTTCTGTAATTTGTCATACACTAGGTTCCACGGCACGAGCGCGGGGAATTAGAGCGTTTGGAGAAGCTCATGAATAAGTTTGATAGGGGGCAGATCCAAAGCATTGATTGGCTGGACCGACTTATGTTAAAGTCCGTCAATACGATCAAGGAACAAGAAAGCTCCAAACATGGAAACTCATATCCGTACTTGGTAATCGACTTCTGTAGTTTTGAACATCGAGTTGTATTTCAGGTACAATCTTTACTGCAATTGGATCTGTCTGTGACCATCTTACTTATTCGAGAATAAAAATGTCGCCACGCGTGTCTTGCTATATTGAAATGATCGGTGGAGCTATGTCTATCTGCTTTTGATTTCTAGGAGTCTGGAGCCAATTTGTTGATAACTTCCCCAATAGGTTCAACAAATGAATTTGTTACCGTCTGGGATACAGAACTGGGAAAGTTTAATCCTTCAGAGCACAAGCAACTAAAGCTCGCAAGGAGCTTAGATCGTGGCATTATTGACAGGGATCTCAAGCCAAGCTCTATCGAGCGGAAGTAAGTATGAATTCTGTTGGAAGAAAATCTTTTTTTTTTGATGAATAGAAGTTGTGTGGCATTCTTTAGAGAAACAGTTTCATGTCATTTCGTGATCACTGATCATCTTAATAATTTTATTATGAATTATAGTTGCATATAATCTCACAAGTGGGTGCTTTCTTTTCTATCTCTATTTTATTCTTTTAAAGATCAATACAAAGCGTTCTGAAATATCCGCCAACAAGGACTTTGAGTGGAGATGAAAGACAACTTCTCTGGAAGTTCCGTTTCTCTTTGATGTCTGAAAAGAGAGCCCTAACAAAGTTTCTTCGCTGTGTGGAGTGGAGTGATGTTCAGGTAAGCAACCAAGCCTACATCTTTTGCATGTAGATCTATTTTCATGGTTCTTACTTTGCATTTTGCATGATCCTCCCATATTGGCAGGAAGCAAAGCAAGCAATTCAACTTATGCACAAATGGGAAATGATAGATGTATCTGATGCTTTGGAGCTATTGTCTCCTATATTTCAAAGTGAAGAGGTACTACGAGTGCCCAATTTACTTTTCTTCTGGTATTTCAACCTTACACTGGTTCTGCTTGTCCGCCATCCTGGTTTCTTTGAATGTTTTCTAATTCCTCACTACACCTACTTATAGGTTCGAGCTTATGCTGTGAGTGTCCTTGAGAGAGCTGGTGATGAAGAGCTCCAATGTTACTTGCTTCAACTGGTTCAGGCTCTCCGTTTTGAGCACTCTGATAGATCTCGGCTTTCTCAATTCCTTGTCCAACGAGGTATGTTTTGAATCCAGCCATGATATTATGTTGATTTTTCTCTGTATAACTGCTATATATAATTTTCCCCATGAGTCATACCTTGACTGATTTCTGTTATTTTTCCTTTCAAACTTCTAGCATTGAAGAATATTGAGTTGGCCAGTTTTCTTCGCTGGTATGTTGCTGTGGAACTTCCTGACCATGTCTATAACAAGATATTTCACATCACATACGACCTACTCAACAACAATATGAAAACGGTGTGGACCTAATGTTATCTACTCTCTTTCCTTTCCTTTCTTTTTCCATTTATGATGCATTGAATATGTAGATCAATCATTCTCCGGCCTCTGTTCTCTTTATAGTAGGTCAGATTGTATATCCCTGAACTTGGGATGTGGGTTATGGTACGAATGCCAGGTCGTTCAGAATTTTATCTCATTAAAAGCTACTGTATCATACCGTAAGATAATACTTTACTCCTTACCTTTAGTGAGAGGAGTAGTGGACCTAGTGGTTTATCCAAGAATGATAAGGATCCTTCTAAAACTACATATACAGGGTTTTACAGTTTTGAAAAATGTCACCTTACATTGTAATTTGTCTCCTTGGGGCAAGTAATGAGCTGATTTGTTCATCAAGTCAGATCATTTTAGCTGCTCTAGAATTGATATTTGCTTTTATATCAGCTGCCACCCGATGTTAACGGAGAAGGGGGCTATAAATTGTGGCAAAGTTTGGTGCGCCAAACAGAATTGACTGCTCAGTTATGTTCCATTACACGAGAAGTGAGAAATGTACGTGGAAACACCCAGAAAAAAATTGAGAAGCTCAGGCAGCTTTTAGGTGGACTTCTTAGCGAACTCACCTGCTTTGAAGAGGTACTTTCACTGTAGTGTTCGTAACTGGTAAATTGCTTTTAAATGATGTTTATCCAAGAATGTGTGAGTCAAAGTTTCATTATAGTACTTCCATTGTAATGTTGGTAACTGGTAACAAATGCTTTTGGATTCCATTTTTTTGTTTTCAGCCTATTCGATCACCTCTTACCCCTAGTGTTCTCATAAAGGGGATTGTAGCTGGAGAATCAACACTCTTCAAAAGTGCATTGCATCCTTTGCTCCTAACTTTCCGAACAGAAGACGAAGGAAGTTGCAAAATTATATTTAAAAAGGGGGATGATCTCCGGCAAGACCAACTGGTATATTAAGGTTTATTGCATCATATTTTCTTTAATTCTTTTGGTCATGTTGTGTTTTTGTTTCTGTCTTTTATTTCCTCTATAGGTTGTTCAAATGGTTTGGCTCATGGATAGACTGCTTAAGCTGGAAAATCTTGATCTGTGCCTAACACCTTATAAGGTGTTAGCAACTGGACATGATGAGGGAATGTTGGAATTCATACCATCCCGTTCTTTGGCTCAGGTACAGTATCAATGCCTAAACGGATTGCCTCCAGCCCTTTTTAATTTCGACCCTCTCTTTTTGATAGTAATTTATCTCGTTATCATAAGATATATTCGTTATCCTAAGATATATGCTTTTGCATGTTCAGATTCTTGCAGAGCACCGAAGCATAACAAGTTATCTGCAGAAGTTTCATCCTGATGAGCATGCCCCTTTCGGGATAACAGCCACTTGTCTCGAGACATTTATAAAAAGCTGTGCGGGCTATTCTGTGATCACATATATTCTTGGGATTGGAGACAGGTAGGGTGCAAACCATTCACTTGGGGTTGTGTTCATGAAGTCGTACAAATTTCTTGCTTTATAAATATGCCTTGGAATCAAATTGTAATGGCCCGTTTTTGATATGTAGACACCTGGACAATCTCCTCCTTACCGATGATGGCCGTCTTTTCCACGTTGATTTCGCATTTATTCTTGGTAGAGATCCCAAACCTTTCCCTCCACCGATGAAACTATGCAAAGAAATGGTAGAAGCCATGGGTGGAGCAGAAAGGTACTAGATTTACTACAATAAAATAACTATATACTTTCTGAATCTTGGCTCGAGAGTTATAGCCTATAGGCATCAGACTTGAAATGTTGGCTACTCTGTATTATGTGTTGCAGCCAATACTACACAAGGTTCAAATCCTACTGTTGTGAAGCTTACAACATTCTCCGGAAATCGAGCAACCTTATTCTGAATCTATTCTATCTCATGGCGGGTTCCACTATTCCCGATATCGCTTCAGACCCGGAAAAGGGCATCCTCAAAGTAAGTTTTTTTCACTCTCACCTAACCAAACCAAACCTACCATTCTGCTCATAAACGGATTGATTGGCTCTGGATTTTTCTCCTTGCTGAATGCTGTTAATTTATACAGCTCCAAGAAAAGTTCAGGCTTGATATGGACGATGAAGCATGCATCCATTTCTTTCAAGATCTGATTAATGAAAGCGTAAGTGCGCTGTTCCCGCAAATGGTTGAAACCATACACAGATGGGCTCAATACTGGCGTTGAACCACATTGTTTTAACCGCAACCGTTTTAACTTATCCGGGTTCGATGAAAATGTAGCTGCATATATCTGTAGATAATTCTCGTTAACCTTGAAACTAGATTAATGCACACAGTAGACACCCTCCAAAACGCTGGGTTTGGTTCGTTGCTCCTTTTGCTAATAAATCCGGTTTACCTGTAAATTAATTCTCCATCATTTTACTCAGATTCGTTTGTGTTGTCAATTCTCCAAAGTCGTATTATTAAAAATTTAAAACTGGATATTTCTTTTTTTCACTACAAGCTTTTTAAAAAAATAGTGTTGCATCCGAGATTTTAAATTTTCTAAGAATTTAGAAACTTTTTTTTATTTTAAACGCTAGAAACCATAAAATACAATTATCAGGTCTATAAAAGAATATAATAATACTAAATACTGAAAACGTTTTCGATAAAAATACATTGCAAATATTTTCAATAAAACCCAAAATCGACAGAAAATTGGATACAAATATTTTTTGGGTTAAAGTTTGTAAACAACACAACAATCAGAGGGTTGCTAGCTAAATATCATCACCTTTAACGAATAAACTTCGTCTGGTCTCTCTCTCGTTCAGATCCCTTGGCATCAAATTAAAAAGGTTAGCTCCAAAATTTTCTCTTCTCATGATTTCTGGAATCTATATTCTCATGCCGTTGATATTTCATTGATGATTTGATTTGTTGTTCCGAATACGTCGATTCTCCTTTGCTTGGATTGCTTTCTTCAGAGATTGTTCTCCATTTGGTTGAATTCCATTTATTACTGCTATCATGTGTCCTTTTGTTACCATTTCTGTTTTCAAATCCGTGTATTGATCTGAATTTCATCGACATATTTCTGAATCTGTAGTTATCTGGTTCGTCATAAGTTTTTTTTTTGTCTTTAATTCGTATTTTGAAGACGCGGAACCTTGTGTTAAGATTCATCGTGACATATCTGAAATCGTGATCGATCACTTTGTTCGATACTTCTTTTCTTCCTTTTTTGGTTTCATTTCCTTCCGAATTGTTTGCTGACTACGTGACGTGACTTACGTCTTTATTCCTTATATTTACGTCATTGGAATCTCAATTTTCTCGTCCCTAAATCTTCGAATCCAAGTATCAATAGATCATATAATGCAGTACATAGCTTCGGAGTTGAATTTTCGGTGCTGTTGATTGAGTGGTATTTATATTGACTAGCTCGTATTCTGTTTCACTTTGATCTATTTATATTTTTCTTTCATTTAATTTTCATGCGATAAAATAGAGCAAAATTTGGAGATTCAATGTTTATGGTGCATGATCTATCGTCTTTGCATATTTCAGGATCACTAGCTGAAGAAAAATGGGGCTTTCATTTGCAAAGCTTTTCAGCCGGCTTTTTGCCAAGAAAGAGATGCGTATCCTTATGGTTGGTCTTGATGCTGCTGGTAAGACGACCATTTTGTACAAGCTCAAGCTTGGTGAGATTGTAACCACCATCCCGACCATCGGTGAGTGTTCTAAACATAAATACTTGGTGGAACAATCATTTCATTTCTTCTTCGGCCTGATCATCACTTGCTACACTGCAAGTCTAGATCTTTTCTTTGAGCTACTTTTTTGCTTGGATATGTTTCTTTCTGCTCAAATACTTTCTTTTCCTAGTTACAGACCTTGTTGATTATGGGCTTTCTGAATTTGGATATATGAGTTCACATCTAAAAAATGATCTCTTAACGAAAGTTTAACATGAATGGAAAGTTCATTTTCTTAGGTGACATATGATACACATTTCCAAATGATTTGGATACAAACAATATTTTTAAAATAACATGCTTAGACAGTGGAGACTTAATGAGTGATCTGTTTTTACAGGGTTTAATGTGGAAACAGTTGAATACAAAAACATCAGTTTCACAGTGTGGGATGTTGGGGGTCAAGACAAGGTTTCTATCATCTGTTACTTTCTCTGAACCTCCCTGAAAGAGGAAACGTTTGCTCACTTGTCTTCTCTTACAGATCCGTCCCTTGTGGAGGCACTACTTCCAGAACACTCAAGGTCTGATATTTGTTGTTGATAGCAATGACAGAGATCGAGTTGTTGAAGCAAGAGATGAACTTCACAGGATGTTAAACGAAGTAGCTTTCTACGACTCTTCACTTACTTCCTCTCTTAAGATTGAACCCATTTGGTTCGATTAATATGGTGGTTCATTTTCTATAGTCGTCGATTTAGGGAACTCTGACCTGTTACCATTGTGATTTGTCTGTTTAATGCGGCACTAGCAGGACCTATACTTGACAGACCTGACCTATTAATGCATGTATTTGCAGGATGAGCTTCGTGATGCAGTGCTGCTTGTGTTTGCCAACAAACAAGATCTCCCAAACGCAATGAACGCCGCTGAAATAACCGACAAGCTTGGTCTCCACTCTCTCCGGCAGCGTCACTGGTAATTATCAAGAAGATCCTTGTTGCTTTTGTATTGTTATTACTCTTATCTCTCGAAACAGAGAATCAACGACTGTTGAATTGTTCACTTCAGGTACATCCAGAGCACATGCGCCACCAGCGGTGAGGGACTATATGAAGGTCTAGACTGGCTCTCCAACAACATTGCTAACAAAGTAAGGTTTTATTTTCCGGGAAAAGTTTATGAAACTACGTTGTTATTTTCTTCCTCTAGACTATAATGTAACCAAAGCTTGATTTCATATTGTGGTCATTTGATATTGTTCTACTTTTTACTTTTGCAGGCTTGAGTTTTATGAGAGGAAAGCTTCGGATTCCGAGAGAAGCATTATCGTTGTTCCTTGTTAAAACCACACTCTCTCTCTCTCTCTCTCTTTTCGCATTGTCGTTGTTTCTTGTTAAAACCACCTTCTCTCTCTCTTCTTTTGTTTGTTTGAGTTTTGGTGTTTTAAGAATTTCTTTTGGGATTGTGATATTAAAATACACTTGTTTTGTTAACGATAGATATAATATACAACAAATTGCACGAAATCAAAGTTTTATTACCTTAACTTAACTAATGTTTATAGATATATTTTAAAAAATAAAAGAAGTAATTAAATGATATAATTTCTAGAATAATGTTTTTTAAATTTATCTTTCAAACCTAATATATTGAAAATAAAATTTATAAAACAACACAAATAATTTTTTTAAATAACATAAATTATTACATGAAAATAATTATTTATGTTTAATAAATTATATATAAAATTAAAATATTATACTTAAATTTTTTTATTTAGTATTTAAATAGTTTTATTAAAAATATTTTAATATTAAATTTATAATAATATTGAAATTTGAACTACTGATGTTCTTAAATAAAAGTTGAAAAATTGTCATTCTAGAAAATTTCTTAAATTGATTGATAAATAGCAGAATATAAATATATTTATTTTTTTGTAGTTTATATTATAATTGAGCAAGCTATTTTTCGTGATTATTTTTTTTTATAAAGTAGAAATAATCTAACCAATCAAATTAACAAAGAAAAAAGTTATCAATAACATATAGTTTTCACATATCTACTACATACTGTATCAGAAGCAGATGTTATCATTTTCCATACTAGTGACCTTCAATATCCTCATCTTCAAAGTCCCATGTCTCAGACTCGCCTTCAAAAAACAGAACAGGAGCAGCTTCTTGCTCTTTCTTCGGTTTCCTCTCATTCATTCCAATAACCCTAACGATCTTTCTTTGGATATAGTCTTCAACAGCCTCACGTTCAACTTCTTGATTCTGAAAGCCAAGAACAGTTAAGCAATCTCCTTGGAAGTCCATGTCAGTAGAGGAGAATATTAAGCCTGCTAATGATCTTGCAAGGTCAGGGACATAGCTGCAAATCTAAGAATGAAAGAATCTATCAAAAACTAAAATAATCTTGCTCAAACCTTTCGATATTTTAGAGATTGTGACACTTAAAAGTTCAAAGGAAGTTGTCCAAGAGAGCACCTTACGAGCATGTGAGCTTAGAAGAAAACCCTCATGTTTAGCCTTCAAATCATCCAACGCGTTTTTAATTCCCTTCTTCACAATATTTTTACCAGGCTCTGTTTTCGATCTTGTTGGATACTGATTGTGATACCAATGAAGGGTGATTTGTATTTGAGCATATGATGGGAAATTTTCCCATTCGAGAAACACACGTCCATCTTGATCATTCACACTCGCCAGGATCAAACCGTAACTTTTCCAGTCTATCTTTTTCAATGCACTCAAGGCAACTTGTGGAATAGGGGAAGCTGAGAAATTGTCAAAGTAAATAACCTGGGGAAATCCATCATTTCAAACCATATACATTACACATGTCAATATGGGCTAATGGATTTAATTTGATAACTGACTAGACCTCTGTTTCGCCGTCACATGATCTGCTGCAATGGCTACTTGTCTCTAATAGGTCACTTATTACAATCACCACTTCCATTGTCCCTCCAGGTCTCCTACGATTTTCTTCAGGGCATGCTGTTCCATTTCCAACTTTTAGATGGTCTCTGCAAGTGTTTAAATTATAACCAGATTTGTCAGACTTAACGTAGAATGACTGGCCATAAACTTCTTCCAGCAATACTAAGGTAAGTCGTAAGTGTTTTAGAAACAAGAATGGTGTAACATATTATATACCTATCAGAGAAGCAATAGTTACAGATCATATCCAAACAGTTCCCATGCGTTAAAACATAGCCCTCAAGACCAGACTTCAACCGTTCAAGATTGGAGGCACTGAAGTAAGGAGTTTTGTCAGCGTTCACTGCAAAGACGTGTTGAGTTTGATTACCAGTAGAAGCACCCTGGTTAACCACCAGATCCATCGTGACATTCTGGAGAGGAAGAAAAGATCCAGCTTTTTAGTTCCATGCTTTACGGGTTCTGATATTAAATGATCCTCTGTAGAACTGGGGAAAATGATTTTCTAGAGAAATATTTCAAATCACCAAAGGGAGAAACTTGAACTTACGGGTATCTGTAGAACAAGCATCTGCAAGATAAGAGGGTAAGAAATATCATTAATATATAGCTTAAGCAAACATGAGGGAACTAGATTTTGATAAAGCTGACTACACTTAGGTGATAACGGTTCAAGTACAAGAATCTATCATAGATCATCCAGATTAAAATCTGGAATGGCTCAGGAGTAAATGAACCACTAAGCGAACACCGGTAAATCATGACACAGAGTCATTGCTAAAAGTGGCCTTCAAGACTTCAAATTTTAACTGAGTTTATCATTCCAACCTGGCCAACTGCCGTTGAGATTCATACCCGTTCTTCCCACCTTGAAGATGGGATATGTTTGCTCTTTATCTTGTTTCAAGAACAAGTTGTTAACATTGTTTTTTAAAGTTGTGATCTGATATTCTGAACATTCTACCAGTAAGCATACTTGAATTCAGTTGAAAATAAGTAGTTAAAGGAGAAATAAGGATGTGGAAGAGAAGGGAAGACCTTTTGAAAGAAGCCAATTATTGATGCCACAAGAACGTCCGTACTTGCAACAACACTGAGGGATACTTCAGTGCCACTAAAAACAACACAAAACGAATACAAACAAGTCAAGGCACTCACAGTAGCATAAAACCAGTAAAAAAGGATAAAGATTGAAGAATTTGGACACCTAAACTTTGCGCCATTCTTAGTCTGAGAAGGTTGTCTTTTCAGTCTTTTGTTTGACATAGTCTCATCAATATTTAAATGATAATAGTATACCTCATCGTCAGAAAAGCCTGCAACTCCTCAGCACAGTAGAGAAGGCTAAGGAAAGAGCGAGAACAAGTAATTTTTTTCTCTAGTTTCGTCGATTCAAAGTAAGAGTACTTCATCTCCAATCAATCATATAACCCCGAAGGGGAAGTACAAGATATATTTCTCCATTGAATTTATAGGCGGATATCCAGGAGAAATTGAAGATTTGAAACCATACGAAAACTTTTTAGGTCTATAGCAATAAAGAGCCATTCAGAGGGACAAAACTTACAAGTCGTCTTGACGGAGAGTAACCCATCTGCATCACATTATCCACAGTTAGACTGCGCTTTAACGTAGAAATTTGCATTACAGAGGAAAAGGGGAAAACCAGATATTCAGCTCAGAACTTGTCCAAAGCTGATTCATACTAAAATTTGATAGTTAAACATTCAATAATCGAATACCCAGTACTGACCCCAAATCTTCGCTCCATTGAATTCTCTAGGGCACCTCAGATCCTGAAATTCTTCCAAATTGCATCCAATGCCAGTGTCCGCAACTGTACGGAGCATAAAATAGATAGATATGGGACCAATTTTTGCGATGGTAGATTCAATTTCCGTGGAGGTTAACGCAGAATCGGAACAAAATTTAGGGCAGAGAAAGAGAGAGGGTTACCCGAAATACACGTAATCGGAGGATCCTTGTCTGTAGATTGAATAAGAAGAACTGATAATATACAGAAATCGTCTGCTAAACGGCATCTTTGAAAAGCTGACGAGATCAACTGCACAAATCGAGTTCCCAGAACATAAAATTTACATGGAGAAAAGAAAAAAGCATAATCGAAACAGATGAAAAAAAGGAGACACATCGATCACGCAGATGTGTGCAGAAAATGGTGGAGATGATCGGTGACTTACATGTAGAAGAAGCTTTAGAACCGAAGCGGTGGTCTCCATGGATGGTCCGGTGATCTCCATGGATGGTCCGGTGATCTCCATGGATGGTCCGGTGATCTCCATGGATGGTCCGGTGATCTCCATGGATGGTCCGGTGATCTCCATGGATGGTCCGGTGATCTCCATGGATGGTCCGGTGATCTCCATGGATGGTCCGGTGATCTCCATGGATGGTCCGGTGCTCTCCATGGATGGTCCGGTGCTCTCCATGGATGGTCCGGTGCTCTCCATGGATGGTCCAGTGCTCTCCATGGATGGTCCTTGGCTTATGAAATTGTCCCGCGTATCTCCAATTTTGAAATCCAAAGTCCCTCACTGTTACTGTTACTGTGACTATAAATAGGATCAACATACATAAACAAAAAATGGGAAAATATTCATTAAAATATTAAATTTTTATGTTAGATTATTTAAATATTAAAAATTTTAATAAATTATTTAAATAATCATTTTTAGTTGAATATGTCGATTTAAATATACAATTAGTCAACATTAACATAAAAAATAACACCGTTAACGTTGTTACTTATTTTAACTAACTAAAACTAGACACCAAACCAATATATCATCGTTAAAACAAATTTTGATGTTAATTTAATGTTAATATGGACTAATCACATATTTAAATCGTTACAATCAACCATATATCATTATTTAAATGGTTCATTACAAAGTTTGGTATTTAAATTGATCAAACACAAAAGTTCAGTATTTTAATAACCATTTTCCCAAAAAATATATATGTATATATATATATATATATATATATATATTTGCGCATTAAAACTAGATTTTATTTGGGTACTGTGTTATTGATTCAAATATAACAAATTTATATTATTTTTATTTAGATTTTAGAAAATTATATTTAGTTGATTTCTTATTTAATACTTTTTTGATGTTTATATAATAATTTCGAATTGAATTATTTTTTTTGATAAAATATAGTATAAACTTAATTTAAAAATATTGTGTAATTGTTACTGAAAAATAAATTTTATATGTTTATTGAATTATATTTAGTTTAGTTTTATACTAATTAGGTTGTACTAATAATTGAAAAATGTAATTATATACTAATTAGATTTTATATGTTTTATATTGTCTTTTTAAAAATATGATAACCAGAATTTACAAGCCATTTGTTCGATTGTGACTATCTAGAAGGTGATATAATTATTTTATCATGCATCCCATATTTTTAGGAATTTATATGAATGTATTTTACATTTTTAAAAATTATATGAAATTTTGTCAATGACAGGCAAATCAAAACTATACAACTGTGCATTTATTATTTCTTTAAGAATTCAAATTCACTTCATATATCGCATTTAACTATTTTATAGTTTTTGTAAGTTGGTTTATAATTTTCATCTTGTTTGATTTAAAAAAATTCAAAATTATATTCATACATCTTAACAAATATAAAAATCTATAAAAACAAGAGATATCAATGGTGGTAGCAACGTAATGTTAAAATCTCAACCAAGTTGAATTTTAAAACTATGTACACACACATGTGTTTAGTCAAATTGGTCTAATATTTTCCATTGCCTCTACATGGTTAAGCTTGCTACAACGTTCTTTTCCATTGCTATGATTATGAGTAATCTTTTCACAACCCATAATACTGGCACATTTTTATTGAACTTTTTTAAAAATATTTTGCTTTTTGAAACAAGTGGAAAAGTCGATAGTAATCCCATAAACATCAAACTTTGGTATAGTAAACCAATACTAATACTAAATTTGGTGTGTCGATTCACCATACTCGCGAATAAAGTTTTCTCCACTTGTGTGAACTTGTGAAAAAATATAAAAGTTATGGTAGCAATAACTCATAACAAAAAAATAAATGATACCACAAACTTTTATTTGGAAAACTTCCCCGATGTGAGAATAAAAAACTAAATGACCGTAACCCACTCAAAAATCTACTATATCAATTGAATATGAGTTATAAACATGTTATCTATGTTCTCACATATCAGAAAATAAAATTTCAAAAAGCAATCTCAACACAAACAGAAAACATCACAAAAGAACAATACAAAAACCTACAAATATATAGTACCAAACAACCCTAAATTTACTAAGATTTTGATCACCAAATCAAATCTCCACCGTATAAATCCTAAATAAACAAGTCAAGAATACTTCTACAAAATTTCAGCTCAAACCGAGAATATTTTACCATAGGATTTCCCAAACAATCAAGATAAAACCTGTTGAAATCTGAAATCATTACTACATCGAACATCCACGCTAAAATTCAATTTTCTCAGAAACNCACAGTTAGACTGCGCTTTAACGTAGAAATTTGCATTACAGAGGAAAAGGGGAAAACCAGATATTCAGCTCAGAACTTGTCCAAAGCTGATTCATACTAAAATTTGATAGTTAAACATTCAATAATCGAATACCCAGTACTGACCCCAAATCTTCGCTCCATTGAATTCTCTAGGGCACCTCAGATCCTGAAATTCTTCCAAATTGCATCCAATGCCAGTGTCCGCAACTGTACGGAGCATAAAATAGATAGATATGGGACCAATTTTTGCGATGGTAGATTCAATTTCCGTGGAGGTTAACGCAGAATCGGAACAAAATTTAGGGCAGAGAAAGAGAGAGGGTTACCCGAAATACACGTAATCGGAGGATCCTTGTCTGTAGATTGAATAAGAAGAACTGATAATATACAGAAATCGTCTGCTAAACGGCATCTTTGAAAAGCTGACGAGATCAACTGCACAAATCGAGTTCCCAGAACATAAAATTTACATGGAGAAAAGAAAAAAGCATAATCGAAACAGATGAAAAAAAGGAGACACATCGATCACGCAGATGTGTGCAGAAAATGGTGGAGATGATCGGTGACTTACATGTAGAAGAAGCTTTAGAACCGAAGCGGTGGTCTCCATGGATGGTCCGGTGATCTCCATGGATGGTCCGGTGATCTCCATGGATGGTCCGGTGATCTCCATGGAATGGTCCGGTGATCTCCATGGATGGTCCGGTGATCTCCATGGATGGTCCGGTGCTCTCCATGGATGGTCCGGTGCTCTCCATGGATGGTCCGGTGCTCTCCATGGATGGTCCAGTGCTCTCCATGGATGGTCCTTGGCTTATGAAATTGTCCCGCGTATCTCCAATTTTGAAATCCAAAGTCCCTCACTGTTACTGTTACTGTGACTATAAATAGGATCAACATACATAAACAAAAAATGGGAAAATATTCATTAAAATATTAAATTTTTATGTTAGATTATTTAAATATTAAAAATTTTAATAAATTATTTAAATAATCATTTTTAGTTGAATATGTCGATTTAAATATACAATTAGTCAACATTAACATAAAAAATAACACCGTTAACGTTGTTACTTATTTTAACTAACTAAAACTAGACACCAAACCAATATATCATCGTTAAAACAAATTTTGATGTTAATTTAATGTTAATATGGACTAATCACATATTTAAATCGTTACAATCAACCATATATCATTATTTAAATGGTTCATTACAAAGTTTGGTATTTAAATTGATCAAACACAAAAGTTCAGTATTTTAATAACCATTTTCCCAAAAAATATATATGTATATATATATATATATATATATATATATTTGCGCATTAAAACTAGATTTTATTTGGGTACTGTGTTATTGATTCAAATATAACAAATTTATATTATTTTTATTTAGATTTTAGAAAATTATATTTAGTTGATTTCTTATTTAATACTTTTTTGATGTTTATATAATAATTTCGAATTGAATTATTTTTTTTGATAAAATATAGTATAAACTTAATTTAAAAATATTGTGTAATTGTTACTGAAAAATAAATTTTATATGTTTATTGAATTATATTTAGTTTAGTTTTATACTAATTAGGTTGTACTAATAATTGAAAAATGTAATTATATACTAATTAGATTTTATATGTTTTATATTGTCTTTTTAAAAATATGATAACCAGAATTTACAAGCCATTTGTTCGATTGTGACTATCTAGAAGGTGATATAATTATTTTATCATGCATCCCATATTTTTAGGAATTTATATGAATGTATTTTACATTTTTAAAAATTATATGAAATTTTGTCAATGACAGGCAAATCAAAACTATACAACTGTGCATTTATTATTTCTTTAAGAATTCAAATTCACTTCATATATCGCATTTAACTATTTTATAGTTTTTGTAAGTTGGTTTATAATTTTCATCTTGTTTGATTTAAAAAAATTCAAAATTATATTCATACATCTTAACAAATATAAAAATCTATAAAAACAAGAGATATCAATGGTGGTAGCAACGTAATGTTAAAATCTCAACCAAGTTGAATTTTAAAACTATGTACACACACATGTGTTTAGTCAAATTGGTCTAATATTTTCCATTGCCTCTACATGGTTAAGCTTGCTACAACGTTCTTTTCCATTGCTATGATTATGAGTAATCTTTTCACAACCCATAATACTGGCACATTTTTATTGAACTTTTTTAAAAATATTTTGCTTTTTGAAACAAGTGGAAAAGTCGATAGTAATCCCATAAACATCAAACTTTGGTATAGTAAACCAATACTAATACTAAATTTGGTGTGTCGATTCACCATACTCGTAACTAAATTATTTCTTTACAAATAGAATATATGTCGAGAAAACTCAAACAAGCAACAATAGTACATTCGAATAAAGTTTTCTCCACTTATGTGAACTTGTGAAAAAATATAAAAGTTATGGCAGCAATAACTCATAACAAAAAAATAAATGATACCACAAACTTTTATTTGGAAAACTTCCTCGATCTGAGAATAAAAAACTAAATGACCGTAATCCACTCAAAAATCTACTATATCAATTGAATATGAGTTATAAACATGTTATCTATGTTCTCACATATCAGAAAATAAAATTTCAAAAAGCAATCTCAACACAAACAGAAAACATCACAAAAGAACAATACAAAAACCTACAAATATATAGTACCAAACAACCCTAAATTTACTAAGATTTTGATCACCAAATCAAATCTCCACCGTATAAATCCTAAATAAACAAGTCAAGAATACTTCTACAAAATTTCAGCTCAAACCGAGAATATTTTACCATAGGATTTCCCAAACAATCAAGATAAAACCTGTTGAAATCTGAAATCATTACTACATCGAACATCCACGCTAAAATTCAATTTTCTCAGAAACAAACAATTGAACGCAAATGCCACCATTGAATATCTAGATCAATAAGTCACGAAACTTTTCTGAAAATTTCAGCCAGATAGGAGTACGTTTGAGCCTCCAAACGCTATGTTGAAAAACCATGACGAAACTATTTTTCTATATTCTCAAATGCAAAATTGTTTCTCTTTTCTTTAACTTCTCTCTATTCAAAAATTAGGTTACGAGTAATTTATATATTTCCACAAATACTTAAATCCTATAACAATAAAATAGTCTCAAATTTTTATAATAAATATTTTACAAATAATTAATTTTTGTTAGTTTAATAAACATAAATAAAAATTTCAAAATTAAGATAGTGAAATTAAATCTGGTTGAAATGGATCGGTAATCCATTGTGTCGACATAATAGGTTCTTATCCAAAACTTCACAATTGAATAGATTTTTTGTTATTATAATAAGAGATGATACTATATACTACATATATTATAGATGTCCACGATTTTTCTATATGAATTTTGGATCTCTCTATTATAATACATAAATTAACAACACACATATTAATTTAACATGAACTATTGATATGTTTTCATAAACTATGAGAAATTGAACACTTGATTACAATTCTAGAAAAGTGTTAAACTTTCAAAACAAAAAAACACAATAAAGAACAAAACACAATAAAGAACAGGTACGGTTACTCCTTTCTACTTTTAAGTCAGTTGATGATGAGGTGGAACACAAATACATGCCTTTTTGGATTCTCTGGAGACTTTGGAAGAGTCATAATGCCCTCTTTTACAATCAACAAAATCTTTCATTTATGGACATCCTTAAGAGAAGCTATGAAGATGTAATAGAATGGAAGCTCTCTATTTCTTCAACTATAGTGAATTTACATTTATCAAGATCTTCTACGTTATTATCTAAATGGATACCACCACAACCATTATGGATTAAATGCAATTATGATGCTGCACATCGAGAAGGTGTTCAAAATTCAGGTCTTGGTTGGATAACAAGGAATCATCAAGGCACTTTCCTTAATTCAGCAATGGGTAAATTTCAAGGTAGACATTCGGTTATTGAAGCAGAACTTACAACGCTTATTTGGGTTTTACAATCTACATTTTTACTCGGTTATACAATGGTGGAATTTGAAGGAGATAATCTCACCTTAAATCAACTCCTCAACAATGGATCTATCAATCTCAAGCTCAAAACATATATTGATACCATCCGAAACTGGATACCTTATTTCCAAGGTATCCAATTCTCATATAGGAATCGACGTGCAAATCAAGTGGTTGATATGTTAGCGAAGAAATTTATTTCTTCTGAATCTAGTTGGTGTATTTTTCATACATGTCCTTTATTTTTACAGTCATTTGTAATTTTCGATCAACTATCATTAACACTAAAATAATATATTTTGTCGGCAAAAAAACACAATAAAGAACAGAAATTAGGAGAAATTCTATGATCTTTGTTGTTTTACAATGATAGGAATGGTGTATGTTACACATTTTGAATTCAACAGATGAGATATTTGTGATTCTTCTGTTGACCAAATACACTCATACATCTAAATATATTTGGTTTAAAATGAATAATTTTTAATAGGCTATCGACCAAATTTTGATATGTATATGTGTATTTCATTTTTCCAAAATATCAAAATGCATATAAAATGTTGAATTTTGATATGTTTTTTATTGTATACATAATATAAATTTTATTTCAAATTTTAATTTGCGATTTAGACACTTGATCAAATTCTTTTCATGCTTTTCAAAATACCATTTTATACCTATATTGCTCATTCAAATCAATTTCGATTTTCTTTTCACAATGACAAATCTATCATATCCAATATCTAGTCATGGACATAAAAACCTAAAAAAGTACCAAAAAGTAGTCTAAAACTATTTTTGTCGAAAAACGAATTCCAATAATAATTTTGAGAAAGTATTCCAAATCAAGTTTTACAAAGTTGAATATGTAAACTTATTTTGCAGATGTTGCCAGTATCACGTTGACGTGATCCTTTTCAATTCCAAATTTTACCCGAAAATTCTTCGTATTCCACCGCAGCAGTCTCATATCTGTTCCATCAATCAACTCTGCAACACTAAGCTTATTACACAAACTGTTTTTAACTCCATGGAGTTCCATAAGTGTTCCGAAACTTCATCTCTCTTTCCTTTTAAAAAAATAGTTCCATTTTTTGGAGTTTTTACCAATCGAGGTGTTCCAAAAGGCAAAGGCACCTAAATAAATTGAATTGAAAAACATATTGAAAACAAATATAGTTCTCTTCAATCCTGATAAGACCAAATGACAAGTCAGCAAAATTTCATCTTTGTTTCCTTTTAGAAAAAGGTACCAATTTTTTGGACAGCTAAAACATTGTCCCATGGAGAAGAAATACAAGTCAGCCATGGAAGAAGGAAGTGCCTAGGTAGATCCAAAGTAGTTGATTGTTGAACAGCTTTTAATCCACGTTGAAAAACTTGAAAACAAATCAAAAAGGAAGAAAGATAATTTGGAGAAGAAAAAAACTGCAATGGATCCACAAGATTTTCGCTTCTCGACTCAAATCTCTCATTTGGCTCTCGACATCGGAGGTAAAATAAACGAACTTTTTGGATTTCATCTGCCCTTATAGATTTGTTTTCTGTTCTGGGTTTGTCTCGATTGATCTGGAAATTGGGTTTTGTGATTTCATTTTGGGGGAATTTTATTGGAGTTTTTTGTGGTTTCGCAGGGACTCTGATCAAGCTTGTCTATTTCTCAGCCAATGGAGATCAGTGCGAAGAGTCTCGTGACGGAGGAAGCATCGTCGTGGGTAGTGGTTGTTCCGTTGTGCAAGGGAGGCTTTGTTTCGCCAAGTTCGAGACCAGAAAGATTGATGATTGTTTAGAGTTTATTCGATTACATCATTCCGGTAAGTGTTTATCTGATTTAAATATCAGATTCATATTTGGAATGATGATTGTGATTTTAAGAACCAGATCATAACACATTTAAGCAAACACCATTACAGTCCAACTTCTCAATGATCAAGCCAATATTGTTGTGTGGAAAAGTTTTGTGTTTCTGACTAGTTTCCTTGCTCCAGCAATTATTGAGTCTTCTCCCGTGTGTTCCTTTTGTACTAAGTTGTTTTTTGGGGAAAAGGATTTTCGTTTGATTAAAAAGCAAAATAATGTCTTTTCTAAGATAACAATAGTAAGTTTATTGATTCCTTGCCTGGCTTGAGTTCCCTTTGTTATTTCATTTGCTCTTTGAGATTCACTGATGGGCGTAACGATTCAGGTGTTCAGCATCCAAAAGGCACAGCCCGAGAAAAACTTTCTGTTAAGGTAATAGCTTTCAGTTGTCTAAAGCTTTGTAGTAATGTGCACTGCACTGGTGCGGTGGGATTTCAGTTTCTAGATTGCTTTTACTAATTGATATTATGTTCCAAAGGCCACAGGTGGTGGGGCCTTTAAATTTGCTGATCTCTTTAAGGAGAAACTTGAAATTCTTTTTGATAAGGAAGATGAGATGCATTGTCTTGTCGGGGGTGCGAATTTTCTCTTAAAGGTAGGATGATTTTTTATATAAATCGTATCAGTATCTCTTTAATTTTCTTCTTACAATACCCGAATGAGGATGATATATATATGTTTTGTCGTCTTTTTGAATATACTTCTTGTTTGTGTCTTTGCTAACGCACTTGAGCAACAGTTGCCATAGGCTCATTCACTCTTTGTCAACAATCTTTTGCTAGTTCATATGTGTGAACTTGTATTATGTTTTCTGATAGTAACTATGTGTTGGAGCGGAATGGTGTTGCAGATAAACATCTAGAAGATTGCAAACATAGCTACATCACCATTTGGATATTTTTTTTTTTGATGATGATGATGATGATGATGATAATTTGCAGTTGTGCTTCTGAAAAGATACACTAAATGCGGTGTGCTCACTAAAGTTTTCAATGGGATAGATTCTTCAATGCATTAAAGATCTCCATGGAAAAATACATTTTTGAAAAACTCCTTGTTTCTGCAAATTTTACATCGCTACTTATCTATAAAAGAAATTTATGTAACAGTAAATGCTTGCTTAAATCCAAAGTCTGAATGTAATTGCAGACAGTCCCTAGGGAAGCTTTTACCTACTTGGATGGCCAAAAGGAGTTTGTCCAGATCGACCATAATGATTTGTATCCATATCTCCTTGTTAATATCGGCTCTGGTGTTAGCATGATCAAGGTTCACTACAGTTTCCGCTTCTCTGTGCGCATTTTCATTTGTTTGCAACTACATCAGCGACGCTGCTTAATCAAACTCGTTCTTATGTAGGTTGATGGAGATGGCAAGTATGAGCGAATAAGTGGAACAAGCCTTGGCGGAGGCACATTTTTAGGTCTTGGAAAGCTTTTAACAAAATGCAAGAGGTGACTTTCTTATTTAACTCTATTCATGCAAGTATCCTCCTCGCCGAGTGACTAATATCACTTGGTCTCAGTTTCGATGAGCTGCTTGAGTTAAGTCACCATGGAAATAACAGAGTAATTGACATGCTTGTGGGGGATATCTATGGTGGAACAGATTATTCCAAGGTAATCGATTAATGTTGGGTTTTTTTTGTGAAACACCTACGTCTTTTATTGTTTTGGATTGGATGCAATTGTAAATCAAAAACCAGTTTTCATTTTCGTTTTTTGGGTAGATTGGTCTGTCCTCAACAGCCATCGCTTCCAGCTTCGGAAAAGCGATTTCTGATGGCAAAGAACTTGGAGATTACCAGCCAGAAGATGTCGCAAGATCCCTTCTAAGAATGATATCGAATAACATCGGTCAGGTTAGTTTCCTTTTAACATTTCCATGGAGATTTTACATAAAACTCAAGACTGACAACTTTTGTGATTTGAATGTATCGTTTTATCTCTCTCTCTATCTCTCCAGATTGCTTACTTGAATGCTCTCAGATTCGGCCTTAAGCGTATCTTCTTTGGTGGATTTTTCATCCGTGGGCTCGAGTACACCATGGACACAATATCTGTTGCTGTCCACTTCTGGTAAATCAGAAACTGGAAACTAGTTGATGTGTATGTCCATAAACTTTATAACAAGTTTTCTCGTTTCAGGTCGAGAGGTGAGGCCAAAGCAATGTTCTTACGACATGAAGGGTTTCTTGGAGCTATAGGCGCATTCACTAGTTACAAAGATCAGAGCCTTAATAACGACTTAAAATCTCATCATCATCATCATAATACTGTGCGAAGAGCAGTTCTTAACTGTTCAGGTGATAACTTTCGTCACATTCCAGTAACTGCTAATTTGAACGATGGTGAAACAATAGAATGTAGCATCAGTTTAGTTTAGCCTTTCACTTTTTAACAACTTGGTTTTAGTAACCACCAGTTGTGTTGTTTGTATAAAATTGTCTTTGTTTAAGGCTTGTTTATGTAAGATGATATTATATGTTCAAGTTTCTGGTTAGCCTAATTAAACCGGAACTGACCGGAAAAAAATACAAAAAATGGAATACCATTCAGTTGATACAATTTCATTTTTGGTTTACAACCAAACCTCTCATAAATTAATTGTGCTAATTTATAAATATATTATAGTTTGAGACCAGAAAAATTATTAATTTATAGATATAAAATCGAAAAACCGAATAAAATGGTTTAAAAGTTCTTGACAAAATAGAAAACCGGATTTTAAACCATAAACTGAAACGATCATACTTATCAAATAATCCAAAGTTGTTACATTCCCTTTCTAAACCGTGAAAGTCAAAATCAAATAAAAACCGGAATTGACAATTAGTAGTACCGGTACGGAACATCTTCCACATAGTACAGGACTACACGTGTCAAACAAACTTGCCTATCTTCTTCCGTTTTGATTTTCTTTTTTTCATTTTTTACATCCATTCGTCGATTTTCGTTCCTTCCGCCGAGAGACTATCTCCGACCGCCGCGGATTCTTCACAGTCGACTTCCGCCGGCATCAGTTACGTGAGATTATCCGAAGAACACTCTCCTTCCCTACGTTCTTTTCCTCAGTTACTTCAAAAATTGTATTGATCTCTTTTACGGGTACGACTTCTTCTCTGCATCTTCTATATCAATCTTCTCCCGTTTAATTTACGTATCTATTGATGCTTATATCTCCATGGTCTTCATCGCAGTAGATCTGCTTTCCCACAGCTTCGATTCGATTGTTCTCTACCTCCTGGAATCGGTTCAATTTCGAATTTGGGAACTAAATGGTACGGATATTCAATTTCTATTGTCAACTTAATTCGTATGTTAGATTCGATTGAATTTTCTTGAGATTATATCATTGGGCTAGAGCTTGCATCACCGATCAATTTTTGTTTTGTTCCTCGCGCGAAAGTTGATTTGAATCCACTGGTTATAGCAACGAGTCTCTTGTACTTGTTAACTCTTTCATACGCATTTTGTTCATGAATCCTCCTTGTTAAACGCTTAATCAGGTTTATCACTCGAGTTTTGTGGATGAAGAAGGTATAACAAAGGCATGTGGTTGTCCTTTGCTTCCTCTCAAGAGCCATATAAAGGGTCCTGCACCTGTTTCAGAACAAGGTATTTAATCGAAAGCATACGTGTGATTTTCGAATGTGCAAAAGCATTTATATTTGTTGTTTATATGCAGACAGAACAGATATTGTGGACGAGGCAATCACCTTCTTCCGTGCTAATGTCTTCTTCACTAACTTTGATATCAAAAGTCCTGCTGATAAGCTCCTTATATACTTGACGTTCTACATAAATGTGGCGTTAAAGAGGCTCGAAGGATGTAGAACATTGGCCGTTGGAACTAAGGCGATAATCAACTTGGGTTTAGAAGATATCCCTGTTCCTGGAGAAGCTGGCTTTCCTTTTCCAGGTCTCTTTTTGCTTCCTACGTCCCAGGAAGAAGCAGGTACAAAACAACTCTTATTGATTCCTTGTGTTTTCTTTCAGTTTATAGGTCTTTTCCTCATGGGTCTTTTTGAGCTAATTGATCTTCACTTGCTAGCTTGCACTAATAGGGTGGTTTACCAAATCGCACATTACCTCCTTGTAACTATTGAGCCCCTCTTGTTTTGTTGGTTTCGAATGTCAGATCTTTTCAGGAATTATTTGAAGCAGGTTCGAGAGGAGACAAGTGGGAGGCTACTGAGCGTAGCGTATAGAGCCAATGGGACACCAAACAAATGGTGGCTTGCATTCGCCAAGAGGAAATTCATCAATGTGGTTGTCCTCTAATCTACGAACCGTCACTGGTAAGTAAGTTCTCATAGTATAGGAAAACATCATTGTAGTTTACTGGGTATGGTTAGCTACAAAGTGATTTTAGATCCGCCTATATACCTTGTTAACTCATCTTGGAGCATTCTCTGCCTCTGTCCGCGTTTTTAGCTTAAAATGTTCCTCTTGTGATCTGAATGTTTCCATGATGTAGCAGTTGGTCATTCTTCTTTGCTTCGAGTGAGAAAATCCAAAGCCACTGGAGACGATGAACGTTGCTGCCTTTAGCTTCCTCTGCGTAGGTCTTATCCATTCGAACCAGGAAGACGAAAAGTCCATTAGAGAGCAGAATCTGTCTCCTCTTATATACATAGTGTGCCAATGTATTGTTTTTTATAACTCCTGTTGGAAATTAAAATGTGTTGGTACAAAATCAAGTTTAAATAAGAAGATTATTTTGTTACTAGTTTTAAATTAACAAGAGTTCATCTCCAAGGTTTTATCAGCTTGTAGCCACACTCTCACACACATCAATTATACAAGGAAAGGAAATCAGCTTTGCATACACATAAACTGTGCCTGAAAGCTATCTATGCAGCCTTGGTGCACACGTTTCCATCGCAAACCCAACCATCTTTGGACTCGCCACCACCTTCTTTCACAGCAGAATCGCTGGTTGTGTCTGCCTCCTCTTTCAAAGCACATTTGGCATGAAGATCAAAGTCGCACTCTTCACAGTGGTAAGACCAGATTTGCCCTTCTTCATCACATTTATCGCACGTGTAAACCTGAAGACGGATCAGTTCTAGCTCGTGTTCTTCATGAAGAGCATGTTTCACCTTCCTAGGCCACTCTTTTGCCATCTCATTGTACTTAGCTTCCATCTCCTTTAAACGTTCCTCAGTAAAAGGGTAAGCATCAGCTCCATGGGCTCCCACAAGGTCCCTTGCTTCTTTTGTTATGGTTTTCCCAGTTGGTCCCAGAGCCACTAGCATTGGGATGCCACCGACCTTAAAGGTTCGTGCCAAAGAGGGTTTCCTAGGATCACCAAATGGAAGAGCCAGCCACGGCATCTGCGAGTAGTATTCATCAAATGCTTCCTGGTCTCGGTCACTGGAAATGAAAATTAGCTCAAATTCTGCATCCCGTTCCTTTATCTTCTTGTATACTTCAACAAGCTTTGGTGTGAAAGCCCGACAAGGAGGACACCAATGCGCTGAGAAGTACAAAAGAATGTTCTTCCCCACGAGATCAGAAACCAGCACCTAACAAAAAAAATGTCGAACTTTCAGAAGAACAATGTTTTGAAGGTTACAAGGGCATAGAGTGGTTTACCTTAGCCCCATCCTTTCCGTGAACGTAGTTGAGATCATCCGATACAAGAAGTGACTCAAGCGTTTGAGCCTCTATCTTTGCCTTCTCTATCTCCTTGAGTTCTTCAAACTTCTCTGGGGTGAACGGATATGCAAGAACTCCATAGTCATCAATAGCTTCAGCGACATTTGAGTGAAGGGTTTTTCCATCAGGCCCGAGAATGACCAGTGTAGGTAGCGTCGACAGCATGAAGTGTCGAGCCAGTTTTGATGAGCTTTTGTCATTGAATGGTACTGCCAGCCATGGCATGGTCTCAAAGTCCTCCTTAAAGGACTCCTCATCATCTTCAAGAGATATCATCACAATCTCAAAATCCTCATCCTTCTCTTTCAACTTCTTATAAACCTCAACAAGCTTTGGAGTAAACTCCGTGCATCGCCTGTAAGAGGCAACCGAGAAGAGCAGCCCGATGGTTTTCCCTTCTAGTTCCGATACAGGAACCTAGCAAATACACAAGTCATCAATCTCATTAAGTCAACAAAGCCAAAAAGAAAGAGATTTGCATTGAGCAAATAATAGCAGGAAGTCTTCTATAAGCGTACCTTGTTTCCGTCTCGTGAAATCACAAAGTCCCGTGAAGGAGTTACTAAGACAGATTTTACGGTCTGTTCTCTCCGACCTCTGTCTTCTTCCTCTTCTATCTCCTTCATTCTCTCTGGTGTGAAAGGATAAGCATCAGGCCCATAGCTTCGAATGACACCGACGCCATTCTCGTTCACAATTTTACCCTGATCATCAACCATTACCAGGTTGGGAATTCCCCTAACCTTAAAAATTTGATCCAAGCGTTCACGGGTATCCGAATCAGTAAACGGGACAGCAAGCCACGGCATATTAGTGAAATAATCTCTAAAGGACTCTTCATCCTCATCGCCAGACACAAAGATAATCTCGAAACCAACTTTTGGAGAGAGTTCGTTGTACACTTCCACCAACTGTGGAGTGAACCGTTGACATGGTCCACACCACGCAGCCGAAAAATACAATCCAATCTTCTTGCCTTTCAAGCTTTCAATTTTCACCTGAGCATCATGAAATGCATATAGTCAATCTCTACATAACACCTGCAAATATTGCAGATAATCCACAAGAATACAAAGGATCAAAAGAAACAAAGTCTTGAAATTTTTCGCTATCCGAACTCTAGAGGAAGCCAAAGGAAAACAAAAGCCATGTGAAATATACTGAAACCGAAATCATCTAGAAAAAAAGGTCGAAGAAAAAAACAAGTGCAATCGTTTCCATAAGCCATGAGGTCTTCTAGTCAATGAACTGTTGCAAGTTTCGAAAGTTGTAGACTTGATCCGACTGATTGAAATCATCCATTAAACAAGGAGACGAAACTATATAATCATCTTAAACTATCTAAGAATCAACAGATATTGAAACCCATGAGCAGAAATGGCGAACAAACCATAAACTCAAAATCGGGTCAACCACAGAAAGAGAGAAGAGAAAACCATTTTTACCTGTTCGCCGTCATTACGAACGAGGAAATCCCTCGCCGGAGATGAGAGAAGCGAGTGAAGATCCTGAGCATCGCCGCTGTTAACTTCATACGCAATGTCAGCCATGGATAGTATGGAGCAGAGGTCTAATCGCAGAATCGGATTCGAAGAAGGTCTCTCTCTCTTGACTCTTTTGAGGTCCAAATATGGACAAAGGCCTCTATTTTAAAGTTTCTCCCCATAAATGATTTTCCTATTAATTATTGTGACTTTTAATTAATATGACTTTTAAGTCTTTTATTACAATAATTTGACATTTAGGTCTTAATAAATATCTAAGAAAAAAAATTGTTAATTGGTAATATGTCATGAAAAAATCTTATATACTAAATCATCTAGTTAATAATTAGTTTTAAACTCAATCTTTCAAAGAGCTAATTTTAAATAAATAAATAAAAATTTAAATGCAAAACTCATAAACTAAAATCACTAAGCTAGAAATTAAATTGTAAATGAAAAATTGATATATGTCCTTCATTTACAGAAGACTAGTCTTTTTTTAATTTGGACTTTAAAACATTTCCCATTATTTAAAGACCTAACTTGACCATAAAAAGTTGTTGGCACATTCCTTCTCGGATAAGCTGGCATTTGGTAAACCGAAGTCGTCGTCTCCACGTAGGTAATACGTTACAACTCATGACAATCTTGCTGGGGGTGTAACTGTACTGTCATTATATTAGGTTCAAATCTTATAATGTTTTCAAAAATGCGGGGCTTGTTTGAAAACTAGGATAAATTACGAAATTTACAGGTGTACGGTCAAGATTAGTTTCCAGGTGAAAAAGACAAGATTCATTGAAGAGTACCAAAAGTAAAACAAAAAGATTATCATGTCATCAGAAGGTTTGAAGTTACACTTTTCGGTGGGAAATAGACCAAAGAGTACAAGAATTAAAAGTGGAATTGGCCAATTAAAAAAGCAAACGGACAAAGTGTGATGATGTACTATGGAAGATTGAAGCAAATGTGGAATGAGTTAGCAATTTATAAGTTCTTAGGAACTTATAGCTATGGAGAGAACTTGCATCTCAACTGGAGTAACATCGATGTGGACACCGGATTTAATCTCATAATCCAAATCCGTACCGCATCAAGATGGATAAAAAAATAGTCAAACCGTTTATTTTAATTACGTAACGGTCAAAAAAATTAATTACTTTATAACGGACAATAATCAATATTTTAACGTTTAAAAATTAATTATATTGTAACCGTTAAATCTGCAATTAATTTTATATATGAAATTAATTGCGGATTATAGTAAAAGAGGCACAACTCTTATATAAAGAGAATCATTTAAAAATAAAAATAACTATTACTAGAATATTTAGAAAATTTGTGTTAGAGCCGAATAAAATGCAAATTCGGTTCCAAGAATCGAGATAAAGAACACACTCATCAGTATGGATTTAGATGATGTGAGATTTGGAAGCATATATTCTAATCTCACAAATATGGAACATTTTTGAAACTCTCGTTAAAGTGTACCAACGTGTTGTTCTGATGAAAGACAATAGAGCATCACACGTAATCGAAAACATAAAACAAAGGCAATAGGGTTCTCTGCAATTAAAAGCGGAAACAAATCTCACACCGATTTCCGCCATCATGAGACAAAGAAACCACATGTACTCATTGCGAGAAATATGACCATGAGGTTGGTGAGTGTTATCAACTTAATGGTTACCCAGAATGGTTGGAAAGAGGAGGCAAAAATCATGGCAGACGAGGAGGAGAATTTGGCAGTCGAATGGTGGCAAAGGACGTTTCAGTCGCGGATGTGTTATTGGGAGTATTGGTCTAGGACTCTAGATCGTGGAAATTGAATGCGAGCAATCACAACTTAGATGCAAATAAATTCAGTCCAGATTGCACCAAATATGTTCACCGTTAGAGGTGCTCGGGCTGAAGGTAACCGTCATCAACAAGTGATACCAACTTAGTGATGAACAATGTATTGCAATCATGAGATTATCCAGTTCAATAAAAGTATGTTTATCAAACAACTAAAAATTAATTGGTAAGAAAATGGTGAGAATTTTATTTTCTTTATTAAAACATCACATCACATGATTTGGAAAACGTGGAACTTCGAACTTTTGAATAATGTTGTAGATATTATACCTTGTTTAATTGGATTGGTTGATGGAGACAAAGCATGGGCAACGAAACAAAGAGATTTTTGTTTAGGAATATATTAGTGGTTTTGTGAAGTGTTGTTTTCACTGTAGTTGACATGTTATTTGATTTCGTTTGCAAAACCGTTCAAAGCAGTTCAGGGATCCATTACTTTTGTTGAGAGTTTATGTGTTTTGTAAGACCATACTACGAAAACGCTTATTGGTACGGGTAAATAGTGTATTGAGATATATATTTTTCAGGGCTTTATTGGCACATAAGCTCGTTCTGCAGCAACTTTAATATCTCAAGATTTATGACGATTGGAGACATCCTTTGCGCAAAGTTTTATTTTATTTATCTAAATATTTTTACATTGAAAAATTATTTGACACTGAAGTGATTGTGACCTTTGTTTAAGGGAATAACAAACATATGATTGCTTTCATGAGAATTTTAATCAAGCATGATTTAATTCATTGTGGTGTATAAGATCCATATCAATCTTTTCCATCAGACAATACAACATAGTTTCTCATGATTGTTAATGATTACTCTCAGGCTATCTCCATTTATCTTATGCAAAAAAACATGAGGTAACTTCTATCCTAATGATTTTTTCGCAATAGTGGAAAGGCAATTTGACAAAAGAGTCGAGATATGAGAAATGATAACAGAACGGAATCTATGTTCATTTGCCCTTATTTCGTGAGAAGGGAATTTTGCATCAAATTTCGTGTGTGGCTATACCTCAACAAAATGGGAAAGTAGAAAGAAAGCGTCGAAACATTTAAAATGTTGCAAGATCATTGTTATTTCAAGCACATCTTCCCACACGTTTTTGGAGACAATGAATTCTGGCAGCCGAGCATTTAATTAATCGAACTCCTAGCGATTTGTTGACAGAAAAAAATGTCTTATGAGATGTTGTATGAGAATTTTCCAGCTTTTGAGAGGTTAAGAATTTTCGGATGTTAGTGTTATGTGAAGACCTTAATAGGAATAAAGACAAATTTGGAGAAAGAAGTCGAAAATATGTATTTGTATGCTATCTTTTGGTTAAAAAGGTTGGAACAACTATGATGGAGACCAAATAATTTTTTGTTTTTCATGATGTGGTGTTTCATGAATTAGATTTTCCTTTTGCAAGAGACCAAATAATTCTTTGTTTTTCATGATGTAGTGTGTAATTATGGTTTGAGCCTTCTCAGCCACATGAAAGGCAAGTGACAGTTACCTCAACTCAAGAAAATTATCATTCATCCACTCATGATGGCAGGGAAATTAAGTTTCTCGGCTCTGCATGAAACCAATATACTATTGGGTAAGATTGTTGTGACTCCACCAATCTTAAGCATAAGTAATAATGATCCTCCTAAGAAAAATGTGTTAGAGAACGTACATGATCAACTCGGCCTACTAACTATGTTCTCCATACCACTTGTTGTGAAATAGAGTCTCCCCCCCCCCCCCCCAAACTCATTCTCCAGCATCAATCTCTTCATCCAGAGGTACCACTTTATCTAATCTCGAATATGTTAATTGTGATCTCTTTTCTCCATAACACACGGAATTCCTAACAGTTATCACCACAATCACTGAATTTGAAACGTATGATGAAGCAATCCAACTCAAAGTATGGAGAGATGTTATGACACATGCTTTAAAGGAGAACAATGCTTAGGATATCAAAGATCTTGGATGTCGAGTTTTTAAAATCAAGTATAATGATGACGACACAATTGAATGGTACCAGATGTGTCTTGTGGCTCTTAAAAATCGTCAAAAAGAAGGCAATGACTACAAAGAAACATTTGCTCCAAAAGCCAATTAACTAAACATTCACTCCATAAGCCAAATTAACTATGATTCCCCTATAGTCAAGCTTGGTAAATACCCTACACGTGAAGCAACCTGCTATTTCATGTTTATCTACGGAAATGGAATATCGATCAATGAGTTTTACTACACGTGAGCTGAAATGGAATCAAGAGCTTTTGTATTGCTTTGGTACACTCACAAAAAACCACCGTGTCTTTATTGTGAAAATCAAACAACTATTTTCATTGTAGCAAATCTCGTGTTTCATAAACGTACAAAACATATTCAATCATATTATCACTTTATTCGGAATAAAATTGTTAGTGGTTCACTAATCACGACTCACTTGCGCACTACAAAGCAACTGGTAAACATTTTCACTAAGACTTTGTGAACTCAGTCGTTTGAGTAAATTCGTCGCAAGTTGGAAATTTGTGATTTTCATATGCCAACCAGAAAGGAAGAATTGAAAAATGATATGTAAATATTGATTTAAGTATATATTAGTTCTTTACCAATATTTGAGATACATTGTTCATCATAAAAACACTTTGCTTATCTTTCTTTTGTCATTGTGGTTTGGTCCCAAGTGAAAACTAAAGGGAGACAAAGACAAAACTAAATGCAACAAAAATAACTTTTACGTTAACGCGCAAAACATTTTCTTAGGGATGAAAAATTTGAATTCAATTAAGTTTTGCATTTAAAACGTTATTTTCAAAACACAAATACGATCAATTATAGTTAATTATAGTTTACGTTATTATTTTTTTTAAATTTTTTTTTAGTATGATGAACAATATGAAACCAATAATGCTTTAAACTAAATTTGTTCGTCAAAACAATTTTTTGGAACAATATTTGTTTTTCTACGTGATGAAATATCTACACGTAACTTAAAACAATGTGTGTTAAACCCACGTAACTTTAGCATCACATGTTTCTTGTTACCTCTCCTCCTTTGTTTTTTTTGTTTGTTCCTCGTTTGTTTATTGGTGAGGCTTCTGTTTTTTGTTCTTAAGAATTGTATCGGTTTCCGGCAGCCTTGGTTCTCCTCTCTAGGGGCGTGGTTCGGCTTACAATGAGTGTGTGACTGGACGAGCACTCGGGTTGTGTCACGGCTTTGTCTGGGTCTCTGTTTTTTGGGCTTTTACGCGATTTTTTGATCTCGTCAGAAGTGAAAGCAGGGGATCTCACTGAAGTTTCTTGCGGCAATGTATTAGAGTGTGAAAGTCGCACATTGGAAGTTAACACATTTTTACACTAGTATATAAGGTTCAATGGCCACTTCACTCATTGTTAATTAGTTTTGAGTTGAATGTGCAAAATTCCTAATATGGTATTAGAATCTAAATTTAGCCCGATAGATGATTTTCCACAAAAAAAAATAGTTAGGTCTGATACCAAAATGACACAAGCCTTGAATCAATGCCGTATCACTCTAGGACCGATTGGATAAGATTATACGAGAAACTCGGCCTTAGGCTTATGGAGTGGAGTTTTATGGTGGGTATTGGGTGGTGGGGTGAGGTGAACCACATAAAAGATGGGAAGCCTCGTGATAAATCACAAACTTAGAAACTACGAGGGTTGGTATCAACTAGGGTTCTAAACGATTAGAGTTTTATGAGAAAACTCGTAAGAAAAATGTTCTCTTTATTAATATCAAAAACTTGTCGAACTAAAATGCTGAAAGAAACTTTATTAATATGCTCAGACTTTGACGTTTTAGGGTCGACCCAAAAACAAAAGAAAAAGATACAAAAGTGCATAAAGGAAAAATTACAAAAAAGAATAACCGAAAAATCACATCTATTTAAATGTTCTTGACTCAATAAAATGGAAAACTACTAATTCATATCCTACAAAACAGAAAAGGCAATCTTAAAATTGAAAACTTACCTACTTACCATTCGGTCAAAAAATGGAAGGTTGTTGACCTTGTTACTCGCGCTTAGTCTTCGATTTGAAGTATGTTTATGAAATGTTGGGTCTTGACCTCCTTTGCCACGAGAGCCCAAGTCTCTAGAGTACTTTGAGATGTTGAGAAGCCCTTGAATTGATCCTTGCGCTCTTGGCTCATGCTCCTTGTCGTTGGTGTTCTAGGAGCTTGTGTACCCACAAGCTGAACTTGTGGAAGAATATCCTTGTTCTGCTCTTTGTCATGACTCCTGGTGGTACCACTGCTGTAGAAACTTCCCCTAGGTTTATGCCTTGAAGCTGGTAGCTAATCTGGTCCGAGTCTTCTTGTGTAGAGTTTGAAATGGTCGTGTTATCACTTGAGCCGGCTGGGCCGTGTGTAGAGCTGGCCGAGTTGTAATCAGAGCCGGCCGTAACGATTGGTGGGCCGGCGGCATCAATAGTTGGGCCGGTGGTGTTAGTCACGTCACCGCCAGTTGGGACAAAGGTTTGGACCTCTTTGCCGACGAAGGTGGTCGGCCCGACCCAGCTGATCATCGGGCCGGCGGTACCGCTTGGCCTGGTAGACCTGGGGCAGGCTTTCTGGTCGGCCATTTTGATTTTTTGGCCGGCCAGACGATCTGGTGTTCTCATCATCCTCTCCCCCTTCAGTAGGTTTTGATCTCAAAACTGGTTCATCTACAAGGAAAAGAGCTAAATCATTCACATTGAATGTGTTAGACACATTAAACTCACTTGGAAGTTCAAGTATATGCGTTGTTGTTGATATTTTCCAAGACTATGAACGGTTTCATTTGTGTTTGAGTCATGTTTTAAAATTGTCATTGTTGCTTTCTCTCTACTTTAATGTCAATTTTGGATCTTATGATTTTTGTGGTTTTTTTGTGTAGGATCGTTATAAATGATATTTTCTTAAAAAGGCATGTACTACCCCTTTCTAAAACTTTTTGGAGCTAAGTAGTTTGAGTTCATAACAATGTAGGAAAAATGGTCGATTTCACCATGAACTTCATTCGATTGAATTATATATACATGAACTATATCACAATGCTACTAGCAACATAAATTTTGTTAAATTTTAAAATACATACACGAAATATAAACATGTGGTTGATACCACTAATTTAACTGTAGTTGTGTGTTGCACCGTTAATAGTGATGACAAGGATGCTAGTTGGGCAGTAGTATCGAAACGACGACATCTTGATTGAAGAAGAGAAGTAGAGTAAAACGATGTCGTTTTACTTTTTTTAATTATAACGACGTCGTACTTATTTAGAGGAAACCGTGGAATGATGGTTCACCGTTTTATGTCAGTTTCGTGATCAAGGCAGGGGAAATT
The DNA here is from genome assembly GCA_018901945.1 of Pugionium dolabratum. Classification (NCBI taxonomy): domain Eukaryota; kingdom Viridiplantae; phylum Streptophyta; class Magnoliopsida; order Brassicales; family Brassicaceae; genus Pugionium; species Pugionium dolabratum. The sequence goes on from JAEVFF010000364.1 coordinate 365,520, forward strand.
CGCAAACTTCTGAATTCGTGAATCGGAGGTTGGTGAATCGTGGAATTAGGGTTCGTGAATCAGATTACTGCTCGAAAATCGCTCCCGCGTGTGGTCTCGAGTATCGATAATTACTGGTGGAGAATAGTTTTGGCGTGTGGTCTCAAGAGTGCGGTAACTCCAATTTGTTTCTAAAATTCGTAGATTTTGGTTGAATTTAGGAGCCGATAGATGTATGTTTGATGTACAATTTTTGTATGTGAATTAGTTGTGGCAATGGTGTCCGAATTTCATAAACCTAGAGTAAGAGTTAAATATATCCACCAACTGTTCGACAAATGTTTGAAAGAATGTTTTCATATTGTAAGTGAATGAGATGTCTGTTATATTATGCAGTGATGAAGGAAAGAATTGGACATCATTCAACTGTTACTATGCATGTTTGAACACGTAGATGGGCAATTGCACTATGTGGGTGGTTGTGTTCGGATTATTAAAACAAAACCGGAGAAGTTATTTTATAGCGCTAATGAATCAATTGCCCATAATCATCTATGGTCAGAAGGTGTGGTACAAGATGTCATTTGAAAGAGACGATGAACGAAAATAAATCATGGGCAGTGATGAGAATTTTAAAAAAATATACTCAAGTGCAATGTGGGTTAACATTGTCGGCATTTTCATAGAACCTGACTATTATATGAGTGAAGGAAATATGTTAGAAGCTGATGAAGAAGCACGAGAGAACATGGCTTATTGCGATGGACCATATGATGAAGCGGAATGAGTTGAAAGAAATGTGTTTGACTTTATCGATGAAGAATTTGATGAATTTGATACGGGATCAGAAAGTAAAGACGAGGAACATGTTGGAGAAAGGTATTTCACATACACTAGTAATTGAAATTAAGACAAGCGTTTGATAGCTTAGAAGATTTCAAACAAGCTATAGTGGACTATGTTTTGAAAGAAAGATGGAATATGAGATATGTGAGGTGGGAAAAAGACAAATCGGAGCTGAAATGTGCAAGTGAAGGTGATGAAACTTGTCCATGGAAGATTTATTGCTCTTATGAAGAACCTCTACAAAAATGGATGGTCAAAGTGTACAATAAAAAACATAGTTGTATAAAAAGTGGGTATTGCAAGATACTTAACCAAGAAGTCATTGCTCGAAACTTTGTGAATGACATCCGAGATTATCCTAATTTCATGCCAAAGGATATTCAAGAAGAAATTCAGAAGCATTGGAGTTTAATAGATTTAATAGACAAATGCAGAAAGGCTAAGAAACGAGCTTTGACAATGATACAAGAGGAGCATGATGAACAATTTTCAAGGCTTATATACTACTGCATCGAATTGTTAGAGTAACAACATGATTTTATTAAATGCTTACAGATTTTATTAAGTCTTAGAGAATCCGATTTTATTAAGGCTTTGAGATTTTATTAAATGACTAACATTAATTGTATGATTTTCAGTTCAAATCTAAAATCTACGATAGAACTTGATACACAAGCGATGAAGGAGTAGACGCCTTCTCAAGATTTTATGTTTGTTTCGCTGCTTTTAGAAAATCATGTTGTACGTATTGTCGTCCAATTTTTGGTTTGGACGGGTGTTTTTTTAAATGCAATACGTCGATAGATCAGCTGCTAGCTGCGGTAGGAAGTGATGCAAATAACCAAATGTTCCCTATTGCATGGACAGTAGTTGATGTTGAAAACGAAGACAATTTGAATTGGTTTATTCAGAGGTTGCAAATTGATTTAAACCTAGAAAAGGGTGTTGGATTTATGGTTATTTTAGATCAATAAAAGGTAATTCGGTTAACTGTTTGTTATTGAATGCTTGTTTATTTAAGGTTTTACTCTTGCAATTGCAGGGTTTATTGAATGTTGTAGCACAACTTCTGTCCAATGTTGAGCATCGGTAGTGTGCTAGACACATTTACGCGAACTTGAAAAAGAACCATGCACACAGAGTTGACATCAAAGGGCTATTCTGGAAGGTTGCTAAGGGTTACAATATGACACAATATGACAAAAGAGTGGAAGAAGCGAATAAGTATGACATGCATGTGTACGACTCGATGATGGATAAAAATCCAAAAAAATGTAGCCTAGCTTTCTTTAACTCCATAGCTTGTTGTGATGACGTAAGTAACAACATTTCAGAGTCATTCAATCATGCAATTGAATTGGCAAGATCTATGCCTTTGATAGAGATGTTAGAAACAATAAAGAGACGAACTATGCTATGGAATGAAGCAAAAAAGGTTAAAGCAATGAAACACGAAGGCAAGTTTACTTCAAACACGGTTATGAAGATTGAAGTGTAGTAAAAAAAGATCAATTATTCTAAGGAATTTCCAGTTGGTTGTGGTGTCTACGAAGTTAAAGAGAAGAATTCAGTTTTCAAAGTTTACATGGACAATCATTCTTGCACGTGTAGGCGATGAGATATGTCCGAGCTGCTTTACCGTCATGCACTAAAGTTAATTTCGGATAGAAAGCTCAAGCAAGAGGATTATATATCCGAGTGGTATCTCACTTCTAGGAGGAGGAAGGAGTACTATAATGATCCAATATTGCCCGTGCGTGGTCTGAATTTTTGAGAAAAATCGGGTGAAGATGAGATCTTGCCCCCACCGAGAGAAACACTCATAGAAAGAAAGCCACACCGCAAAAGATGTAAGGAGAAAAATGAGTCTGCAAAGAAAAAGAAGACGAATGTGAGTGAGTCTCCAACAAAAATTTCAAGAGAGAGAATAATCATCCATTGTTGAAGATGTGAAGGAATTGGGCATAACACAAGAAAATGTAACAATATTGGAGTTGAGATTTGTATAGCTAAAAAAAAGAAAGGTAGAGAAACACAAGATGGAGTCGATCATTATGATGTGGGACCGAGTCAACCACCACAAAGCCAACTCTTCGATTGAGTCTACATTATTAGATTTCTATGCTTTTGGTAGTTGCGAAAATGACTGTATTAGCAATCTTAGGACAAATATTTAATGTAAGGCTTTCTTTTGGTTAACTTTCGATATTAGCAACATCTTTTTGTCTACATTTTGGAGGTAAAAGCACATGAATTTTGCGACATTTTAAAGGTGAACAAACATCCTTTTTAGCGATATTTTGAAGGTGAACAAACATCCAACATAATCGATCTATGTCTTTAAATTCAAAGTGGAAATATCCAGCATCTTATAACATCACATGTTCTATTACAACATGTTCGCTTTTTGTCACACTTACATCAGAAACATATAGCAAATGATCATCACTACACAACAAATAAACATATTCCTTAAACTACGAAGCTCCATCTCGCAAGCTTTTACTTCTATCGCAAACCTGCGTAGCTCTTTCTTAACTCCATAAAGCTCTTTATCAAAATCGCATATCACAACCCCGTAATTCCGACTCTCCGTTGAAAGAACTTCGATCTCCGATTCAAACCCTTTCTGAAATTGATCGACTCCCTTGCGAGATGATCAAGTTGTGGTTTCGTATCTTCAATTTTTTCAAGCATTGATTCATCTCCCCTATTTAAATAAATGGTAATGGTTATTTTACATAATTTAATATTATGAATTATGCAATTTTTTTTATCTAAATACCAATATAATCATGAAGAAATTCATTACCTCTTCTCCATAGCGACATCTATAGAATAGTCTCTCTGGATCATTCACAGTTCTAGATGTCTTTAACACTGCACGTTCCTCACATCTACACTTCTTTGGTATCCCTCTTCTCTCAGCCATCTTCTTCTCTTCTGTTCTTTCGAGAGATCCTCCTCACGTTGTGACCGTTTTTCTCTCACTCTTGAATCGAGTTCTTCTCACAATCAATCAAACTCCAACGCCTTCTCTCACTCCTGAATCGCGATGTCTCCACCTCCGACTAATTATTCAGAATCGAACACAAAACCCTAATTTCTTTTCCCCCAATTCTAAAAACGACGGGTTTTTTTTTACTCAAAACCATCAAACAACATTGTATTTTAATCCCGTCTACGTGTTTGTCCAATCAGCATTAATAAATGTGCAATATAACAGATTCGTTTAATTGATACTTTTAGCCCTATTATGTAACTTTATATAGTGTATTCAAAATTATAGAAAGTTTATATTGCTATTAGAATTGTGATATACTTCGTATATATATAATATAATCCAATGGAATGAAATTCAATGGTAAAAGTTGACCGTTTTTTCTAACAATGTAATGGTTTGTATTGTCAGCTCTTCTTTTTCGAGGAAGTAGCTGATCTCTATTCTAAAGATACTTGAGAGGGGCTTGCGACTGTTCGCAAGTAAGAATCGACAATCTTTTTTGGTGTTTTCCTAGTTGGAGGTTAAAATATCTTTATTTTGAACCTAGTTTCACCTCGAAGGACTCAGATCTTTGGAGCAACGTATTGATGTAGTTATTGGTTTCTGTTCTTCTTCGGTTCGTTTCTGCCGATGTGAGCTCATTCGGATTGTATGAAAGTTTTCAGTACGTATTTCTCCTTGGCCTTGCGACTCTTGTTGTAAGGATTGTTTTAAGAGACTCACCTTTATTATTCACGATTTAGTTTATTAACTGATTTTTGTTTGTAAAAAGATTTAATATTTAATATAATATGTACAATATGGAAAATAAAAAAGAATATTATTGTCGACAAACAATGGAAAGCCCATCATCGCACCAAGTGCTAAAACACAGGATTCTATGATCATTAATGTAAAATAAATAAATTATAAAAGATGACATTGGTAGCACGTTAGTGACCACCACATTTTCTTCGAATTTGATACATCCAATATCTATACATCAATATTGAACTTTTTAACTTATTAATACATTCATATATTTTTATGAATAATAATCACACTATATTTATCAAAAAAATATTCGTAAATTATATAATATTATTTATTAGTAAATATAAATTAAATATTTATATAATTTTAACTTTTATTTAAAATTATTTTTAAAATTAATTTTTTATATGTAAATTAAAGAAAGAAAAATAATTGTTCTTTATAAATTTAATAGTATTTTTTATTAGTTTAATAAAATATATTAATTTTTTAAGTAAATTAATAATAATAACATATCTTGTAATTATTTTACTAACTTAAACTTATTTATATATTTATTTGAAATGAATTGTGCTGATAACACGTCAACATGTCATTTCTGTTAATAATATATTGAAATAAAATTATTTTTAAAAAATATTTATCAAATAATATATTATAAATTTTCAAGTTTATTTTGATTATTTTTGGTTCAGCCTCGTATTATTTGTTTTTGTAACTAGCTTAATTATCCAGCTCATATATAGGATTATGTACTTTTGAAAATTTTCAGAAGAAGAAAAAAGTAATAACTTTTTGAAGTCTTTGTTTTTGGTGGGAGACAGAATTATAAAGTCACTATTACTATTAATCTCCACAAGCCATGTTGTATCTATTATGTACAAGATAGTTTCTATAGTTTACTACTGTTTCAGTGTTTCATTATGAGTTATTAAGCACTAAACCCAAGAACTTAAATATATTTCATTCAAACAAAGAAATATAACATATAAAAAACTACTATTATCAAAACCTATAATTTTTTTTTACTTTGTTTTTTTATCAGCAACAAACCATTATAATTATATTGAAATTTAAAAAATAAATGAGATACGATTTTAAAATACAAAACTAACAAATTTTAGAGAGATAATAAAAGATGCAAATGACAAAAATAGTATTTTTAAAATATATATATAATATTATTAATTTAAATTTCCAAAAGTATCACAAATTAAATATTGAAATATTTTAAAACTTTTTTCATAAAGAAAATTTAAATCCTAAATTAAAAAAATAAGTCAAATATAAGATTTTAATTATATTTGTAATTTATTTAAGATATATATATATATATATATTTGTGGTGAAAAACCCAAATTTAAATCTTCCTATTATTTTCTACTGGGCTACAAAGGCCCAAACGTAAATGTAGAAACCCTAATGTGCTTCCTTGGTATAAAATAAATTCTTCCAGTAGGTTTTGAGTATTCAGCACAAAAAAAAGGGGAAAAACTGCCGTGAGTTTTCCTAGAGAGAGAGAGACGCCTAGAGAGAGAAAGAGAGGAGAGAGAGAGAAAAAAATCAAGGTTATTGTATTTTTTCTTTCTAAGTCCAGTTTCTCTAAAGTTGCTTCATTGTAGGGGTTTATCAGATTTATAGTGAAGTTTGTAGGAGACAGATCCTACCCGAGAGGTACCTTAAGTGGGAACTCGGTAATCAAATCTTGTGTCTTTATTCTAAGCAATCCAAAACCAACACCAAAGGCAATAAGAAAGGATCCTAAAATCCTAACAAGTGGTATCAGAGCTTCCAGGTTTATTGCAAGGGGTGTGTTGGGAAACAGGGATTTTGGAGTTGCTGGGAAATTCAGAAACACAACAGATTTGAAGACATAATGATGAGTTCAAGGATTGAGGTTGACAGGTTTGATGGGTCAGGAGACTTTTCCCTGTGGAAAGTGAGAATGATGGCTCACTTTGGGGTTTTAGGGTTGAAAGATATCCTAACAGATGAAAAGCTACTCAAGGATCCAGTTGTCACAAAAGGTAAATCTGGTGAAGAGGCAAAAGGAAGCATAGAAGGCAGCTCACAGATTGATCCGGTAAAGTTTGAAAAATCAGAAAAGGCTAAGGATCTGATTGTTTTGAACGTGGGGAATCAGGTGCTCAGGAAAATCTCTAAGTGTGAGACAGCGGCAGCCATGTGGTCTACCCTAAACAAGTTATACATGGAGACATCTCTGCCAAATCGGATCTACCTACAGTTGAGGTTCTACACTTTCAAGATGGATGACTCCAAAAACATTGATACCAATGTAGATGACTTTCTAAGGCTGGTGACAGATCTCAACAACATAGGAGTTGAAATTTCAGAAGAGGTACAAGCAATTCTACTTCTAAGTTCTTTGTCTAACAGGTATGATCAACTCAAGGAAACCCTAAAGTATGGGAGAGATACTTTAAAGTTGAACGAGGTCACAGCATCAGCTAAGTCTAAGGAAAGGGAGCTAATCGAAAGTGGAAAGGTAACAAGTTCTCAGGATGTAGGTTTGTATGTGGAATCAAGGGGTAGGTCGAACAACAGGTTCGATAATGATAACACATGGGGAGGCCGATCGAAGAGCAGAGGCAAATCAAAGCAACAATCTGATAACAACAAAGGATGTTTCATTTGTGGGGATGAAGGGCATTGGAAAAGAGATTGTCCTCAGAGAAAGAAACGTGCAGAATCTGCTAACATAGCAGAACCTATTCAGCCAGTGGTCTTAACAGCCAGTACTGAAGACACAAGGGAATGGGTAATGGATTCAGGGAGTTCCTACCACATCACACAGAACAAAGATGTTTTGTTTGATTTCAAGGAAATCAATGGAGGTAAAGTTCTGATGGCAAATAATACTCATAACAGCATCAAAGGAACAGGGAGTATTAGAATTCAGAACTCAGATGGTTCTATGGTGATACTCAAGGATGTGAAATACATGCCAGAGGTAAGTAGGAATTTGATTTCATTTGGGTTGTTGGAAAAGGCAGGTTGTTGTTATCAAGGAGGTGATTTGGGACTGCAATTTTATAAAGACGGCAAGAAGGTAATATCTGGGAAACTCAACAATGGGTTGTATTACCTTCAAGGTAGAGTGTGCAAGGCAGGGATCAGGTCAGGAACGAAGAAGCTGAGTAAGGATATAGCTACAAGCAAGATCGAATTAGTGGATAGACAGTCAAAGAAAGTGACTTTCAGAGAAAATCTAATTCAAGGACCTACACCGAATGGTTTTCAGGCAGGTTCAACCGTTCAAGGTGGAGACTTTTCTGATGAAATCTCCAGAGAAATTGTAGCAGGACAGAATATGGTAGATGTTAATGCTAAAACTCACAGGGAAAGTATTTCACAGGGATTACAGAAATTCAGGAGTGGAAAAAGGAGTTTGAGCATGGAAACTAAGGTAAGGTTTCTGTATAAAGCTTTGCAGATATTAGGAACTGACAGGTTCTACAATATTGTTGCTAAAGGCGGTGTGATTCTACCTAAGATTCAGCTAAGCAAAGTTCCAGAAATCTCAGCTACCAAGGACATACCTGATTTGAATTCACAGCTTTGCTGTGAACTTCTCAAGAGTCTATAGAGAAGAAGAGGGCCTTCCAGGTTACATCACTGCAGTGTCTCGTTCTCGCAGAGACATAAAGGGAAACAGGTCAGTTTCGGAAAAAGAATTTAAGCAGTGAAGGATGAGTGATGATCAAATGTTACCTGGAAGATGGATGCGAGAGGAAAGTGTAGCGGTAAGTGTCTCTCAAGGTGGAGCTCAGCTAGGAATAGAGCAGCTCCAAGAGAAACAGGTAAGGGTTCGTTTCAGGGGACGACAGCGTGCCCGACCGCGCGTCACCGGTGGCACAAAATCCGGAGGCGCGTGAGGACACGCGCAGGTGGCGCGTGAGGACACGCGCTAGCGCGTGAGGACACGCGCGGTGGCGCGTGAGGATCACGTCGCGGCGTGGCGCGTGAGGAGACGCGCGGGTGGCGTGTGAGGACACGCGCGGGTGGCGCGTGAGGACACGCGCGGGTGGCGCGTGAGGACACGCGCGGGTGGCGCGTGAGGACACGCGCGGTGGCGCGTCTTCTACACGCGCGGTGGCGCGTCTTCTCCACGCGCGGTGGTGCGTCGCCGGCGCGTGACATCCGCCGGAACGGTGTGACGGAGCTCGTCGCGGTGTAAATTCCTCCAGGAGAACAGATCCGAGATTTCAGATCTCAGACCGATAGCGACAATGGAGGCTTCCAGGAGAGAAGCTTCGGCGAGGGAGAGATCGTGATGGGACACGGCTGTGCTCGGGAAAGTGTGCTCGGTGCAGATCCGGGAAGAAAACTTCGGGAGAGGAAGTTTTCGCGAGGTAGGAAGCTTTGGCAGAAGCTTCATGGAAGCTTCAATGGTGCGGCTTCAATGGCGGCCTCGGGTGGAGAAGAAACCGCCAAAGGGAGAGGAGCCGCGTACTGGAGAAGGAAGCTTCAACCAAAGCTTCAATGGCGGCGCACGAGGAAGCTTCGAGGTAGCTTCAATGGAGGCCGCATGAGAGATTTCGAAGGGAGAAGAAACTCAAACCGAAAACACAAAAGGCTCCTAGGAGAGAGAACTTGCGACAAAATCAGGGAAAAAAAACCGGATAAACTCGGCGTAGGCACAGGAAAGGAAATCGCAGAAATGGGAAGAAGGAAGTGAGATGGAGGCCGAAATGGGAAAGGAGAATTTTGGGATCTAGGGTTTCATGACACTTTATACTTCGGGCCAAAAGGAGTTAAAATTGGGCCTTAAGTTAAATCCGCAAGCCCAAAGAAAAGAAAAGGAAGAAGGTGGAGATTTGTGGTGAAAAACCCAAATTTAAATCTTCCTATTATTTTCTACTGGGCTACAAAGGCCCAAACATAAATGTAGAAACCCTAATGTGCCTCCTTGGTATAAAATAAATTCTTCCAGTAGGTTTTGAGTATTCAGCACAAAAAAGGGGGAAAAACTGCCGTGAGTTTTCCTAGAGAGAGAGACGCCTAGAGAGAGAAAGAGAGGAGAGAGAGAGAGAAAAATCAAGGTTATTGTATTTTTTCTTTCTAAGTCCAGTTTCTCTAAAGTTGCTTCATTGTAGGGGTTTATCAGATTTATAGTGAAGTTTGTAGGAGACAGATCCTACCCGAGAGGTACCTTAAGTGGGAACTCGGTAATCAAATCTTGTGTCTTTATTCTAAGCAATCCAAAACCAACACCAAAGGCAATCAGAAAGGATCCTAAAATCCTAACAATATTCATAAAATAATATATGATATTATAAAATTTTAAGTTTATAATACTAAATTTAAAACAAAATTTTTTTAAAAATGTTTATTTTGGTTAATGCGCTATTTTTAGAATATTACTATTGTAATTTATTTTTTCTTTTTCTTTTTTACTCTCTCTCATATAACTTTGAATATATTTTTATTGGTTAGAGATTCATCTTTAATATACTTTTTTGACGACATCTTTAATATACTTTATGCAGCCTTATTAAGTTATTCAGATTCTTTCTTTCTTTCTTGCAATATTTTAACTGAATTTGAAATTATGTTTTTCCACATTTTTGACATTTTTGACCTATATCCGTTGCGAAAACAGTGAAAACCTAATAAAAGTTCTTTCGAAGTACCTAATAAAGTTGATGTAAAAATAATAATAATGTTTAATATTGCAATTTATAATATAGACTCAATTCATGAATTCATAGTGAAATCTCTCATTAGTCTCTTCTCATCATATTTCTCCTTCTCAACTACTCTCTCACTTCATCACAGAAGATGAACATTATTGACGCAGTTTTCTTCTTCCTCTGCTTCTTTTCATCTTTTCATGTAAGAAAGTTTCCATCTTTTGTTTTGTTACATTCCCTTTAATATAACAATTTTCGTTTCTGATGTTATCTTTCACTGAATGTAGGTGTATTTCGCCGGAGCTAACGGCAATATTACGGCGTCGGAGAATCCATTCACACCGAGAGCTTCTTTGATTCGATATTGGAACAAACGAATCAATGGCGATTCACCAAAACCTTCTTTTTTCCTCTCTAAGGCGTCTCCTTTGACTGCCTTGGATTCCTCGCGTTTCGCTTCACTCGCTTCCCGACACGCACTCAATACACGCTTCTTCGATTTCTGCTCCGTTGCGAAGCTTTTCTGTTTCCCTGAGCTCGCCGCTCATTCTCTCGAAAAGCACGGAGATGACGTCAATTTCGCCGTTTACAGCGCCAAAAACTTCACCAACTACGGCACCGACCGCCTTTCCGGAGACGACTCATTCAAAAATTATTCCGCCGGGGTTAACATCGCGGTTGATTCGTTCCGTCGCTACAGTCGCGATGCTGCCGGCCACGACGATGTGTTTTCGAACTACGCCGGAGAAGTTAACGTCGCTGACCAGAGCTTCGCCACTTACGCTGCTGGATCCACCGGAGGCTCCGGCGAATTCACGAATTACCACACAAACGCCAACGAGCCCAATGGAAGATTCACTTCGTACTCCGACAAAGCCAACGGCCGATCACAATCTTTCACGGCGTACTCTGAAAACGCAAACGCCGGAACTCAGACGTTCACCAGCTACAGTAAAAACGGAAACGGAGCTCCGAACGGGTTCTCGGGTTACGGAACCGGGTCAAACGTAGTCAAATCGGGATTCACCGGGTATGGAGAGACCGCTAACGGAGCTAACGACACGTTCACTAGCTACGGCGGAGACGGGAATCTTCCGGTTAACGATTTCAAAAAATACGGCGAAGGAGGAAACAGTGCCATTTACGGGTTTAAGAACTACAGAGACCAATCCAATATCGGAGCAGACTCTTTCTCTTCCTACGCTAAAAACTCCAACAACGAGAAGGTAAATTTCGTAAACTACGGCAAATCATTCAACTTGGGATCCGATAGTTTCACCGGTTACGGCCAAGGCAACGACGCAGGAAACGTCAGCTTCAAGACATACGGCCAAGGTCCGAGTTTCAAGGAGTACACCAGAAACGGCGTCGTTTTCACGAGATACTCTAATAACGCGAGCTCTAGTGGTAAAACAGTAAATAAATGGGTTGAGCAGGGCAAATTCTTCAGAGAATCGATGTTAAGGGAAGGGACTTTGATGCAAATGCCAGATATTAGGGATAAAATGCCTAAAAGAACGTTTTTGCCCCGAACCATAGTTTCGAATTTACCTTTTTCATCCTCCAGAACCGAGGAGATACAGAGGATTTTCGGCGCTGGAGAGAATTCATCGATGGCGGAGATAATCTCGTCGGCGATATCCGAATGCGAGAGACCGCCAAGCCACGGCGAGACAAAGCGTTGCGTTGGATCAGCGGAGGATATGATCGATTTCGCCACGTCGGTGCTTGGACGGGGTGTGCTGGTGAGGACGACAGAAAATATCGCCGGGTCAAAGAAGAACATAATGATCGGAAAAGTCAAAGGAATCAAGAATGGAGATGTAACGAGAGCAGTTTCATGTCACCAGAGTCTGTACCCGTATTTACTGTACTACTGTCACTCCGTACCTCGGGTACGGGTTTATGAAACGGATATTCTTGACCCGGTGAATCAAGAGAAGATTAACCATGGAGTTGCCATCTGTCATATTGATACGTCAGCATGGAGTCCGAGTCATGGAGCGTTTTTGGCTCTAGGGTCGGGTCCGGGTCGGATTGAAGTTTGCCATTGGATCTTTGAGAATGATATGACGTGGACTACCGTTGTGTAAGGTTTTGGTCATTTTCTGACCTTTAATTTGGATACTCTTTTTTAGTTATTTGAGATTTGCTTCATCGGTTTTTTCTTTTCGCAAAACTGTTACTCTCTTCTATTTTTATTTATATAATAATTTGATCAACTTAAGAAAATTGAAATAGAAATAAAATGGCAAAAATAGCAGAAATAGCAAAACGACACTAATATGTATAGTTTTAGTCTTCTATGTCTAATGAGAAAATAAATAAATATAGGGCAATTGATTAAAATAGCACCATTTCAAGTTTTTTTTCCAAATATAGCACTAGTAATTTAAATTTCCAAAAATAGCACAAATTTAATACTAAAATAATTGAAAAATTATTCCTAATGAAAAAAATTTAAACCATAAATTAGAAAAAGTGAACCCAAAAATTATGTTTTAATTTTATATATATTTTATTTAAGTTAAATAATTATTTTTATATAATAATTTATGCTATTTTGGGAATTTTAGTTTTAGTGTGCTAAATTTGGAAGATAAACTTAAAATGGTGCTATTTTAGGATATTACTCATAAATATATATAGATCGAATATATTAATTATAAGTTTGGAGTTTATTTTTAGTATGTAATATTTTATATTGGCTAATTTTTAATTAAAAAATATTCAATATAAGATTTTTTGGTTTTAATTTATGATTTTCTGAAATTTTGAGTTTGATTTTGAACCACCGTCACAAATAAAACATTGTAATTGTAACTTAGTTAGATCATTTGTAGTTTTTGACTCTATTTTATTTTCAAAAACTATTTTGGAGTAAATCTATTTTTAACAATATTCCAAATCTTCTATGCACAGATTAAAATTAAAATTTTAAATTTTTTTATTATTTGAATAAAAAAATTATAAATATATTTTAATTTAAAATATTATATATATTATAAAAGAATGATATTACTATTATTATATATTATTCAAATAATATTGCATTATTTTATCATTGTTTTTGCGATATATTAATCAAAAATAAATTTATAAATTTTTTAGTAAAATATTTGAAACATGTTTTAAATTAAATTAATAAAATAAGTAGTTTAAATTAATTTTGTTATGTTATAGAATCTATTTATATATAGAATATTTATACTAAAAAATAATTATTAGTTATTCAAATTTCATATTACAAACAAATGATATAATATAAAATTTTATTTGTAAATATATTGATTGTTGGGAAACAAAAAAAAATTGAGTGATATAATTTCTATATGATTTATGATTTAGATATGTCAACTATATTAGTACACAATATATATATATATTTCTTTAAACCAATATATATTAGTACACAATATATATATATATATATATATTTCTTTAAACCAATTATTATTATAATATATTAAATTTAATTATTGAGTTAAAAAATAAAGTTGCATATAATATAAAAATAGAATTAAATAATGTTAATGAAGTTTTTATATCTATAAAAATTCGATATATTTATTTTCCTTATATATGTGTATAATAATTAATTATTTATGTAAAAAACAATATTTTATTTTAAAAATTGGCGAGTAATTAAATATGTAATTTACTAACTCAAATTTTCCTAATTTTTGAATCTTCATATATTTGAAAATTAAATAGTGTTTGGAAACTCATTAAATTTTATAATTAAGTTATCTAATTAAGATGTTTAAATAATAAAATAAATAATTTATATTTAAAATTAAATTAATTAGTAAAATTGTTGAGAGTGAATATGGTGGTGACATCTAAACAATTTTCACTTTCATTGTTTCTCCTTTAATATATAGTAGATTCTGTAAATATTTCATATCTATTTTATTAATTATATCACAAATGAGATAATATCATTTTTTCAGTATGTTTGAATTTATGGTCAGATTTAAGTTCTTTTGAGCGATAATGTCATTGTTATCACAAATGAGATAATATTATTTTTTCAGTATGTTTGAATTTATGGTCAGATTTAAGTTCTTTTGAGCGATAATTTCATTGTTATCACAATATAAATCTAGCATACCAAAAATGTTAGGAACCACATCTAATTCAATAATAAATCATTTTAAACTTTTTTATCAACAAAATCTTTCTAATCTAAACAATTTGTTGCTTCCGATGCAATAATGTATTCAATTTCGATGTAAAATTTGTCACAATACTTTGTTAGGAACTTTTTTAACTCATCACTCTTCCATTTATAGAAAAATAAATCTATATTGTGATCTAAAATCATATTTGTTTATATGAAAGCTAGTTGTGGTGTAATTACTAACAACAAGTTCATCTTCTTATATCTAATGATGGTATTGATTATTGTCCAATGACTTTCACCCGAGTTTGGTTGATATCTACTTCTCATTCACATGCAATATCTAGACTAATACACAATATAACATACATGATAAATTCTAAAATAGAAGAATATGAAATCCTAATGGGTCTCGTGCATCATGTGTCAAAAGACACTAAGTCCTATTGAGAGTAATGTCATGAAACATTGGTAGAAATCTTCTTTTGAAATTATACTATTAAACATGTGCAAGACATTCGGGCTGTTCGTTTCGTAGCCGCATAAAGTTTCGACTGTGTCATGCGAATAAACGTTGTTCGTTTTACCACCGCAGTTTCTCGTAGTCAAACGTTGCGGTCGACTGCATAAAACTACGGCAAAAAATTTTAACCGCTGTGGAATTATAATGTTTGCGATAAAAAAATTACGATAGAACATGTAATGACAATCTACGATGATCAAACAAACAATAATACTACACCGTCTAACCAGAACGTTTGACCATAGGTCGCTGCCGCATAGGCTCCGACAGACAAACGAAGAACGCAATTATCTATATAACTATTTTGATAGAATCCAATAAATTTGTTTAATATATCTATACAAATTTTTATTTAATAATATAAGCAGGTTTTCTTACGTCTTTCATCCAAGAGCAATTATTTAGCCAAATATTAAAATATTAAAGCAAAAAAAATGTCATTTCCAATGAATAATATCTCATCTACATACAATAATAAAAATGCAAATGCGCTCTCACTAGTTTTTTGTAAATGCATGGTTTTTCTTCGTTTCTAGAAAAATCAAACTCTTTAATTGTTTCATTAAGATGAAGATTTCAATTCCGAGATACTTGTTTCAACACATAAATAGAATGATTAAGCATGCATATCTTTTTAGTAATGTCAAGTTTTTTGAAACTGTCAAGTTGTGTGGCATGTACACATTCTCATCAAGATTTCTATTCATAACAATCGTTGTCACATCCATGTTCATAATCATAATAACTGAAAATTGCTAAAAAAATGAATATATTTAAACTCTCCAATTGGAGAATAGGTTTTATCATGAATTTACCTGTAACATTTAGCCACCAATCTAGTTTTATATATTTATATATTACCATTCATGTCTATTTTCTTCTTGAAACTCATTTCTACTCAATGGTTTTTACACTATCACACAAATTAACCAAAGTCCCATACTTTGTTTTGACATAAATTTCATTTTGGATCTTGTAACCTCTAACCATTTATCAAAATTGGTAATCATTGCTTGCTTGTATGACATAGGATCATCATTCTATATAATAAAAAAATCATGATAATCTATTATTTGTTCTCCAAATCGATTACGTTTGTAACATTGACTTTCAAATCTATGTACCTCAGATTCCACTGGTGCATATTCTACGATTCTTTGGAAATCGAATCGATGTTTTTCCTTAAAATTTGGAACATCCTCATGTGATTCTTGAACTTCTTTAAATAGTATTTTAATCCAAAATAGTTCATTTGGATAGAAACTTTCTTTCCAAAAAGGCATGACTCCGAGCAATAAACATTTTTTCAGTGTGATAGTAAAATAATAAACTCTTGTTTTTTTGGGATGATCTAGGAATTAACATTATCATATTTGATTCCAGGCTTATCAATAATCAATCTTAACATAAATTTCACAACTCTATTTTTTTTGTTTAAAAAATATGATTTTTGTACATATCCATATGATGTCTTTTGTATTGATTTTTATAAAAAAATTTTAATTTATTGAACGATCAATTTTACTCCACTGATTTTACTTTTCTATGATTAAACCATTCTACAATTTTTCGTGTTAGTTTAGATTCAAATTTTTTGATCGGTGAAAAAAATAAACAAGTGCACAAAGCCAAAATATACATTAACTTTTGTATGAATATGTTCTTCAACCTATATCTATAATATCTAATTCATAAACAAATCTATTAAAGCAAAAAAATTACAATTGCATATGATTTACAACATAATAACATACTATTATTTTCTACGTGTACTATGTAAACAATATCAAACATAACATGTCTAAATATCAATCAGTTGCACTAGTACATAACTTTCTTCAATGATTGCATATTTCACAAAAAAACCATCAACAAAACTAACATATTTTTACATCTTGTTTCTTCGTTTAACAAGACAACATGACACACATGTGTACATCGATCTCTCTAATACTTTAGAAATGCTTGATATATATATATATATATATATATATATATATATATATATATATCACTCATCTACCTTTACCGGGTATTAGAGTAACAACTTCATCAACATAAAAAATATTATGAATTCTCCCATAAATATGTATATTTGTGATATGAAAGTCGATCTCAATCCTAGATTTTTCATTGGTTTATTGATATAAAACATGTTTTTATAATATCTAATTGTGTTCGCACGAAGATTATGAGCATACAACATCGGTTTATTGATGTAAAACGTGTCTTTGTAATATCTAATTGTGTTCACACGAAGATTGTAAGCGTACATCTTTTTAATGAGTTGATATAAGTAGAAGAAGTGATAATTTATTTATTTATTAAAAATCAAGTTTATTTTTAAATTATCATATCACATATAAAAAATTATATTATAATTCTTTTTACTAGTGTCATATTTTATAGTGACATGTATGCATTTTTAAAAGAAATCGTTTCTAGAGGATTAAAAAAATAAAAATCATTACTAAACTTTTCAAAAATATATAGAGTAATACTGTAAAATAGAACATTTTTAAATTTTTATTCTAAATTTAACACTTTAAATTTAAAATTTCAAAATATCACAAATTATTTTATGAAAATACATATTTATAATAAATAAATTATAAATGTAATTAAATATTATATTTGGCTTTTTTCTAATTTAGAATTTAATTTTTTATTAAATAGAAGTTTTGAAGTATTTTAATATAAAATTTATGTTATTTTAAAAATTAAGCTAGTAGTGATATATATGGAACAAAATTTTAAAATAGTACTATTTTTATCAATTTCTCAAAAATATAATAAATTAAACATAGATATAAAATTAGGAAAAAAATTAGTATTCTTTCAAGTTTTTGTTTCAAATATAATATTAATAATTTAAATTTAAAATTTTAAAATAACACAAATTTAATAGTAAAATAATTAGAAACCTTTTTCTAATAAAAAAATTAAATTCTAAATTAGAAAAAATGAACTCAAACATTATATTTTAATTTTATATATAATTTATTTAAGATAAATAATTATTTTACATAATAATTTGTGTTATTTTAGAAATTTTATTTTTAATGTGTTAGATTTGAAAAATAAAAGATGCTATAGAGTATTACTAAAATATAAATAAAAAATTTAAACACAGTAATTAGTGCTATTATTTTAGAAAGATTAATAATATTTCTGAAATTTATTTTTTAAAAGTATGGTATTTAGTGGCATTTATCGTTTAAGAAGAGGGAGAATTTCTCAAAATTAAAACGTAATAATAGGGACTTGAGTTTAAGGGAGAATGAAGATACTGATTCCTCTGTCGACAATGAGGCGTCTTGGAACCATCACTATCACGACTTCCGCCGTAGTCACCCCGACACTACTCTCATCGACGGCGGCTTTCAGCGGAGCCCTAAAGTTACCCTCTCCCCTCCGGAACTACCCTCTTGCCAATTCCATTCGTTTCCCCGAATCCGTCTCGTGCTTCTCTTCTTCTTCGGCAGCTTATCTTCCTGTACTCGACGAGTTCTCATCAGCTTCAAGTGAGTAATTTGATCTAAGAGGACTGTTTTGGTCCCGGATTTGGGTTAAATGTATATGTATCAATCATTATATGTATGTGTAAGGTTCTGTGGCGAGAGATGATAGTCAGAAGGTGGTGTTGAAGGGTATGAGTTATGCTGCGCTCCAAGTACGTTTTTTAGAACTCCATCTTAGTGTCTGAATTTCATATATTCTGATCCAATTTCTCCCTTTTTGGGTCGTTTTCACATCCGCACGTTTCTGTTTCCTGAGAAAATGCTTGTTGGTTAATGTTTAGTCATTAGGGAACAAGGTCTGGTTGAATCTAGTGGGACAAATGTTCATGATCTTTGATTGAAATTGAGAATTGGGAATTTCCACTTGTAGGAATGGGTTGAATCGCATGGATTTCGCTCTGGGCAGGCTATGATGCTATGGAAGAGATTATACAAGGACAATATATGGGCACATGATGTTAATCAACTTGAAGGTTTGTCTACTGATATGTATTTGCTCAGAAGTTTTTGTGATTCAGCAATGCCAATTGATTCGGATTTATGTGTCCATTCTTATAGGCCTGAACAAAGATTTCAAGACAATGATTAGTAAACATGCTGAGTTTGGGGCTTTATCTTTGAAGGATATTCGTTTGGCTTCAGATGGAACTAGGAAGGTGATTAGATCGTTCTTTTTCGGATGAGTTGTTAAAAGTATTCTAGACTTCACGGGTATATTCTAATTGATCAATAACTCGCAGGATATTACAGATTCTGTTTACTTTGGATGATGGACTTGTGATTGAGACAGTTGTTATTCCTTGTGATCGAGGCAGGACAACAGTTTGTGTTTCGAGCCAAGTGGGTTGTGCCATGAATTGTCAGTTCTGCTACACTGGCAGGTAAGATACTCTCTTGAGCTGCTTTCTAGTCCTAATAATATTATAATGCATGTTGTTTATCTGGCTTTGCAGGATGGGTTTAAAGAGAAATCTCACTGCTGCTGAGATAGTTGAGCAGGCTGTTTATGCCAGACGATTGCTTTCGCATGAAGTTGGGTCAATAACAAATGTCGTATTTATGGTATGCATGTTTGTGAGTCAAACGACATACTTTTCTCGGCAATAAACCTATTTTTGTCACATTTAATGTCTACCGTTTCTCCAGTTGCTCATGGAGCTGGATGTGTTTTATAGGGAATGGGAGAGCCATTTCACAACATTGACAATGTCATCAAAGCTGCAAACATAATGGTAGACGAGAACGGACTTCACTTTAGTCCCCGCAAAGTCACAGTCTCGACCAGTGGCCTTGTTCCTCAGTTGAAGCGGTTTCTCCGTGAGTCAAATTGCGCTTTGGCAGTCAGTCTGAATGCTACAACTGATGAGGTTTTTATTTCATGATATTTCTTTTGAATAGTCATCATTTCATTTGGTGTATGAATATATGATCTGACCTCATTGAACGTGAACCTTATAGGTTAGAAACTGGATTATGCCTATTAATAGGAAATACAAGTTATCGTTGCTCCTTGAGACGCTCAGAGAAGAACTCAGTTCAAGGCACAAGTACAAAGTGTTGTTCGAATACGTGATGCTCGCAGGAGTGAATGACAGGTAAGTAAAAACATCACTAGAGAACACTAGTAAGCTTTCTATTTCGCAATTTCAAGTCTCCTCCGTTAAAATTATTCAATTCTTAAACCATCTAATTGCCGCAGCATGGATGATGCAAGGAGGCTAGTGGAGCTTGTGCAGGGAATTCCATGCAAGATTAACCTTATTCAATTCAACCCACACAGTGGTTCGCAGTTCATACAGACCGAGGAAGACAAGATGATCAAGTTTCGTAATATTTTGGCCGAAGGAGGCTGCACCGTTTTCATGCGGTTTAGCCGAGGCAATGATCAAATGGCAGCCTGTGGGCAGCTTGGCATGCCTGGGGTGGTTCAGGCGCCTGTGATGCGGGTACCTGAGCAGTTTCGCACTGCTCTAAAATTATCAGTTTGATACTTTTATCTATCAAATGTCAAGATTAGGGCAAAAAAACTGAATCTCCACCATGCTGCAACATAACATTGATTAGATGTCAATTTTGAAAACTAAATCTCCATAATCTGTCAAATGTCAAGATTATGGAGCCAGTTTTTATGTCTTACTGATGGTGCTGTTTTCCTTGATGTATATACAAGAGAAAATCTAAACTCTGTTAGAGTGGTGAGCAATGTCTTGATTTGGATGCTGCATTGTTATCAGATATCTTGAAATCATTCTTCTGTTGCAGAACATGGTTGCACAAAGAGAATGCCATCAAGAAAAAAGTTTATCTGCTAATGTGGTTTTCGTGTTTAATAGTCAGATTTCAGAAGAAACCATCTAAGGAAGTTGATTTCTGATTCCCTTGACTATTTAAATCGAGAACAAAACTGAGTATCCTCTCCATACCTAACACTATATCCTCCACAGAGTAAATTCATAAGCTTCTTCATTACACACATTAAACATAAGAATCTATGGTTCGCATGAAAAATTAGTAGGCAGATTTATGGGGAATACATTCAATGATGCGCATACATATATAAATGATGGGTATAGCAAAGTCTTGAAAGGTAAAGTGATTGTAAAATTGCTCTTGAATGACATTAGGAAAGATCCTACCTTCAAGCCGAAATCTATGCAAAGAAGCAGTTGAGAAAAAATACAACTTGGTTGCGTTAAATTATCAATGTAGAAAAGCCAAAAAATAGTGTTGGCAATGCTTCAAGATGAACATGATGAGATATTTGCAAGATTAAAGGATTATAATCAAGAATTGATCGAGTAAGTACACACTTTAGCTATTATTAAGTACAAATATTCATACAATTGATGTTGGATTTGGTTCACCTTCTTTATGTTTTCATAGATCTAATCCAAACTCAACTATAGAGGTGGGGACAGTAACAAATAATGATGGAAGAAAAACCTTTGATAAGTTTTATGTGTGCTTCAAAGTGTTGAAAAGAACATGGATTGCTCACTGCCGGCTAATAATTGGAATCGACGGGTGTTTCTTGAAGAATGATGTGCAAGGACAACTATTGGCAGCCGTACAAAGAGACGCCAACATTCAATTTTTCCATGTTGCTTGGGTTGTAGTGAAAGTCGAAAACACAGAGATGTGGTTATGGTTTATCGGGAAGTTAAAAATAATTTGAATTTGGAAGACAACTATGGATTTATTCTGATATCATACAAGCAAAAGGTAATATTGTGTTTAATTATTGTTGCTATCAGATGTGCACGTGTATTGTGTGTATTTGTGGGATAGGGTTTGATTAATGTTGTTTAACAAAAACTATCTAGATTGGAACATTGTATATGTGCACGCCATATGAAAAGAGTGTTTCCAAGAAAAGAACTACTTAAAACTTATTTTGGGCAATTGTAAAGAGTTATAACATTGGTGAATATGCGAAAGCGATGAAAGCATTGAAGAAGTTCGATATGGGTGTTTATGAAGTTGTGATGATGAGGAATCTCCGTAACTGCAACCGTGCATTTTTTTAGTTCAAATACAGTGTGCGAAGATGTCTCCAACAATTTTTTAGAGTCGTATAGCAATACTATCAACCAAGCGAAAGAGATGTTGTTGGTAGAGAGATGTTAGAGACAATAAGACGGCAAACAATAATTCGTATGAATTTGAGTAGGAAGAAGGCGATTAAGCATCAAGTAAGATAAAATGAAAAAGTGGCTAATATAATCAAAGAAGAGGAGCAACACCGAAAATACTGTCGAGTAATTCCTAGTGGAAATAGACACTACAAGGTATTAGAAAATGGACATAGTTTCAAAGTTGATATGAATGTAAGGACTCGTGCGTGTAGGAGATGGGTATGACAGAGATTCTTTGTCGAAATTCGTTGAGAGTGATCTTGTGGAAGAAACTTGACCCATTGGATTATGTATCCAATTGGTTTGACATCTACATGGAGAATACAATACATCGATCCTATCATTCCAGTGAATAGGATTAATTTTTGGAGAAAAAGTCCAATGAATGTAGGATTGAACTATCTCCAAGAGAAACAACTCAAGATCTGAAGAAAAAAAAAATAAAGGGTAAGAATGAATCTCAAAAAAAGAAGACAAAAGGAAAAGAAATACAAGATCTTTTGAAAAAAATGATTAAACTTACAAGAAAAGGTTGGATCGTTTTTATTGTGGATGTTGTGGTGGAAACGAATATAACAGTTGGAAGTGTTCTAACTATGGTTGTCAAGTATAGACCGAAAAAGAAATCGGGTAGTGAATCTGGCCATGGAAAATATCCAAGTCAACAAAGTCAACCATCGTAAAATTTTCAATTCGGTTGAAGATAGTATCTATGTTATATTGGTGCTAATTATGGATTTGTAATGACTTATTTGAATCTCACATTTTGCAAGATTTTTCAAGTTAGTTGATGTTGTGTCCGATTATAGCTGATTTTTGGTGTGCTCGTGGATCAGATTGATGTTGTTTTTGCTGTGATGTTGTAGGGGATTATGGCTGTTTTGGTGGGAAAATGCTTCGGACGTATGTTGTTTTGGTAACTAATGTCTCGGATATAGACCAATTTTGGCTTTTGTACTGTGTAGGCTTGTAAAAACAAGTAACATTGATCAATTTCAAAATGAGTTAACATTAAATAAAGTCTCTCTTTTTAGTAGGCTCTCTTTTTAGTAGGAATACTTAGCATTACAAACTCAAACATATTACAATCAAACACTTACGACAAGATAAAACCTAATAACAACATAATGATCAAACTGCACATAACCATACTTTTTAAGAAGTTGCGCAAGTTTTTAATCTCTTGTATCTTTTTTTTTTTCCACATCGACCGACCACAACATGTAGTTCACGTACCTTTTTTTTCAGTCTTTTGCGATTATTTCACAAGTTTGGATCTCATGACTGACTTCCTCCATAAGATTTCCGATATCTTCCATAAGAGATCCGACATCTTGTGCATCTTTCTCTAAGAAACTTACATCATGTTGTAAGTTCTCAACCACCTTTTCTATTTTTTCAATCTCTTCGACCATTATAATGTCGGTCTATTTGAACAAGTGAGTGTTATCCTACAAACAAGACTAACATCACTATTTGCCCATGTATATAAAACTATTACATAAAAGAGAAAATCACTTTACCTCTCTCAAGCCATTCGGTCAGCAATAAAAAATCTACCGACATTTTGGTATGTTTTTGATGTTCTAATAGTCGAACTTTCACCACATCTACATCGTCTCAGTATTTTTCTACATATCTCATTCTCATGACTTTTGTTCTAAACACTAACTCCTACAATCTAAGTATCGCGACACCAAAAACAAACTTTTTTGCATATATCCGAATTCAGTAAACGCAAATATACGAAAATACTAACTTGAATTGACGGATGTCGACATTTCTCTCTCTTTGGGTTGCAGAAATCAAAAATCCAAAAACTCTAATTTCTGTGTGATTTTGATTGAGATAAAGAGGAAGAAGATGATTCTTTTATAGGCAACTAAATGTCCATCTAAACAGGTTATACATGCAAAAACCAAATATCTGATTTATTTAGTTAATTTAAATAAAATTCCCATTATTGAATGGTATCTACCGCTTATGCAAAGTGGCTAGACAGCCGATGTTTTCTGCAAGCATCCATGGTCCATCTTTAGATGAAAATAAAAAGAAGTAAAAAGTGTCGTCATATTTGCATGTAGCCAATAAGATACAACAAACACGTGTAACTTTTTTATTGGTCATAAAGAAGCTGTAACTTTGACATGCGCAGTGATTAAGTAAAATTGGAGTTGTCACCTTTAGGGCAAAAATTCCCAGATTCGGTGAAGTCATTTCTCCATAGCCAAAGCTTTTACCGAACTATAGTCTCTCATGGCCGACGATTCTTCTTCTCCGGCTACGGGGGATCTCAATTCTCAGAAAACAGACCTCACTAGTCCGATTCCAAATCCCAATCCTTCACCAACACCACCACCGCCTCAACAACATTCGCAGCCGCAATTCGCTACTCTAGACCCAACCCAAACGCGCGTCTTTCAACCTGCTCCGCCTTATGCTCCGTCTCAAATTCCTGGTTCACTTGTCTCCAATCTTCCACCGCCACCACCATTCCGCCCCGGTATGCAGTTCACTCCCGTTGCGAATTTTCAAAACCCTAGCTCTGGCGTTCCTCCTCCTGGAGTTAACTCGGCTCCAGGATCCATGCCTCCGTATCAAACACAGCTTGGGCAAGTTCAGAACCCGCCTGGCATGCGACCTTTCCAGGCTATGGCTAATGGTTACCTCGGAATTCATGGTGTTGCTCCTCCAGGTGCCATGCCTCCTTCGGGTGGGTTCTTCTTTCTTTCTCTACCATTATCGCTCGCTTAATTTTCTAAAGTTTTGCTCCTTTCTTATAATATTTACACGCTCATGATGTAGATTTTGTTTTCCATGGCATTCTGCTTTCTGTGTATGTTGAATGTGATTCATAAAGTAGTATGTAAGTGTATGCCAATGTAGTTTCGATGAGATTAAAGGTTAGGTGGAAAGAAAGAAGTTTTAATTGAAAGAGGATTTAGATAGAAAACTAGAACAGGGACACTATTAGATGACCGGCTGCTTTCTCCTACAGCGTCTTGATTGAGTTCTGTGAGAATGGTTGCGAGGCATCAGATATTGGGTAGGGACTCACTTCTACGACTCCCTCATTTTGGTATGCGCAAATTTGCTTTTGTTCTTCTCATTCTCTCCTCAGCGTAACTCCTTTGAAATAGCATTCTTAACACATTTTAATCAAACTGATGACCTAAAGGTTTTGAAAGCATGCCTCATGTCATGCTCCCCAATTTTCTCTTTTTTTTTACTTTTATGTAAAATTGAGATTACTGTAGTATTAAGAACTTTGAACTTAATGGGTTAGCCAACTGCCGGCATCAAGCATTTCTAGCCACTGAGTGCTCCTTGGTCTTGGTTTTGAGGTATTACAATTCTTTCAAGTTACACCTTCCGTTACATCTTCCACATGTTTATTTTTTTACCTCCTGTGTTCAAGCTGCTAACTGTTGAGATAAAACTCTTATGATGGGAATTACTAGTTTTTATAAGTTCCATATAGGCATGAAATGATGGGCGTTTCAGTATTACTGTATCTCAAATCTAACGTTTTTCAGATGGTTATAGATTCTTACCTCTTTCAAGTTGCCCTATGAGGTATGACTACTTATTATGGTAATAATGACTACGATACTGGTGCTATCTTTTCAATGTGTCCTTCAGGTTCTCTGTTCAGCTGGGTGGTATTTGTACTGCCTCTGATGTGCATATCTAATTTGCTCTAGTTTGTGGTAACAACACAAAATGAATTTTTAATTCCGCTTCATGATACTCTTGATTTATGCCAATGCAGTTGTTCAGTGGTTTACAATTTATACATTTATTAATGAACTTGTAGAGATTTTTTTATGCAGGACTTCTTCGATATCCGTCTCCATATCCAACAATGGTTCGTCCTGGTTTTATTATGCGCCCGCCTGGTACAGTCGGTGCTGTTCAACTAGCACCACGTCCCGCTGTCCCAGGAATGCCTGGTCTCCGTCCTGTAATGCCTCCTATGGTTAGACCACCTTCTCTTCCTTTTGTAACACCTGCAGAAAAACCCCAGACCACAATTTACATTGGCAAGATAGCAACCGTGGAAAATGACTTTATGATGTCTATTCTCGAGGTTTGTTTTCTTCTTTCTATCTGCATTTCCCCTTCTACTACTTTTAAAGCTGTTTATGTTGACTGAGAGGCAATTTCTTCCTATCTTTTTGCTATACATGTTTTTAGAATTGGTCTTGCCATTTTTCTGCAGTTTTGTGGCCATGTCAAAAACTGTTTACGTGCAGAAGATCCTACCACCAAGAAACCTAAAGGTTTTGGATTCTATGAATTTGAATCAGCTGAAGGGATTCTCCGTGCAATACGCCTGCTGACCAAACTTACTATAGATGGACAAGAGCTTTTGGTAATTGTGGACCTTTCTTCTCTATTTCAAATTATGCTTTTATGTTTCTCCAAGCAGATGCACTTCTGTGTGTCAACCAAGATCTATATAAACTTGTACAGTATACCCCTTAATGTTATTCTCGTTGTTTGTTTTCTATATGATTGTTAGGTGAATGTTAATCAAGCAACAAAGGAGTACTTGCTAAAATATGTTGAGAAGAAAACAGATGATGCAAAGAAAGCCAAGGAAAGTCAAGCTGTAGGAACCGAAGAGAACCAAACTGAAGGTCCTACGAGTGAGCAAGAAAAACCTGAGAGTGGGGAAAAATGTGTATCTGGTAGGCCTACCTTAGAGGAGACGGCGAAAGATGGAGAGCTGAAGAGTAAAGAAAACATTGATATTGCAAATTCTGCAGTCATAACTGATGAAGAAAGGGAAGCTGACAGAGAGGCTATGGAGAAGATTCAAAATGCTATTGAAGAAAGGTCAAAGACCAACCCTCTACCGCCACCACCCCCACCACCACCTGCTGATGGTTCATGCATGGAACTTGCTTTCAAATCTAAGGATGGAGACTCCAACACTGACATAGCTAGGAGTGGTCTGCTTTTGCCTCAACTAATTTTTTCCCCCTTAATTTGGCTGCCATCATCTATTCTATTTTGATTATTGGTCTGATAGGATGTCTTATTCATGTAGATGCCGCTGCAAATGATGTGGAGCTTTTTGGAGAACACAATAGGCCTGGCACAAGCTCACCTGATTGGAGTAAGAGAAATGACCGAAGAAGCAGAGAGAGAGGTGAAAAGGAGCAAGAATTGGATACATACGACAGGGAGGCTGAACGAGAACGGACAAGGAAAGAAAGAGAGCACAGGAGGAAACTTGAGGATGCAGAACGTGCTTACCAGGCCCGTCTTCGACAATGGGAGCGCAGAGAAAGAGAAATGGAGAAGGAAAGACAGTATGAGAAGGAGAAAGAGAAAGATAAAGAGCGTACAAGGAAAAAGGAAATCCGCTATGAGGAAGAGGAGGATGAAGACGATGATTCAAGAAGAAGATGGCGTAAGGCTGCGTTAGATGAGAGAAGAAGACGACGGCTAAGAGAGAAGGAGGATGACTTGGCTGATAGATTAAAAGAAGAGGAAGAGGTTGCTGAGGCGAAGAGGAATGCCGAGGAGCAAAAGTTGCAGCAAGAGCAATTAGATGCCTTAAGGCTCCTATCTGGACAGGCAGCTATTGTAAGCGAACCGGTTCTGACATCACCCATTCAAAATAATCATAAGGCAACTCTCCAAACTGTCGGTGAAGTCCATGAGCACCATCCAGCAGGTACGGAGTTTATTTCCTCCAAGTCTTATCACTCATTATCATCTTTCTCCTTCGTCTCTCTCTCCCTTTCTATTTCTAATGGCTCCCTTTGCCAGGTGCAGACTTTGAACAAAATGGTTCTGGTAACGAAACGTGCATGGCTATTGAAAATAATGGTGGATCGGAGGCACATGCTCCCTCCAAGAAATTGGGATTTGGGCTTGTGGGATCGGGAAAGCGTACATCCGTGCCTTCTGTATTCTGTGAGGAGGATGAAGATGAAGCACACAAGGATAAAAAAATGAAACCTTTGGTTCCTATAGATTACTCAGCGGAGGAACAGGAGGCTGTGGCCCATGGTGGCTCGGGGCTTACACCACCTCATTTGGCTTTAGCCGCTGAATTTGCAAAACGATTTTCTAGTACTAATCCCAAGGAAGAGACAACAGAAACTGAAAAACAAAGGAGCAGACGTTCTCATGATAAGGCAACCCACCGGGACAGGGATAGGGACAGGGAAAGAGACAGAGACAGAGTCAAGGACCGAGATGACGGGCATAATGGTCCAACCAAAGTTGCTAAAGAGCCTGGAAAAGCAAAGATACCTGATACCAAGTTTCTGGATGCAAAACAATTGATCGATACAATCCCAAAGACAAAGGAAGAGTTGTTTTCGTACGAGATAAACTGGGCTATGTATGACAAAGTAAGTTTCCCATATGCCATTCCACTTTTACTAGATCAGTGATCCCGTAGATGATTTCGTGTTGCATTGCCTGTGAATTGGTTTTGGTGCTCACATGTTTTAACCTTTTTTAACATTGAAAAGCACCAATTACACGAAAGAATGAGGCCATGGATCTCAAAGAAAATCATGGAGTTTCTTGGAGAAGAGGAAGCCACGCTGGTAGATTTCATTGTGTCGAACACTCAACAGCACGTGAAAGCATCTCAGATGCTTGAACTGTTGCAATCGATTCTAGACGAGGAAGCTGAGATGTTTGTGCTCAAAATGTGGAGAATGCTCATCTTTGAGATCAAGCGGGTCGAAGCTGGAATCCCGGTAAAATCCAAAGCCTGAAACTTCTCTTTATAGATTTTTCTTCCTTTCTCGCTTAGTGTCCTAATATTTTTTTTTTTCAAGTCTTCTTGTATACGCTTAATGCCAAAAGATGAGATTGAAAAACAATCTTTCTAGTTCACGGAATAAATACTTTGCACCATTCAAGTCTAAAGTTCTCTTTGTTCATCTCTTTGGTTTAAGAAATGAGTTTTTCACTGTAATTATATTTAAACAAAATAGAGATACAAGGTGGAATGCCTTTAGAAACATAGTCCTACAAAGAGGGAACAAAAGACAAAGCAATAAAAGGCCAAGGAAAAAACTAAGGATTGTTAAAACAAAAGAACTCGAACTCGAAACTCTGAAAAACGCCACTCCCACAACTTTCTGCACATAACTAACCTGAAGACTTTGAAAAAAGATCAAAAGAACACGAGATTCGAGGAGAATTAATACCTGCTTCTATGATAATAGAGATCCCAAAGAATAAGCTAAACACCAACTGACGACAATACCCAAACCGACTAGGAAGGGAACAAAAGCTAGGTGAAAACATCATATCACATAAGCTAACCAGCTGCCATTCTCCTATGAAAATACGAAGAACTCGAGATGATCTAGCCTCAAGGCAAAAACCTTGTTCTCCAGCTAAAAAAAGGCTTTAAGTAGACCACTAACTTTTGAATTCGCATCCTAACTTCAGTCACTTGCACACTTAAAAGCTTGCTATCTGCTCGCAAGAGAAAACCTGATGACTAGTCACTAAATGCAACACAATCTCAACACAGTCTACAATTTCCATACATCAAAAACATAAGAATGTACAAAGAAACATCAATTATGGCTAAAATTTCACCAACTGAGAAAGTTATCCACAATT